>OW386166.1:58847500-59370000 GCA_936431705.1 Cheilosia pagana | reverse complement strand
AATCATGCCTATGGATCCTTGGCCAATGAGTCAGCGGACAGTTTTGAAGGATATGTGATACTGACTCGGTCTTTTGGCATCCGGCTCGACATCTTCGTGCGCTTGGTGGGTTTGACGGTATACCAGCGCAAGGAAGAAGATTATATCTAAGTTGTACTGAGCGGATATAATCTTCTCCACTCCAGTTTTTCGGCGGGTTCTGCAGGAACTTTCGCCTGATGTAATCCATTTCCAGAGAACGAGGCTTCCAGCTTAGAAGAGTGCTTCAGCTCGATAGTAGCATTGTTCCTAGCGTCACTTTTAATAAGGCGGTTGATCCTTAAGACACTCTTTTCATGGAGTGCTATTGTGTTTTTGAATAGCTCGCTAACAGTTGTTAAATTGTCTATCCGCCTCTTTAATATGATGGGTATTTTGTCGGTGAAATTAAAGAGGCCGAGGCCACCAGCTTTTATTGAGGCGTAGAAAATGCTAGAGTGGGCATGCGCATTGATATGGAGAATTGATCGTAGGCAAACTCTAATTTTCCTGTCTACAATACTCAATATTTTGCTTGTGATGTTTGGCGATTGCAAGTAAGCGATGTACCTCGGGATAAGAAACTCTTTCACAATTGATAGCTTTTGTTATGGTTTCAGTGGAGCTCTTTTAACCCTTTTTAGCTGTTCGAATAAGACGCCAGGACTGGATGGTAAAAGGCCCATGAAGTTGAACCGGCCTCCCAAGTATTTGAGACAACTCTCCGTGTCCATGTTGGGTATGGTGTCCTCACCAACGGGGTATATGACGAGGGTGTCAACGAAGAGTTTCTTCTTTGCCGGAACAGTTCGTAGGGTCAGGGCAGCACATTTTTTGGCGTTTAGCTTCATGCCCATGCTATCTAGGAATCTCAGCATTTCTCCAAGCATTAGCTGCATGTCCTCAGGTGTTTTTGCGGTCAAAATAAGGTCATCGGCATAGGCTAAACAGCAGATTTTTCCGTCATCTATGCCTATTCCGGAAAACTTGCTGTGTAACGTGGAGATAATCTCATCCAGGAAGATGTTAAACAAAATCGGTGAGAGTGGGTCACCTTGTTTCACTCCTCTTTTTATTTGTACATCACCGATTTCGTTTCCATTACAGGAGATGGTTGTCTTTGTTCCCGTGTAACCATTCTTAACGAGTTTTACAAATCTATCGTCCACTTTTGCTCGCTTTAGAGCCCTGCTAATGGCCCAATGAGGAACGGAGTCAAAGGCACTAGCCAAGTCGAGGGAAACTACTGTAATTTGGTGTCCTGTGAGGCGATGGTGCTGAATAAGGCTTTGTCCGTCTGGACCACTTGCGTTTGACTTCATATTTTTGGCGGCTTCAGTCACGTCCTCAAAGGTAATTGGTCTCGAGACGGTGATTCCAGAAAATTTCCTGCTGTGACAAGGTGGTAAGATTGTTGTTTCTGCATGCCCAAAGATGTTGTTATAGTGCTCAAGAACTGATTCGTCGTTCGGGGAATTGTAGTCGTCTTCCCATGCGATGTCGTCTAATAGACGATTGGCATAATCAGTTTTGTGTTTTTTAAACCCATTCTGAGCAAGTGCATACAGAAATCGCTTTTTTTTTTCCTATTGCTGCTTGCGTTTGACAGTGCCTGAATTAGATTTCGATGGTTGCTGTTCGTTGAAGGACTTGTTCTCGTTTTCCCGAATCGATTCTTTATTGCGTTGTAGACCGTTTCGACCTCGACTTCAATATTCTCTCCACTGATGCATGCATTTTGCAGAGCAGTATCAGCTTCATCCATGTGCTCTGATGGGATCCTTATGATGTGAGCCAAGAGATCATCGTTTATTATGATGTCTGGCTCATCACTGTGCAGATGATGGTCCTCTGCAGATGATGCTTTTATTTCGGCGACCAGTTCTTGGTAAGACTGTTTTTGTCGCCGTTTTTTTATCGCATCTCTTGATCTCGTTGATGACGTTGTCAGAGCATCAATTATATTGGTTGGATCTGGATCGTCCAGCGCTGCCTCGATTTCTGCAAGCTCCCTTTCCTCATCGATAGTCCAATTTCTTCTGCTGGTCCCCGCTTCTTCCATCAACTCATTATTGTACATCACGGGATGGGCTTTTTTTATATGTAAGCGAAGGCCAGCAAAAGTTCCGAACACTCTCTCACACACTGTACATTTATTTATTAATTCCAAGGAACCTGGGCCCCTACAGTACCTCCTCTGGTGTTGAAGGAGTTTTGGTTTTGTGTCATAGTCCTTTCCGCATACACAGGGGAATCTTTCACTTTCCACATTACCAACGCTTTGCGGGGCAGCCATAGCGTAAATTTCGCTAGACTGCTATTTAATTTAAATGGTTTAGAACCGCAAATATCCTACTTCTTACGAAGCGTCCTCTCAATAAATTTGTTTTCCACTACGGACGCGCTTCTCACAATTTGAATTTAACGGCTGGGATTTTTATTTTTTTTTTTTTGTATTTCCACTTGTACCGATAGTGGAGTTGTCTATTAAACTTTATAAGGGCAAAGTAATCTCTCAATATCTAAAGCATCCTTCAACCGAATTTCACGAAATAAAGTTTATCCTATACGTAACACTCCGCACATTAATCGTCCGAAAACCGCACCCTTCTAGACGACATATATCGATGGCGCCATCCAATATGTCTGGTAGTTTTCCATCCACAATGATTTGTATGGGAGTACGAAATTTTTGTTAGGGCAAAGTAATCTCTGATTATCAAAGCAATCCTTTAACCGTTTTTGGCGTTTAAGAGAGTCATAGTTACTCCCGCCGTTTACCCGCGCTTACTTGAATTTCTTCACTTTGACATTCAGAGCACTGGGCAGAAATCACATTGTGTCAATCACAATGCTTTGTTTTAATTAGACAGTCGGATTCCCCAAGTCCGTGCCAGTTCTGAATTGATTGTTAATTGATAGTCGTTATAAATCAAAAGTATATACCTTGCGATATATATCTTAAGACTTTTAGCAAGAAAATTCCACAATTGGTTACGTAAACTACTATCCGGGGAACAAAATCCGAAAATTTTTATTTACCCAGAACTAGTACATAAACCATGTTATTGCTTCCAATTCAAGCCCGACTATCTCAATCTTCAGAGCCTATCCTTATCCCGAAGTTACGGATCTAATTTGCCGACTTCCCTTACCTACATTATTCTATCGACTAGAGACTCTTCACCTTGGAGACCAGCTGCGGATATCGGTACGGCCTGTTGAGAAGTTTGCGTAACCCCACCATAAATTTTCAAGGTCCGAGGAGAAAATATCGACACAACAGTAAATGTCATGCTCTTCTAGTCCATCTACCATATCTCTCTTCGAAAGACTTCCATGGTAGTACGACTATAAAACAGAAAAGAAAACTCTTTCGATATCTCTCGACGGCTTCTTTATGGTCGTTAATTTAACAGTCGCTCTTCAGCATCCACGGTGATTAGACGACTTAGTTAGTGAGGAAGTGTAAGCAAGTAATTAAAAGCGAATTTAGGATTGAAAAAATCCAATAAGCCATTTGGCTCAGAGGAGAAGTGTGTCGTCTGAGACGCAAGTGGACCCCGGTTCGATTCCTGGCTGGGGGACTCATTTTTATTAATTAAACCAATTAATAAAACAACAAATAGCATTAAAAGTGCAGCAACAGAAGCAGGCGATGGACAGTGGCCAGTCCAAGGTCCCGCAAGGCGATAACCCATTGCCCAAGCGCGTGACCAGGCAGGTTGCTCTGAAACTGCAGCACGTGGGAGCAGCAGACATCGCAACAACAACTACAATAGCCGAAGCAGCATCAACAAGTGCGGCAATAGTAGCAGCACCAACAACAAAAGGCACAACAACAGAAGTGGTGCCATCAACAAGTACCGCAACTCTGGTACAGTCACTGGAAGGTGGTACAAAAGCCGAAAAACGCCGAAGAAAACTAAAGCCGACACCCAACCTCACACATAAGAGGAAAACAAAAACAAACAAGGAAGCGATGACGTCAACAGCAACCTCGTCAGCTCAAGAAACCGACGGTGATGATAGCGATGGACTCAGCTATTCATACGAGTCCGAAGGGGGCGAAGGCCGGTACATCGGCGAAGGCAATTCGTTCCAAGAATTGCTGGACGCCGAAGAGGAACAACAACAACAACAACCAGACAAAGATGACGAGGAAGCTCAGCTCGATCGGCTGATCAAGGAGCTCCTCGAAAAACGCGAAAAATTGCGCCAGCAGAAATTGCAACAGCAACAGCAAAAGCTGAAGCAAATCCAAGCTGAGCAGCAACAACACAAAAAGCAACAACAACATCTTAAGCAGCAGCAACAACAATAAGCACTGCTACAGCAGCAACAACAGCAAAGGCAGCAAAAGCAGACCAAAAACCAGCAGCTGACACAAAAACAGCCGCAACAACAACAACAAAAGAAGCAGCAGCAGCAACAGCAACCGCAGCAACAGCAGCAGAGACAACAACAACAACAACCGCAGCAGCAGCAGCAGCAGCAGCAGCAGCAGCAACAACAACAGCAACAGCCACAACATCAACCACAGCAGGTACAACAGAAGCAGACAAGGAAAGAAAAGGTACCGCCAATTAATGTTAGTTATTTAGAAATTAGTGATAGCATTAGATTATGTAGGTTAATAACTCAAAATTTCCATATTAAAAGGCTTAACGCCACAAAACATATAATAATGTGCACAAATATGGAGGAGCACAAAAAAGTACGCACCGCTCTGGAGAAAGCAGAAGCAGAGTACTTCACGTACACTCCAAAAGGAGAAAAGCGGCAAACGGTGCTGCTAAAGGGTATAGACCCTGACATTAAATTAGAGGAGCTTGAAAAAGAGCTTAAAGTTTGGGAGAACGACGACCTTAAGTTCGTGAGGGTCAAGCCGTTTTCCTCGCCTGCGGACAGGGGTGGTAACCGCAAATTACTATTTTTCTTGGTGCAACTAACCCCCGACAGCAAAATAGATAGTCTGAAACGGATTAGATTCC
The DNA here is from genome assembly GCA_936431705.1 of Cheilosia pagana. Classification (NCBI taxonomy): domain Eukaryota; kingdom Metazoa; phylum Arthropoda; class Insecta; order Diptera; family Syrphidae; genus Cheilosia; species Cheilosia pagana. The sequence goes on along the minus strand of OW386166.1, from coordinate 59,364,988 downwards.
TGTACTATCATGCAGTACGTTGGGAGAAATTAAAGAGGTCAGATCGCGTACTTCAATGTATGCGCTGCCAAAGGTTCGGGCGCGCCGCAGCTAACTGCCATATGCAGTTCAGGTGCGTCAAGTGCAAGCAGGACCACAAACATGGGGAATGTGCCTTAGGCACAGATAGAGTAGAGGATCGGGGCCAGCTCTCGTGTGTACTCTGCAATAACTCAGGACATCCTGCTAATTTCAAAGGATGTCCAAAGTATCAGCAGGTTAAACAGAATGTGCAGGCTCGAAAACAGAGGTCCGAAGAAGAGAAGGGTCGAAAGAGTCGCTCGTTCTCTAATTTTGTTGCACCCAATGTGTCCTTCGCCCAAATGGTGTCTGGAGCGGGTAGCACAATAACAAAAAGCGCGCCGAAGGTTCCTACACCGGAAGCGGATCTGGATTTGAAAACGATCCTTCTGTCATTGCACGGAAAGATCGATCATTTCCAGAAACAGTTAAATGAGCAAGCGGCTCGAATAGACGTTATCTATTCGACACTGTTTGCCGAGTCTGCCGCGCGATGAATATGATGGGTACGCTGGACGAGGTAAACTTAAAGATCCTTGCGGTGAATGTTAATTCACTAATTAGGATCGAGAGAAGGATCAATCTTTCCAAACTGTTGGAAGCCGAAAAGCCAGATGTTCTTTTGGTTAGCGAAACTAAGCTAACTCCGAAGCACAAATTGGGCTACAAAAATAATCATGTAGTTAGAAGAGACCGACCCAACTCCACACAAGGAGGTGGTGTTGGTATCTTAATACGTAAAGGCTTGCGTCATAAAATCATATATAGCAGGGAAGTGCGCAGGTTCGGGGTGTTGGAAGCAAGCATCGTATGCATTCCCCTCAATAGTTTGAGACGGGTGTATGTGGTGTCGCTTTACGCTCCTGAAGCTCCTCAACGCCTTCAATTTTTAAATGAGGTCGAGACACTTTTTCGTTGCTTACAGCTTCAGTCGGAAGACAATTATTACTTTTTGGGCATAGACCTCAATGCTAGACACGCGGCATGGGGAAATGATGTTCAGAACCCTAGAGGCAACCAGTTTTACGACTGGTGGCGTCATAATATGATTGAGTACAAAATTGAATTGTACGCGACGGATATCCCGTCCTTCCCTAGAGACGGCTCTTTCTTGGACATAGCGCTAGTTGACGAACGACTAGAACTAACGAACTCCGATCTTAGCACGCGGAACTGTTTACGTGCGGTTGAGTACGGTAGTGATCACTACGGACTTTCCGCTGTTATACGGATCCCGAACGAGCAAACGCAGCTGGAGCAGTACGACCAAGTGCGTTCTTTCGATTACCGAAGAGCGCAGTGGTCGCGCTTCTCCAGAGTTCTTACGCGGATTATACGTTCGAGTGCGATCGATCCACCGACAAACAGGAACTTAACGAACGATGAGATCGACAGTCATTTATGCAAATGAATGTCGTGATCAAACAGACAATGGAGCGGACTATCCCTAGGGTAGGACGTTCCACCGACGAAGAACAAACTAAGAAGTATCGAAACGCGACAATCGATGCTCTGTACAGACACAAAAGTAGACTGCTCTCGAGGCTTAAACGGCTACACAGACAGTTTACTTACAGGAACGACCCTGAGTTAAGGACACTGAAGTCGATGATCAAAAACTTGAAACAGTTGATCACCGAGCATTACAGAAAATCTGTAAGTTTGTATTGGGGCAATAAAATTCGGGCTATAAAAACCAGTAGTCCGAGTATGTTCCTACAAATAAATAAACTGTTCAGGCGGAAGGATCATAAAGACATTTCATGTGTCCGAATACCTCAAACAAACGAAAACAGACAGACATTACTGACTGCTGGCATAAGTCCGGATAGTGCTGCCTCGAACGACGGTTTTTTCGTGGTCGAAGACCCGCAGGAGGGGGTGGATTTGATGGGAGCTTTCTTTGAGACTGTGTATACGGTGAACAATCCTGTTCGCTGTAACCGTGATCTCGAGGAGAGAGCCTTTCTCAACCATTTTTACCTGCGGACTGAAATTCAAAATTGGCGATCCGAGAACAATGGTTTCACCGTGTTCAATGACGACAACCGTGCAAATGGCACAATCGCCGATGTTAATTCTCATCTGTTCGTGAAAAAAGATTAACTACGGTGCATCTTTGAGTCACTAAAGAATAAAAAGTCGGCGGGAGTTGACGGTGTCCCAAACGTCGTATTAAGACACCTGCCACTAGAGGCGATAGACATATTCACCACGCTGTTTAACAATGCGCTGAATAATGCATATTATCCGGTGCAGTGGAAGACAGCGGTGGTACATCCTATCCCCAAAAAGGATAAGGACAGGACAAACCCTGCTAATCTTCGGTCAATCAGTTTGCTCCCGAATGTTAGCAAGGTATTCGAAAAAGTTGTCAATAGATCTCTTTTAAGATGGGTTGAAGAAAACAAGATAATTCCGGAAAATCAGTTTGGCTTTAGAGCGGGGCATGACACTATTCATGCCGCGTCGAAACTGGTCTCCGACATACAGTGGAATAAAAGCAAGAACCAATGCACGGGTGCCTGCCTGGTTGACTTTGAGAAGGCCTTCGATACCGTATGGTTGGAGGGGCTCTTCTATAAGCTTACCAGATTGGGCATCCAAAAGCCATTGCTATATATGATTTATGACATGCTTATGGGAAAGAAGTTCGTTGTCAAATCTGGCAACGTGACTTCGAGCAGGGTCTTCGAAATTAAAAACGGCTTACAACAGGGAGCGGTGAATTCTCCGATCCTATTTAATATTTACACAAGCGATCTGGTGGGTTCCCTCAGACATGCTATAGCGTACGCAGACGATTTGGTGGCGTACAGGTCAGGTCCTAAAATCGAGGTCATCAACGTGCTTTTGCAGCGTGACTTCGAACAAATTAAGAGGTATTGTGATGATTGGAAGTTGAAAATCAATTTCCAAAAATCAGAAACAATCCTGTTCAGAACTCCATTGGCTGGGGCCTCTAGGGATACCAGAAAAAACTGGAGAAAATTGGCCATTATTGGACAGCATGGGCGGCCATTGGCGGTGAGAAACGTGGTCAGGTATCTTGGCATCTGGCTTGACCAGTATCTATATTTTGACAAACATATAGATGCTTGTCTTGCTGGGGCTAAGAGGGCCTACGCTCTGACAAGGAGACTGTTTCGCAGCAGTCAACTTAACGCCAGAGTGAAGATCATTTGCTACGTGGCCCTTATAAGGCCGATCATCGCTTATGGTTGTCCCATGTGGTTCAATATAGCGCCGTATTATATGGAAAAGATTCGAGTGTTTGAGAGGCAATGTCTCAGGGCCTGTCTAGGGTTGTACAGAACTCCCGAATCTGAGTACATGTACTACTATCCCAACAAGACCCTATACAATGGGGCTCGACTGAATAGGATTGAGAATTTCCTTATTAAGGCGATTCGGAGGCACATTGCAAGGTCGATGGCCAGCGATAATAGCCTGATCTCAGGGGTTTACTACCCCAACTTAATGTACCACGAGAGTACGTTACGGTCTGGCTTTATCCCGCCTGAGGCATTTCTCCATGCAGATATGAAAGGCTTAGTGCAGACAAGAGATGGTGTGCCGGTAATTTACCACAGCCACCGCGGCGCGAGGGATAAGCGGCTCATCCACGACGGGTACGCCGCCAATGCTCAGGAGCTCCTCCGATTTAGTACCGCAATTGCGGATCGGGACATTGTAGATACTGAAAAGCAATTCACCGAATTTTGGTGGCTTGAGGAAGGGGTGAGGGTGGATACGCTCTCCCGGGCCGGTGCGCTACTTATGTAGCATCCTCCTTAGTTTTGAGCTAGTATTAAGTTAGTTAGGTTAGATTAGGGGGTCTTTGGGAGGGGCCGGGCTCGTCAATATGATGAGTGCCTCCGAGACTGGACCGACGCCTATGGCCTCGCTCGAGTCCCGGTGACGCAGATGAACCCAATTGGCGACTGCCAGGCACCCATCGACGCGATCAGGATGGTGACCAATCCTTAAGATTGCTCACCATTCTGATTATAGGTAATGTAGGTTAAGTAGATTAGGTAGTTTTAAGTAGTTTTAACTAGTTTTAAGTAGGTTTAAATAAAACAAATAATAAAGAATTCCAGTTTTTATCAGTTTCTGGAAAAATAAAAAACAAGCAAAAATAAATATCGATAGATTTAAGGCCGAAAGGCAATAGTTTTAAGCATAATGTTAAGTTTAGAGTGCTCGCTTGGAGCCAGTAAGCTAGAATTAAGACCATTGTTAGTTTTTAATTAGATTTAATCGTTTTTGTCTAGAATTAAGTTTAAATAAGGAACAAATAAAAATGAATTAAAAATGAAATGAAAAATGGTCGGTTTATTTACATTTTTAGCTGTTGTTGGATATAAAGTCGTGATAACTTTCCGAAAGAAAATAAATCGTTATCGTCGCTTATGACGACGGAATGAGAGAAAATTGTTGTGATTTTACAAAGCGACAAACCGTTTTTTGCGTCGCTGATAAACATACAGCCTTATTTATAAACCCAGCGTAGAATCTGCTTAACTTTACGCATCCCCTAAAATGCCCTCACGCAGGAAAATGTGATTTATAAAAATTTTACGGAGTTTAGCATCGTTTTCGTTAAGCAACGTAATTTAAACGCGAACATTTGCTTTTAGAGCCTGCGTAGAGCTTCCTTAAATATATTTTTGCAGCAAATGTCATTTGCTCGTGGTCGAATTGTAAACAAAACCAAAAAGTGAAACTAATTTTTGTATGTGCATTCGCTTCGCATGTTGTGAAAATTTACGCTAAACGAATTTCGTTTACCAATGCAATTTCAGTGGATGGCGCACACCAAACATTGCGCCCACTGTTTTACAACATCTCGTAAAATCGCTATAAACCACTAATAGCAGTTGTTTTATTAGAGTCTACAACATTAACCTATGTGCAATTTCATGTAGATATGTAGGTACTATGTTGCCAATTAATTAATAAGCCGAATTTCTCAATTAAGGACCGATTATGACGTGTGAACATTACAAGCACGTCTGCGGGCAATCGTTAGAGTAAAAATTGGAGAGTGAGTGTAATGTTAAAAAGGCGTAACAATTTGTTGATATTTGTGTAAGGGTAGATATAGGTATGGACACAATGTAAACAGGTTTTATTTGCTTCAAATTAACGGTTTATATTATGTACAAATTAATTTACGAGGTACTTAGAAAGCAGCCTATGATGTAACCAGGTATAAGCATTGTTAATAATGAAATTGTTACAGAATATGGGATTGACATGCGCAGAGTTGCTGAGTAGGTACGTGAATTAGCAACGAGTCACAGAATTACGTCGTTTTACTTCAAAAACCAAAACTAGGAATGTAGCAGTTTCTTTATATGAATGCCATGTTCCCATCAACGAAACCGAGAGGTTTCGTAAAATGTTTCCAAATCTGCGAGGTTTCGCCATATATTTTGACGTGTCGAAATCTTAAATTTTAGCGAAATCTAGTCGAAATCCCATCCGTGGGAGGTTATCAAACCGAACAAGCCTACAACGTGAACTTTGGTTTATTTTATGTTCATTTGTGGACGTCAAAATAGTAAACCCCAAAACAATCAAAAAATAAAAAATAAAAATCATAATAAACCAGTGTGTCTGCAGATAAAATAATTTGAATCAAAAAAGAGGTAAGTAATATTTTCAAGAGAAATATTTGTACATTTTTTAAATGTAATTTATTTTTATTAAAGAAAGATGGCAAAACGGTACAAAAAAAGAAAACTGTGGATTCTCAGGAGATTGAACTCTGGGAGGAGAAGATTGGCGAGCTCCGTGTCAACAGAAAGAATGGCCACGTTTATGCCGAAATGGCTGAAAAACTTGAGGAAATGGATATGTTCTTCTCGCCAGAGGAAGTGAAAAATAAAATTCATAACCTCACAAACCGGTACAGGTATGATTGTCCAGCTTATTACTTGTAAATAAACTTGGGTCAGTTCTAATCGAATTTATTGGACTTTGCTTTACAGAAAGAAAAGAAATTGGTTGGTCCATCTGGGTTCTCCATCCAAATGGCACCTATCTATATGATAGGATCCATCAATTGCTAGGCGGGCTCATAATGTTTAACATAGAGCTGTTGGTCCAGGACAGCATCTCGGACAGTAAGCAACATTTTAACATTCTTTTATTTGAAACCACTTAATTATATAATGTAATTATATAATGTATTTTAGGTGATGTATCCATCTCATCATCAATCATAGGAAGTAAAATTGATAGTATACTTTTGTTTTAAACAGTAAAGTGATTTACATATCTAATGTATTTATATTATTCATATGCGATGAATTAATGAACTCCGGGACAAACTCACTAACTGAAAACGGATGGACTACCAGGGCGTTAAATGCTGCAAGATCTCGCATCTCGATGAGGAAATTAAAAAAACCTTGAAGGTTATTCAGCACACAACCAAAAAGTTCATAGAAATTGAAAAAGAATGAAATGAACATTTAAAAGCTCTAATAAATATTTAAAAAAATAAAGGAAAAAGTAATAAATAATAGTGTTTTCTTATCTGATACGTAGTTGCTGATAGCTGTTCTAATATTTTTAGCGCAAGGGTTGCTGTCGGTTATACGTGAAACATACTTTGGTTGCTCCGGTTTTTGTAGCAGCCAATGATTATTTATTTGGTCATTGTGCATATTTAAAAATGTGCAAGACGCAGAAGGACTTCACTATTAAGGAAGTTTTATCCTTTGCCAATTCTTCTGAATCGCGCTTTTCTCGTTCTCAGCAACACTTCGGCATTTCGAAAATGAGTAATTGAATTTTTTATGTTCGGCGGTTGCCGTTAGGCTATATGGGTATGATTTCATAACCTTTTCCGAAAATCGGAATGCGGAATCCCCAATCAGAACGACGGGAACGTCAATACCATAAATATTCTTGGAGCTCTCCTTCAAAATGGGGTTTTGGTGTTGTACTTTTAAGTTGGAACGCTGAACTATTTGCGAGTCATTGCAACGACCTGGACTACAAATGTTTACGTAAAGGAATCTATATCTAGGTACATATAAACTATTTAGGAATATAAGAATCTCAACCAACATATAAAAATGTATGAACTATATAAAAAATTCTAACCGATAGATTAGATGCTTGTGAGTCGTGACTTGTTGCGAAAAGAATAGTATGAAGTATGAACATGAAGTATGAAGTATAATGTATGAATAATAATATCTCATTCTCATGGCATGCTTTTGCGTTTTGCCTCTTCTCTTTCCTTGGATGTTTATATTTTCATTCGAATGATGAGCGATATCTCGTTTCTTGTAGGTCATAGCCGTAGGTATACATGAACATGATTCGATGCATGAGCTCTCGAGTGAAATAAAATAGTACTACTAATTGATGTTGCTATTACTACTCTTTGAAAGAATCGAGAACTTTAAATCGAGTTATTCACTCACTCACATGTGTATGCGATAATGTGATGTGTGCATTAGCCGTTTACCTAACTGTTTGAATTTTCGTTTGGCTTAGTATTGCTTCCTTTCCTTTGGGTTTGGATGTTTATGTTCGCTTTTTCGTAGCGTTTTTAACTAAGTTCGGATTTATATTTTTGATGGTAGGTAATTTATTAATTTTCTTATTGTATTTGTAAGCATGTGTTTCCTTTTATATAGATATTGAATTTAGTTGAAAATAAAAATGAGACCTGCTGGAAAATTGTCAATTGTTTGGAAGTTTTTTCAAAAAGAAACAGATTTTGTTGTTTGAAAAATATGCAAAAAAAAGTTGAAGTTTTTTGGAAACACAACCAATTTAAAACAACATCTTGTTCGTTTACCCTGTCCAATGGAGAGATGAAATGGGTGCTGAAGCAGCACAAAGTACTGATTTGGTATCTAGTCTTCATACCACGTATAAAATAGGTGTTTTTTAATGTACCGAACTGATTTAAGGTGATAAAAAAAAAAAAAAAAAAAAATCTAAATCTTAATCACGCCAATTTTCAGAGCAAATGTAGAATGGAGTATGGAATATTTCATTCGAATGATCATTCGATTATTCAGATCACTCGAATACTAACATCTCGATTATTGAAATCATTCGATTATGCACATCACTAAATAATCTTTCCTCTGCGTACAACATTTATGTTACCAATAAAAAATCCTAATTTTTCAAAACCACTGACATTTTCGTTTATTATTTGTAGGACATTCCACACTTCTTCACAAAATGATTTTACGATTTTGCAAACTAATGATTTTCCGATTCCAAACGAATTTGCTATACTTCCTTATTCAGGAGATGATCCTAGAGCGTACAAAGCGATAGCCACTCTCTTTGGCAATGGAATAAATTTTCTGTAATTTGTATCTCGCTTGGCGATACCTTCGAGCTCATTGCAAAGAAAGTTAAATACTTTTCGCGACATCCGAAAGCTTTCTTTAAAAAATTACTATCATTTTCAGGAACATCCTTCTCCCAGAAAGTGCTTTTACATGATTGCAAATGAAAGTAGTTCAAGGGTTGAAAATCATAATAAGAAACTTGCTTACTTTTGTCCAAACTTTTCCTGATTTCTTGCGATTTGAGATTTTCTCCGTTTTTTTAATATCTAGGTGTAAAAGTTTAAGAACTTGTATTAAGCATTGTACTGCTTTCAGTCTTTTTAACTTTCTCGCATTACGTAGTAAGAGAAGGGTATTGTATTCGTACAAAAAATCGAACTCGGGATTTTAATCAAATCTGACATTACGATGATAAAGGAACTTGAAAAAGTGGGTCCCGCGATTCTGTCCGTCTTTCCTGAGTTCTACAGCGCAAACGGCTGGACGGATTTCTTTCAAATTATGGATTTGGAGTTTGTGGGCTTACAGTTCAGGGCCACTTTTTTTTGCACGTTAAGAGTTACCGTTCTAACGGTATTAAATAATTTTGAGTTTTTCGAAAACGGCTCTAACGATTTCACCCAAAATTGATATTTGGGCTTAAGTAGGAGTGGTGAACATGGCTGCATACCCAGTTTTTCACCAACAAATCGAATAACGGTAATTTAGAAAATTGAGCTTATCTCAAAAACCGTCCATACGATTTAAACAAAAAATCATTTTTAAAGTTATATTGTCATTCCTAACATGAAAGCAAACTCAGATTTTCGCAAAATTATCGTAGAACGGACTATTTTTGAAAAATTTCTTTTTTTAAGAATTTATTTAGTTACAGTTAACTTGAAAACGGCTCTAACGATTTCAACCAAAATGTACATTTTCGCTAAGGTATATAGGTTTAACATGGCTGCATACCCAGTTTTTTGGTAAAAAGTCGAATAACGGTACTTTTGAAAATTGGCCTTACCACGAAAACGGTCAATACGACAGCAACAAAAACTCATTTTTAAGCCTTTAAGGTAATATAGACATGCCCAACACTATAGCGAACTCAGTTTTTCAATTAATTGTATATAATGGATTTTTGAAAAAATGCATACTTTGAGAATTTGGGTTTCTTTGGTTCACCTATATGAAAAGTGCTGCAAGGATTTTGACCAAAATGCATTCTTGGTATAAAATTGACGTTTTCGAAATAGCTGCGTCGTTCGCTTTCGATTCGAATTACAGGAAACGCTTGTTTTGAAAACTGTTCATATCTAGAAAACGCCATTTTCGATTTGGATAAAACTTTAAAACTAAGTAATACTAACATCCTGAACAATACCCTATACTCTGTTTTTAGCTAAATAGTTAAGCAAGATTATTTTTCTAACAAAACATTGCAATTTTGGTTACTATTTTGTACGCATTATTTTCCAAAATTAGCTCTAAGAATTTCGACTAAAATGCTTATTAACAATAACATTAGTATTCTTAATAGGACCCCGTACTTCTTTTTTCTTAGAGAAATGCAAATAATGCCGTCTTATAAACATTACCGCACTACCAGTTAAAATGTAATCACACCTAGTACTAGAAACTCCTTTTTAGCAAATTCCCACTTCTTCTTTTTTCAACCATATTAATCACGAACCCTAAAATAATTCCAACCAATTGGAATTTACACTATCAGAAACCCGTACTTGATTTGCAACCCCCAAACGCGTCCATCGATAAATTAAAAAAAAAAACCTCTGAATTTTAACATAATAAATCTTTTTTAAGATATCAGTCTCTTACAAACCCTACATCGAGTCACCACCTACCAGCATCACAAATTAAAAAAATCTTGTTTTATAGCCTATAAACAACAATAAAAGAAAAATAAACCAACCAAACTGATGATATGAACGAGAAAGTTTCGTGCGATCCAGTCGTGCACTTTATTTCATGTTGAATTTGTTCCTCAGCCAGCAATCTAAATTCTAAACACTGCGGTGTGCATTTTGTTAGCCAAATTTTGATTTTTATTTATCCGAATCGAACACTTTATTTTATTAAAATACGGATAAATCCAGTTCGCCTCTTTGCAATTGCTCAAATAAACGAAATTAATTGGCTTAGAACAAATATTTGCAAAATATTTAAGCTCCCAAATATGAGCTTAATTCCGGGGGAAATAAGTTCCGATGGAGATTCCCGATAGGAGGAATACTTTCCAGGAAACAAAAAATTTTCGGGAGAATTTTTTTCCCCCGGAATTGCCGATAGCCCTGAGTATCGGTGCTAGGACTCTCCTGATTTTTTGGATTCCAAAAAAAAAAATTATCTTTTTCTTACATTAGATAGATAGACTTATTAGTCGTGAGAGGCTGAGAGCCTTCATGGAGCTCTAGCACTGCGGCATATTGAGGTCGTAGATCCATATTTTCATTACTCCGGAGGCAGACAGCTCTTAATGTAGTTCTGAAATGCTTTTTGCTGACACCAAAGAAGGGTTCAGGTTTTATGAGTGGCTTTGATGCGCCTGCTCGAGCCAGTGGCTCAGATGATTTGTTGTCAGCAAAGCCCCTATCAGCTGGAATCCATCGGAGAATGGTTTTTATTAAAAAGTTCGTAGATGGACTACTAAGCTAGGGGTCCCAGAAATTACATCTAAAGGTTTTTTCCACTGCGCCACATCTCGCTCTCAGGCTCCATAGCGTCAAGCAATGACAGATGGCCTCCATTCTCCATTGTAGGAATACGCTATGTCTTGTCTCTATTTGAATGTGTGTTTGAATGGGTGTTAGACATAGGAAAACATTCAATGCTGCTGTCGGGGTGGATCGTAGACAGACCGTCATGCAATTTCCAGCTTTACATTAGAACCGTTCTAATTTGTTTACGTCGATTGGTATAACCAGCAAGTACAGCCAGAGTATATGATTCAGGGTCTAGGACCCCAATTGTTACCACAGGCTCGCTGGCAGATCTATAACGATTTGGTGTCCCTGTTTACGACTCATTCTTTTTGAGGGTTCCATGATAGTTTACTGTCAAGAATGATTCACGGGCATTTGGCTTTCTGTGAGATTTCAATGGTGTCGCCAAATAGGAGGTCTAGTGTCCTCCGTTTCTTATATTACCGCTCCCTTCAATTGCTGTACGTATATGAATTCTCACCAAGCAAGGATATATAATGATGTATTTTATAGCTAAAATAAGTACCTACCTAACCTACATAAACCTAATGTTTATTGCGTTTGAAATAACGTGCTACTGGAATCAGATAAAACAATCATTTATCTAACTCTTTTCCGCACCTACTTTGAAGGCGTCCAGGCGGGAACTTTTCGTATGGTATATTATGTGCTATTTGAAGTTATACACATGCAAAATTATATCAGCACGTTTTTCTTCTAATTAATTGGTAGATATAAGGTAAGTTAAGAAAGCCGTATGTGTTTTACTGTAGAGTCGCTACCTTGATGAAATCGGTTGAGGTAAGCCTACGAACATACTGACACATGGCTTTTGCATTGCCAGCACAATTTTGGTACTTTAACCAGTTCACTCCCCAGCTCCAGCGTATATAATAGAAGTATGCACTTCACAAGAACGAATTGTCTCTTCTTTTTTAGATTATTCATAGCCACTGCTGCATGACTAAGGGCATCTGGTTTGGCTGTGGCCGGCGCTGATGGAAAATTATTAGCGCAGAACTTACTTTAGGTCTTAAATCCGATAAGCCGTTATGGAGTTAGAACCATGAAATAGGGTAGCATTTAATTAAGACCTTTAATGCTCAACTTCCTTAATTGATATATCACTTTTCAATACGCGTAAGCCTTTTTTGAGAAAATCTAAACTCTAAATTCTACGTCTGTGTTATTAAGTTACAATAAACACAATAGAACTTGGAACTGGATCCTGGAAATGAAAAAAAGGGCAGGACTTTTTATATCTTTTGTCGTTTTGTCAAATTTGACAGAAATTTTGAATATTAGTATCGTTAGGTACTGATTTTAACTGATCTGATTGTTCTGTTTTGTCTTGGAAAGAGTTTGGTTTTACCTGAATTTAAATTACAATTATATCGCTTATTTTACGTCGCTGATATGCTATTGTATAGTTGGTACTTACTTCCACCAATTCCAAAAAGTATAACCTTACTTGTTGGTGTACAGAAACTAGTTTTTCCCAGTCATTGTTATACCTATACATGGGTCATCCCACTCCAATCCTCCATCTGAAACTACCCATTGTCGGACCGCCAAATGATCACTTTTGTTGGCAGTAACTTACATGTCATGATAACTGACTTCGTTGAATTTCTCCTAAGACTAGTTGGATTGACTTAGGAACTCAAAAAGCACCTTCTTTGTAAGCCAAGTTTTAATCCAGACAGCACATATTCGTCCAACAAGCCTCACTGTACCATCCTACATCATTTCACTAACCTTTTCATTTCTAAATTTATAAACCCGTTTGACAATATTTGTTTAATCAAGAGGCACTTACCTTTACGTCAATTATCAGGTGTAGGTCTCCACAAAAATAAAACTTACACACGCGGTTGACGTGCCTTAATGGTTGTGAATGTTAAAACATATATCTATATGTAAGCCGGAAAACAAGGCATATGGAGTAGCAATTAAACATAATTAGGAAAAATTAAGTCGCAAACTTTGAATGTTTAAAGGCAATGGTTTATCCTTTCTATATTTTTCTTTTGAACAGCTTTTGTAATCCTTGGGTAGACCCGTAGACCGACATTCATAATTCATAAAACTTTGGCAGAGATTTAAAGAATTCAACTGATCCTCAGGCTATATGCCATGTTTTACGGGTAGGCAAGGTGCACATTGGAAATGAAAGCATTTTTCACGTAGACCTTTGAATGTTTTCAAAACAAATTCTTAAGACGAAAATAAAAAATGTTCGGGACGCGGTATGTTGTGAGGAGAGAGAGAGGGTAGTGGTGGAGTTATTGTTTTATTATGTTTGGAAAGACGGTGGCGTTGTTCGTATTTCTTCCTTAAAAAATTAAACAAACCTACACATTAACGCAGTAATGTGGGTTGGGTATTCTATAGAACATTATTGAAACAGATTAACTAAACACTTCAGGTAGCGTATTAAACTCAATATGTTTTGGCATAGTTAGTGTAAAAAGTATAGACATGAAGTGATTGTGGGTTTCCTTTCCATTGCGAAGGCCATTTTTTTTTATTTAAATTTCAGCAAAAATACTTCTCATATCGTTATTTTTGAAAGGTGAATTTCTTCGAAATTATAGGTATATGTATAATAGATTTACACAAAAATTCGCATTTGAGTAAATCTAACCGTGTTCAACATGGCGATCCCACAACGCAGCTCTTGGACTTGTTTTTTGAAGATGCATTTATATGTATTTATATTATATTTTAAGTCAAGTGTTGACGCAGTCTGGTTGAAAATGTGTAGGTATGTTAACTAAAATGTTAACTTTTGCTCAACTCCTAGAAACATTACTTGATTGATATTTGAGCTGATGTTTAGGTTAGTGTGTATGTTAACTAAAATGTTAACTTTTGCTCAAATCCTATAGAAACATTACTTGATTGATATTTGAGCTGATGTTTAGGTTAGTGTGTTGAACTACTAAGACAGGGCTCCAGGCTCTATCCCCAGAGAACATCTTGCATCATTGCATCTTTTTAGGTTTTTCTCCACCGCGGAACGTCTTTCTGACAAATATCCGAGAGTATTACTGTCATGAAAGAGCTTCTCAATAATCTGTATGGACTCGGGATAAATTTGTAGATCCCTTCAATTTGTCCTGAAAACAAAAAACTCCCAAAAATCGAACCTGTTATGCCAGTCCTTTTTTTCTATTTGAAAAATTACAATTGGACGTTCTATTTACTATTTTCACGCACGAAATTGTCATTATTATTTACCAAGTTAGTTATATTTATATAACTGGAAGTTACTTTTCGCTCATTTCATTTGTTATTCGAACATTTGTATTTCAATTAGGCTTACTATGAACTCGGAAACGAGTCCGTTGTGTTTTTTTATTACGCGATTGACGTAACTTAAAAAATATGTAAAACCGAAATATGCAATAACTTCTTAAATAGAAAGTTGACCACAAAACAGGATCCATTAATCTTCTCGGGCATCATCATTTGGTTGAGGATTAAGATAAAGTTATGTATAAAAAAAACCAAATATACCACAAGAATAATTCATATATTTAAAAAAAAGAAACCCGAAAACGTAGCAAAACAAGAAAATAGTTATTAAAAGTGTTTTGAGTTTTCCTACTCCTGACATCTAAGTTTTGTGGACTTGAAAGGTGATATATTTACTTTTTTTTTATTCCTATAATTTGAGTGAGTAGGTACTGAGTAGTGAGTACCAAGTTGTCGTCGATGGGAACTTCAAGCACAGAAATTGTTATGATTTGACAATAAAGCAGGGGAATTTTTACCACTGGTGTTTTGCATTACTTACTGTTGCTCATATATAGATACAACCTTACCGATGGCCTAGTATGCTGCTCGCGATAAGTTTTAGCGTCCCTATTCTCCACTTTGTTTTTCCACACCAAACATAAATTGCCTCTAAACAAACACACATAATATAGATGGGACGAAAACTTTATGTTCATGACAGATGTCAGTAAAAATTTTAATTATACGCGTAATTATCTCCAAAACAATGAATACAATAAAAATTGAATAAGATATTATCGTTCCTGCAGCAGCTGAAGCTGAAATAACTTAAATCCCGATTTTCGGATTTGAAAACAAAAAAAATGATGTATTATTTGGTGTGGGATAGATTGGAATTAATTCTGCCAGTATTGCTGTTTTTTTGGTTTTACGTGTTCTTTTATTTGTCACGCTAATTTTCCCTGCAATCTCCTTCAAAAAACCCAAAGTAAACACAAGAGAAACTTTTTCCTCCTTTTTTATGTCAAAATGTATTTTCGATTTAATGTACCGGGTTCTTATTTCGCGAGATAAATGGGTTGAGACTTTTTATCGGTCCATCTATATGAAGTTAAGAATTTAGGTTACTGCTTTGCTTAACTGCTTCGTTAAATTTATTTTATCTTTGTTGACATTTTTGTATGCTTTAAAATCAAATTTATTTCTTTATTTGTAATAGTTTAGATTAAGAGTTCACTTTTTACCAAAAGTCGTACCTAAAACGTTTTATTGCAAAGGGCCGCACAGAATAAAAATGCGATGGGAGAAAGCGAGAGTTTGAGTTAACAATTTTCAACCCGTTTATCGTTTGGAAGTAAGATCACTGTAATGGTGAAAAGGTTTAGTTCATTTTTCATTTTATAGAGTTTATTTTATAAAGCCTAGAATGCTGCTGTTTCGGAACAAAATTTTCCGGTGGTCTCCAAATAGACAGCGAAATCTGCAAGTACAATGACATTTGACAACAGCCAACATTTCTATTTTGTTATTGATAGAAATTTTAAATAAAATTATACTGGAACTGCTAATGGTTGTTAGCCATCTTGTTAACTTTGTAAGATTCCATTTTTACAAAAAGAACCCAAAAAAAAGAATGTCAAATCTTCTCAAGCAATTATTGTTCCAGACAATAAATGCGTCCAAAAAAAAATGAAATGTCGCTTTCATTTCGCAGCAGCAGAGTCATGCAAAACGAAAAGGAGGGCGACAATTTTCTTTTATGATTTCGTTGTCACTTTTGTATGGGATTTTTCGTTTCGAAAAATCAGCGTTGGTACTAGGCTTTAGCTACAAAATCTTACGTTTACCAGCACAAACGCCTAAAAGCTTCACACTTTCTGAATTCAACTAAAAGCAATTGTCTTGTAAGTACAATACCTACGAACAAATTTGGTTAGTTTGCAGTCCATAATAGCCGTAATATTGTAATTAATTAATAAATGAAAAAAAATACCACTCTACGCATTCATTAGTCATTTTATTATTTTTTTTAAATAATACTGTCATATACGGCCTGAAAATCGATAAAAAGACGCTGAGTTTCGATCTGAACTTCTAAGGTTTTCTCCAAGATCTGTCGGTTGTGGACTTGCCGGTCTTAAGAGTTAAGACTGCAAGGAAAGGGACTAATCAGTTGTTGACGAATGGTTGAAGGCGTTTACATAGCACAGCAAGCAGGATCTTGTATGAAAAATATAAGCAGAACGGGAAAACTATGCTGACTCTCCATTCATTCGACATACTTTCCTACGAAAGTAGGAATTCCCTTTGCCTTAACAAGCACGGCAGCTAAGCCGTCCGGTCTAGCAGTGTTGTTGCACTTAAGATTTTAGATATACTTCTATAACTCTACTAAAAGGTCTTCTTGTAGCATTACATTTTACGTCCCACAGCAAAGTCAATTAGCCTGAATCCGTTTCCAGACGTGATGTCGCGTAGTTTATTCTTGCCGATTGTGCTACCAAAGATGTCTTCGTTAACTATTTTGGCGTTTAAATCACTCGAGACGATTTCAACTAGACACATGCAAAGGGCATTGCTGGGACAACTTGTAGAAAAACTTGTTGGTGGCATCGTCCTTATCTGCTGGCCCATACAGGTTTCAAAACCCTGACAAGTCCTGAGAAATTGTTATATATCTCTAAGATCTATTTCATCCTGGCTATTAACAATACCGTTGATTCAATCTAGTGGTTTCATCTGCTGTATGTCCTCTCTATAGTTCCAATATTTAAAGCCGGTGGGAACAATAATATTGAAAACTATAGAGGGATCTGTAAGCAATCGTCCATGCATAAACTGTTTGACGCATTGGTGACTGATAAACTAAATTTTCTTTGTAAGAATTTGATTTGCATTAACCAACATGGTTTTTTAAAAAACAGATCCACGGTTACAAACCTTCTTTTATTTGCAAACTTCGTTATTACTGAAATATCTAAGGGTAATCAAGTCGATGCCATTTATACTGATTTCAGCAGACAGAGTAGACCACAAGCTTCTTCTTTACAAACTTGATTGTATAGGGATTCCTACAAAGTTTCTTAGATTTGTAAAGTTTAGAGGTTAACTACCCCAAGAAATTGTGGTAACATGGGAAGCCACATTGGTCCTCTTTTTTTTATTTTATATTGTAAACTTTTATTGCACTTTTATTTTTTATTGTAGGTACAATTTTTTCCTCATTGCAATATACATACTGATGTTTGCCGATGATCTTTGATTAAAGATCTAGGTGTTATTTTGAATTGTAAATTATCCTTCAATTTACATGTAGAAGACATTACAAATAAAGCTAACAGAGCTTGGGGAATGCTGAAGCGATATGCTAGAGTCTTCACTGACCCCTATTCTCTAAAAACTTTATATGTGGCGTTTGTTCGATCTTTGTTGGAATATGCGTCGGTCGTTTGGCAACTCAAAAAAGATTTCTTGGGTTTGCCCAAGACTTCCATGGTCTAATTTCAATTTCAATATATACCGCGTTCTCGTACAAATTACGGCAGATCATCTTCTTTAAATGGATAACTGTTATTGTATATAATGATTGTGCGTCCATAAATAAATAAATATTTTGGCGCGACAGGTCTATGGGACCCAAGGCCTAGCTTCTCACAACCATTCGTTTTGTGTGGGTTTTAAATTTTTTGGGACGAATGGAAGGGATCTACAACTTTACGCCGAGTCCAAACGGCTAATTGAGAAGCTCATTCATGACAGTTTTACTCTCGGATGTTTGTCAGACGTTCGCGAGAGGTGGCGCAGTGGAAAAAAACCTCAAGATGTAATTTGGCCCTTTCGGGATTCGAACCTGGCATCCCTCGCTTGGTATCCCAACACACTAACGCTAAGCCACTGCGCCGATTGTGCGTCCATAATTGGCATTAATATGACGATACCCTTAATAAAATCAAACTTGTTTAATTATTTCCACTTATAATTGCTTACTCACATGGTTTAAATAGTTTTCCTTACTTTTATTTTATTTAAATTTATACTTTTTGTTTTGTCTTGCTTTAATTTTAACGTCCTAGAAAGGCTATGTGCTTTGTTGACAAGTCAAATCGTATTAAAAATAAATAAATAAAAGGCTCATGTTACATCTCTTAGACTCGTTCAGCACGTCATTTCGATTGAGAATATTATAATAATAAATTAACAGACCCAGCCCTATCCGTCTTACTATTCACAACCAGTCGTTTTTTGTTAGACAAATGCTAGAGACTAAACAATTTTATACCGAGTCTAAACGTCTATATATAAAAAAATGGTGTGAAAAATTTATAGTCATTCATAAATTGAGAACTGCTGGGCCGATTTGGCTAAAATTTTGGAAAAACCCTCCGGAAAAGTCGGGAAATTGGAAAAATCGAAATTATTAGTATAATTTTTTGGGTGGCATTTTTTGTGCAACTGTTCCGGAATTGCTTTTAGAATGGAAAATATAAATTTATTAATGAAAAATTTGGAAAATTCCAAAAAAACACAGAAAATTTGATTTTTTTAACGAATTTTTGCATTTTATCGATTGATTAGTTCTGATCGAAGACATGTGCGATGATTTTCCAGCATTCAAAACGCATCAGAAGATTACAGAATGAGAGTTGGCAACTGGCTGGTGAACCTATTGAGGTCGTTGATAAATTGAAATATCTAGGCATTCTACTGACCCACAATCTCAATTTGCAACCACATTGCGGAGAATAAAATAGTTAAGGCAAAAACAGCAATAAACCTAACGTGGTCAAGATTTTATCCAAATTTAAAACATTCAATGCCACCATTAACGCTTGCCATTGTTATGCAAATAAGATCTTCGGGTTTAAAAAAATGGAACAGTTTGAAACCCTACAACGTTTCCTTTTTAAACTTCCCACAACGGTTCCCAACTATGCAATTTACGTAGAATCAGGAATTCCTGAAATTTATTATTGTTGTTGTTGTTGTTGGTTGTTGACGATGAAACGGTAGGGATTTACTTTCTAGATGCTCCCGATGGCACAGGCAAGACATTTGTGATTTCGTTGATTCTGGCAACAATTCGGTCAAGATCTCAAATTACGTTGGCTGTTGCATCCTCTGGCATTGCTGCCACACTGTTGGAAAGCTGTCGAACTGCACATTCCGCTTTGAAGCTGCCGATGAATCTTCTCACGGTTGACAAGCCAAAGTGCACAATGACCAAGAATTCAGCGACAGCGAAATTGATACGAGAATGCAAAATTATCATTTGGTATGAATGCATGATGGCGCATAAACGAGCTTTGGAGGCAGTTGACCGAACAAAGAAGGAATTACGAGGTGATTCGAGACGATTTGGTTGGGCTATGATATTGCTCTCCGGAAATTTTCGTCAAACGCTTCCCGTCATCCGGAAATCTACTGCTGATGATGAACTCAATGCATGCTCAAATCGTCTTTTTGTGGAGGCTTATCAGGAAATTGACCACGAACATGAGAGTCGCATTGCAGAACGACCAATCGGCTGCTGAATTTTCGAGACAACTGCTGGCACTTGGCAATTGCCGAATTCCTGTTGATGTTTCGACTGGATTGATATCGTTCCCTGCAAATTTTTGCGAGTTCACATCATCGAAGGAGAAACCCATCACCAAAATGTTCCCCGGCATTGCACAAAATTATAAAAATCTCGATTGGATCAGTGAACGGGCAATACTAGAATTTGATTATTCAAAGTCTGATAGCTGGAGAATTGCATTCTTACAAATCCTTTGACCGCGTGACCGGCGAGGATGAAGCGACCAACTATCCGACGGAATTTTTAAACTCGCTTGATGTGCCAGGAACTCCGCCGCATAATTTCAGCTGAAGGTGGGATCGATTATAATTATGTTGCGGAATCTAAATCATACGAAATTGTGCAACGCTAACGGTACCCGGTTGTCCGTCAAGAAACTGATGAACAATTTGATTCAAGCGACGATCATCGAGGGTAAATTCAAAGGAGAGGAAGTCCTTATCCCTCGAATTCCGATTATTCCAACTGATCTTCCATTCCAGTTCAAGCGGGTTCAGTCTGTGGAATTAATTAATCTCGGATTCCTATGTTTTTCGCTGTACGTTGCCTGTTCGCGTGTTGGCAAACCGTCGCTCTCCAGTACTGACTTCGATTCAATTCAAATAAATAACATTGAAATTTTAACTATCTGTGTTTTATTACCACTCTGGAGTTTATCTAAATGCGTTAAATTAAGGGCGAGAGGAAGTTCGCCGGGTCCGCTAGTTTGTTATAAAATTTGCTTTAATCTAGATTTCTAAAAGAACATAACGCTAAAAGGCTATTAATATTATTCCACTTAAATTAATTTTCCACTTCGAATATTTCAGTCGCCCTTTGTGTGGACTTGTATATTTTTACTGTGTCCTTATCTGAATAGCTGGGATATCTTCTACACTTAATTAAAATTAGGCCAGATTTCTCTTTTTTGTATGCGGGTAAAAATGGTTTGCCCTTAGTACTTGTGCTACTTATTGGTTTGCACCAAAATCAAAGTTTGTCTTTAATTAGACTATGTGGAACTTATTTTATGGGGAAAGAATAGTAGGCCATAAACGATAGAAATAAGTATTTTTTAGCTTTGGTGAACTTAACTTCTACAAACGATTTCGCTTAACTAAAGACATAACTGTTCATGTTTAAGAACAAATCGACGAAGCTCTAAAACGGCCTTATAACAGGTATTTAATAAATTATGTCTCATAAAGTTATAATAAATTGACCACTGCCTTTTATAAAGATTTGTGTGTGCAATAGACTTATACTGCTTTTTCCAATTCTGACATATCAATTTTAAAGTAGATTGGAGTAGGTACTTATCTCATTTTGACCAAATTTTGACTCCTTCTAGAAACAATTCCATCGTACCCATTAACCAGTTTTTGGTAGCTCTACGATTTTATGCAACTGGGAATCATCTTCTAAGTATTGCTGATTTTGGTGGGATGCATGTTTCCACTGTTTCAAGGATCGTAGTAAGAGTTTTAACGGAAATCGCAAAGCTTTTTCGAAAATACATCAACAAAAAAACAAAATATTTGAAACTAGCTTTCTACATCTGAATACAAAGTAAACAAATTCAAATACATCTACAACAACAAAAATCATCATCTCATATCAATGTTTCTCACATTAACAACGTATATCTCGTTGTTGCTTCCTTGACTTTATCAAACAATAATAATATCTAGTAGGTATGTATCTACCGAAAAACCAAACAAAACGAAATAAAAAAATGTTTGCCATTCCCTGTTCAATCAGCTTGACCGCAAACTCTGCAAACTACAGATTCTCCCTAAATAGTAAGTTTACTCAAAAAGAGAGTTACGCCCTGATCAGAAAAATAAAAATGCAGTAAAATAGTAAACTTTTAAAAATTTCAATTTAATTATTTAATGAACCAAATAACTAATTTTTATTCATTGGGCAGATAAACATATATTCAAAGAGCATTCTCCTTTTTACAGATAAAAAAATAGCTCCTTGTTCCTCAACAAAGATTTATTACTTTTAGTCATATTAATTTGCAGTTTTAAGCCGTTTAACAAAAAAACTCGAAAATGTGGCTCAATGACTAGCTGCCCTTTGGCAACGATATGAAATCATAAAAGAAATAAAAAAGTTGCATCTAGGGATTGCCCCACCGGCACCGGGGCAAAATAAAAAGCACCGAAAAAGGGTGTTTTTGGGACTTTACGCAATATCAAAGTCGAAAAATAAAATTGTGCTTTAATAGTTACCTGCGTCTATGTACCGCCTATTGAAAACCGTTTACTCCGATCGATTATCTCTTAAGCCCTGCAAGCCAAATCGGGGCGAAAAATAGTCTACGCCAGCCACCCAGCCTTAATAAACGCATATGTTTTTTGAAATTAACAAAAAAAAAATTATAAAATTGCAGATGGGTGTCAAGGAATATTGTAATCGACCGACATTTTTTTATTTATTTTGATTATTGAAATATCTACGAGCAACATTATTTAATTTATTGTAAAACAACTGTAACACCGTATTAATTATTCTTTAAATAACGATGTGTAAAATTCGTAATTATTCTTTTTCGTTCACTGGTTTTTGGTGATTAAAATCAAATTTTTTAACTGATCCGATAATGGACATTTTATTTTTTAACACTTGAACTTAAGCAATTTTTTACAATAAAAATTCTCGTAGCCACTGTAATGACTCAAGTAAAACACGCTGTGTAATATTCAATGTTTATCACTTAATATTTAATATTTAGTACAAGGGTTTAGCATGCGATTTATACTAGATAGGACAAGCAACTGAGACGAAAATATTCCGATACATAATGTAGGAACTGCTCATCTTAAAGGTTTCTAGCTGAAAAAGTTTTAGGCAAATCGACACCTCTCACATGGGTAAAACAATAGTTCTATTACATGTTCAATTATGTAAATTAATTTCATATGTGATTCCGCTTACCCACAAAAAACGTATTTGATGACACCATTACTCAATCCCCGTTGCGATGCAGAGCAACTGTATAATGAGTCCCAAATACGAACAAGAAGTCCTATAGAAAAATCTTTCGGAATACTAAAAAGACGATTTCCCGTACAAGCTTATGGCTGTCGTCTTAAATTAAGAACTGTTTTTTTACCGTTATAATAGGGTTAGCATGCAAAAAAAAAATTACCCCGAACTGTAAGTCCACAAACTTCAAATCCGAAGTTTGAAAGAAATCCGTCCAGCCGTTTGCGCTGTGGAGCTCAGGAAAGGACGGATCTTACAAACATTTTAGTTGTCTCACATCCCTTGAATTCTTTGACCCCCTTTTTTCAAAAAGAAAAGAAGGTAGTAAACTGCAATCACTGTTAACGTGGGCATGTTTATTTTACTATTTTTTTTCGAGTTCACCACTCGAACTTACTCGTTCAAGACCAGTACCCGCTACCCGGTGGTTATGGTTACCGAGGGGACCTAAGATAAGCGCAATTGATCTGAATGAGCTAATTCCTACAACTACTGGTCACCGCCAATCAGAGACATAGACCATCACCTACAGAACAAATATCTACCTACGTTATTGTGTTTCATTACATTTACCCAAAATGTGTAGTGCATATTTTTATGATCCGACCTTGATTACTTTTGAGGCTATTCTAATGAATTGAAAATCTTTGCCATTTTGAATTAAATATAGTTTACTAAAGCATCGCACTCTTCATTTCAGTTTGTACCAGGTGTTTTATTGCACATCGAAAGCATATGGGGAAAATATTTATAACTTTAAGATTAAAAGTTCTTCCACCACGTACAAAGAAACAACCACACTTTTCATTAAATTTGTGGCGCCCTATTCATCTAAGCATGCCGTACGAAAATCAATTTGCTTGGAGTAAATGCTTTCCCTATAAAATTTCCAAGTAAACAATTTTTATTTGTTTATCGGAAGAATATACTCAAATTGTAATTTTTCAAACGTTTGTTTGAGTGAAAGCATCTACCACTCATACACAGCCCAATGTTAGTCAAATAACATGTATGTAGATGGATATTTATACACTTATATTATAATGTGAAATATTTCCAACCTGCGCTATGTATATTTTGCTTTTGAAAGTCAGTGCTCATCTAAGTGTCCGATTAATAGCTATGTGAATGGAAGTATTATTTTGGAATATATTTTTTAAAAGCCTAGACCCTAGAGCATGTAAACGAGAAGTAATGATTAATTGTTTGATATTGAAATACATTGTGAAGTTTTCAAGTACTTAACCTATACGCATTTTCCAAAAGTGTTAATATGCTGACCGAAAGCGACCTGTGTATGTTCATTGAAATAATGCCATCAGTCGTGGCCAGTCGTGTTCGATATAATAATTCGCGAAGTATGCCTCTCAAACTGAATAATGTGAAATTGTATATTTGATGTGTCATCCAATTTGTTTCCTTTTTTATGCTTTTGCAGGACGCACCCCAGAATACACACAATCAATTAGAGGTTAACATCTGTAACGACTTTTTTGTCACTTGTAATAAAATTATATTGAAATGGCTCGCCTTCGCCTGCTTGAAGTCGCCTTCGAAATGATGCCTAGCGAAAGTGTCAACCAAACCTCCAGGGATTTGAAAGAACCCCCCATTAATATGACGACATTGTCATGGCCGTTATTTATGGACTTGCCCGTAGTGAATGTTACGCAGAACCTAATGCAAGTCGACTTATTAAATGTGTCAGAGGCAAAGAGTGCGATTGGGAATAGAACCACTTTCGATTTGTGGAATTTACCATGGCCTAGGGCTGTGGCTGTGTCAATCTTCATACTTTTAATTTTGATAACGGTGATCGGGAATACGTTGGTGATTCTGTCGGTGTTGACCACAAGAAGACTGAGGACAGTAACAAATTGCTTTGTAATGAACTTGGCAATAACCGATTGGCTAGTAGGAACATTTGTAATGCCTCCATCTGTTGTACTTTTCATTGTAGGTAAGTATTAACATAAATTTTGTTAAAAATGTAATATGTATCTATACTTTTAAGTAGACTGTATAATATAATATACTTTAGAATTTTGATAAATTGAAATGTAAAGTTTTAAGGCTCTCACAAACCCACGCGACTTATTCGAAGCGACAGCGACGACGACAATTTCGACTTTGATTGCGACAAGGAAATTCGCAAGCCTGCCCAGAACGAAGCGTCGCGTCAGTATGTGTCAGTTACCAGCTCAATTAGTTTTTCACTGTATATGCCATCGCAGAAAAATAAACAAAAATGACAGATACGCACAGGCACAGCTAACTAGACCGCGACAACGACAAAAACGCTTCCAACAGCGAATATAAAAAAAATCGCTGCACCTTAATCGCCGTCGCACTGACTTGATCGCGTAAGTGTGGGTATTCTCATATAATATACTGCAATGTTTCTATAATTTGACAGACGAAAGTTTCGCTATCGCTGCGAATAAGTCGCGTGGGTTTGGGAGAGCCTTTATGGGACGAAAGGAAGGTTTAATTATTCAATAGTAGGGAGTTATTTATTAAATAATTGTGCATCTTTTGGACAACCATGCCTCACACTGATGCTATTTTATATTCCCGTGGTAATGGGATCCGTATACTTTAATTTTCGCAACATTCGCTTCGATAAATTTGTTTATTATTACATACTGCCTTTTTTCACTGCATAGCTAAACAATAACTCTTAAATTAAACATGTAAAAAATACACATTTTCTAGTTAAATAACTAAAGCTACGTTCAGACATTTGCCAGATCTGACAATATTGTCAGGTCCAGCAATGTTCTGACAATGTGCTGACAATGACAATACCAACCTACCCATAGACATACTAATTATGGATTGCTAGTAAAATGTCATTCCCTTAGATTTCTGCGAGAAAATATGTTATATATGTGCTGTTTTAGCACAGGCGCTGCGGATTAGCAAAGAAACACATGCCGCCCGCGCGCCATCAAGTTTAAATTTCCCATAGATTGGCAGATGTTTGTTTACGAATTAACAAATGAGTCAAGATTGTCATAAAAAATCTGAATTATACAATTGTGTGTTCATACAATTGATTGTCAGATACCTGAGAACATCATTGTCTCTGAATTTTTTGAAACGCCGAAATTTAATATTTTTCATGTAGATATAAACTACAAATATTTAAATAAACGCAAAAAATTTTAAACTTGTGTGTGGTTAATGGATATGGATAGGGTACGCGTTATCATGTTATATAAATATTTAAGATAGTGTAAGAAACAGGAAGGTTGTGACACTTTTTAACTATGTACATTATTATGCAATATCGTACATTTAATTATTATATTGGTGCAGGTTCCTACTTTTTATATCGCGATAGTCAACATGAATGCTAACGCCAAAACTTTCGTTTTTTTTAAAGGAAGCTGGCGATTTGGATGGATACTTTGCGATATCTGGATTTCACTTGATGTACTATTATGTACTGCTTCCATTTTAAGCTTATGTGCAATAAGCCTAGATAGGTAAGAACTTCAATCAAAATAAGACCTTATTTGTTATTATTTTACTTTTTCCTATTTCTTTCTAGATACCTAGCTGTCATACAACCCCTTACGTACTCTAAAAAAAGACGATCCAAACGATTGGCTTTGTTAATGATATTAGTTGTTTGGGTTACTGCTCTTTTAATCACTTGTCCGCCGTTCCTTGGATGGTAATATATTCATTAAAACTATAATTGGATATATTTATGTGTCATTTTAAGTTGTCTCATAATCTTAGGATAGTAGGACCATACTCCTTACTCAGCTATTGCATTTCATCTCTGCCAGTTTTGTACCTCATTTTAAAAACAATATATTTAATTACATAGAGAATATTTTACAGGATAGGACAAGTTTTGACATACTTAAGTTAAACTGTATTATAGTTTACAGTATTAAACTCAAAATTCATAGTCTAATTCCTCAGTCTTGGTGTATAAAGCTGACTGCACTGGTAAGCAGTTTTATGCCTGATTCTACATTTTTTTCTCGTTGATTCCAAATTCGTTGTCCATTTTCCAAGAGAAACTTTAGCTACTAAAATCAAAAGGACTCCTCAGGTATATATAAAACTGATTATGTCTTCCCTTTTTTGTTTTTGCATTAACCAGTATGATCAATATATACGTGCATTTTATTACACTAAGGTCCGTTTTCCCAAGCGTGCGTGACTAACTAGTGTACACAGTTAACAGAACTCACACCCATAAGCCATAACTAGGAGACGTTTACACTGTTTACGTGATTCCGCAAGCCGCCGTAAGTTTTTATGTGCTGAATAAAAGTTCTTTATTAATAAAAATAGAGCTTAATTTAGTTTCACAATGGTATTATTCTGTTAACCGCCGTCGATCCGACATCGAACCAGTGGTTTGGTTGTGGATTGTGGTGGACTAGTGAAACTAAGTACGTACATCTTTGGCGGTACTTCTGATGGAATGCTGGCAGCATTTGCCACTAGTCCACAGCTTGCTGAGAGGCTAAAGCAGACGCGATCGGTTACGGATTTGGCTGTCTCTTGCGATAGTAGACTTTCGGCGTCAAATATTTGCAAAGTAGATTAGCCTCAGGCCATAACCGGAATCTCGGTGCGCAGGCTGTGTTAGTTCCGGATATCTCATGTATAGGTCAGAAGTTCGTTGTCCTTCTTTCGTTTAATTGGGGCTGCCAACATTTGGGGCATATTTATTAACTACTTGATTTTTCCGTGGTAGGGAAGTTACCTTAATCTAGGGGGCCATGTCCTTTGCTGATTTCAAACGGAGCCAGATTTTAAGGAATCAGCTTAAAAAATATGAGCGCCACCATCTCAATTTTAACAACCACACAAATGCAGAAAACCTTTAGTAACCTTTTCTCCACATACGTCCAAAAAGCTCATCGAGGTTTCAGCCATGTTGACTGTTGGCGCCACTGCTGGTTCATCCACCGTACGTCCAGACTTCTGAGACTTGAGCAGGCAGTCAATTCCGACCGAGTATTATAGCGGTGCTATTTTCAGCGCTTGGCGGGGCGATGTTAAGTTTATTCATACGCGGATGGGCGCGATGGGTACCCGGTGCTTACCACGTGGGGAAGAATAAACACCATTTAGGTGTACGAAACAGTTGCGACAAAGGACAAATGCACATAACCAAGTTGATGCCAATCAGACCTAACCACCATTTAATCAAAACAAAATTAAAAATATTTTTTTTTTTAAGTCAGTAAGTTTGCATACACCTATCAATTCCTGTTTTACGTAGTTGAATAATAGCTTGAGTTCTGTGTGCGCAATTTATCATGGGCTAATCAATTCCAGGTATGAACCAGAACGTATTAAAAAGGACTACATTGAATGCCGGTACAATCAAAACAAAGGTTATGTAGTATTTTCGGCGATGGGATCGTTTTTTATTCCCCTTGGAGTCATGGTCTATGTCTATTTAAAAATCGGGTTTGTTCTAACGTCTCGACGCCAGCGAATGGTTCGCGATGCTGTAAGTATATGAACTGTAAAGGTAAAATATACCTACACATAAATTTATATTTATTTTCTTAAGGTTTCGGAGAAATCCCAAGGCAATGACAACGAGTGCGAAAATTTCATGTCAGAGTCCGAACATTTTCAATGCAACCCTACACCCAAATGGCCAACATTTAAAAATTGTAAATCGAAAACAATGGATAGCGAGATACCAGAGCAGACGACATTCTATGAGTTGGTCGAGGTTTCTAGATTGTCCTCAATGATGAGATGTTCTACAATAAGCTGCAGTAATTGTGCCACTCTACCAATGCAATCCATTCATTTCACAGAGAGTCGAACATCATTCTCTGAATCGTGTTTGTCTAAAGTCAAAGTAGAATGTGGTAGCAACAACAGCCAGCATCGACATACCGAGCATAACAATCATCAGAATCATGACCATAACCACCATCATTATCATCCTCATCATCCCCCACATCGTATTCCCATGAGAGTTTCAACCAACAGAAGAGAAACAAAAACTGCTAAAACATTATCCACAGTCATGGGCGGATTTATTGCCTGTTGGCTTCCGTTTTTTTGTTACTACCTTTTAATACCATTTCTTCCACGAGAGGCTGTATCCGAGGGACTTATGTTCTTTTTCACATGGGTTGGATGGATTAACTGTTCGATAAACCCGTTCATTTATGCCTTCTATAATCCGGACTTTCGCACTGCATTCTGGCGATTAACATTTAGAAAAATATGCAAAAGACAATCAACTCATCTTACCATGTTTAAGGGATAGTTTATTAAGTAGGTACTATTATGATGTTCAATGTAATTTTGTGTTACTACCACTTCTTCGTAAGGATGTTAATTTCGCACCTCAGCCATTGAAATTACCATATCTAATAATGTATTTATGTTTTGAAGACAAATTTATTTAATTGTTTAGGTACAAACTTCCCTATTATTTATATACAAAAGATAATAAACTTTTATTAATAACAAACAAAAATTTTGAATTACGAATCTTATTTCGGTTTGAGTGATATTTTTCGCTACGTTGAAAATACTATTGCATGTACCTCAAATATTAAATCTGTATCTATAAGGACTTCCAAAAGTTAACTTACCTATAGCTTTTTAACTAATAAATTCTGACATAACGATGAAAAACAAACAAAAAGAAGTGGTTCTCGCAATTCTCTCCGTTTGACCGCCTGCTCCTGAGGCGGCTGGCCGGATTTGTTTCAATCTTCGGATTTGAAGTTTGTGGGCTTATAGATCGGGGCCACTTTTTTGTCTGCATGTTAACCCTTTTATTAACGATACTTCCCATAAAAAATATAACGGCTTAAACAAGTTTGACTTTTTCAAAAACGGTCCCAACGATTCTAGCTAAATTGATACCTGAGTTTAAATACGTCAGGTTAACATATCCGCTTACCCAGTTTATCGCCAATAAATCGCATAACGTTATACTTTAGAAAATTAAACTTATCTCAAAAAAGGTAAATGCGATTTGAACAAAAGTGTAGGTATTCTTGAGGTAGTTTTTCTTTAAATTATCGTGCAATGTTTTTTTTTTTGGGGTTTCTAGAGTTTACCTACATGAAAACGGCTACAAACATTTTGAACAAAAGGCATAGATAGATACTTAGAGTAAAATAAATACATACCTACTTTTTTATTTATTGCGTCCTTAATTTTTCGTTCGAATCACAGAAAACGCCGCTTTAAAAAACTGTTCTGTCTAGAAAATGCCATTTTAGATTTTAATAAAATCTTCAAAAACCAAGTAGATACCTAATGCTTACATCCTGAACAATACCTTATACCTACTCAGTTTGGATCTAAATAGTGGAGCAAGAGTATTGTTACTATTTTTGTGCAAAACTTCTAAAAGTTCTAAAGACTTGATCCCATTGTAGAGTAGGATGTTGGCATGTTCTTAATTTTGACTGGGATAGATTGGTGATGCTGGTCTATGACTCGAAGTAGGGCTTGTGATAAACCGATACTTTCACATAGATTTATTATGTAAGAATTCAGAGATTTGTTTTTGATTGTTTTGATGGACGTGTTTGGGGGTTGCAAATTAAGTGGTGGTTTTTAATAGTATAAACTCCAATTGATTGCAATTATTTTAAGGTTGATGTTTCATATGGTTGAAAAAAATAGAAACACTTTACTTGCATTTTCTAAGAAAAACTAAATATGGGGCTTATTAACCCTTAAACCCTACCCTGGGGTCCAGCACGATGCATAAACTAAACTTTCGTAGATATTTTTTCAACTACAAACCACACGATGGCGCTATTCAAGCTAATCCTGTAAAGTAGCAGTAGGCGTCTCGTCAGTAGTCATTTTTAATTGTGCGTGCGGTACAGTCGTAATTGTAATAACTTCCGGGTCGCCTAGACCACAGGGTAGGAATACTGTATAATATATTCGAGTTTTCGTGGTATATTGTTTTTTAATTCATTCGATTGGTAAGTTGGTAAAGTAATAGAAAAATAGAATTCATATGTTCTTCTGAAAATGGCATCAAATCAGCGCCAAAAAAGGCGCCAATTCCTCAAAAAACTTGCACTGGACCTCCTCACGCCCCAAATGGAAGAAAGATTTACTTGGTCAACTTTACCTGCAAATCTCCGAGTTCTCCTCGGAGATATTTTAAAAAAGAAACGGCCATTAGTTGAGCCCAATCCATCTGTAATTGGAAAAAAAAGATGTGCAATCTGTCCAAGGGATAAGGACCGGAAGACGAAAATTAGATGCGGCAGGTGCCGAAACCCCCTTTGCGGCGAACATAGCCGGTCTGTGTGCCAAGAATGCCTCGATTCTAAATTTTAAGATATTTTTAATATTAAACTACTTAGTGTGATCTTAATTAAAAACAGTTTATATTAAAAAGTCTTTTTGTTTTTGAAATAATAACAAAACTTTATTGGGGTTTTCTGGACCCCAGGGTAGTAATAGTGTTTCTTCAGGGATGGGTAGGGTTTAAGGGTTAAGAATACTTATGTTATCCTAAATAAGCACTTTTTAATATCTTTTTGGTAATAATGCGTAGAAAAAAGTAACAAATATTGCAATCTTTAGTTTAAAAATTACTCTTGCTCAACTACTTGCTAAAAACTGAGTATGCGGTATTGTTCAGGATGGTAGCATTGCTTGATTTTTACAGTTTTATCCAAAACGAAAATGGCGTTTTTGAGATACGAACAGTTTTTTAAGGCAGCATTTGCGAAGATTCGAATGGAAAATTAAGGTAACAATAATGTTGAAAACATCAATTATATAAGAATATATAATAGAGTAGCGAACATAGCTCATTTTGATTTTCTAATTCGCAGCTAGATGAACAAAATAACTGATTATCGGCTTCAGATACATTGAATGACAATTCGGAGGATTCACCTTCGTCTTCGGAAGAAGATGAAATAGTCGCAGTCATAGTTGTACGTCTAACATTCGCAGTTTGTTTTTTTATCTTTTTTATATTTTTTTTTCACCTGCAATAAAATTTCCTCAGATCCCGGGACTTAAAAGGGATCAAATCTACAATTATAACTACGAAAAACTTCTTTTTAGCAAATATTACCTAACTAGCTGTTGCCCGCGGCTTCGTTCGCATTAATGCCGATTTTGTCAATCACTTCAAGTACTTAAGGAACCATTTGTGCTTTTCTGCATTACTTATTAAAATGGATACAAAACAGATACAAACTTAGTTCAACTGAGTTTTAAGAAAAACTTACTCTAACTAAAGCAATAGTGATATAGAAATACCTTTTGTAAAACAAAAAAAAATGGAAGATCTGCTGTCCTGCATACACATTTCTTGCTGTAGTTTATTACACATATACAAAAAAAAAAAACAGTGTGCTTGTGGCCACACACTAGATGTGAAACTTCTCTCGCTAAATGTGGATGTTAAATTGAATTGTGTTGTATGTAGTTAAATTTTATTAAGAAATTTAATTCAAAAACCAAATCCTTATAATATTTTAGTCTTAATACAGTGCAGTAGATAATTGTATTCATTAATTTAAAAAGTTTTCATAACGCAATCCAATCTAAAGTTTTCTATTTCGAGAGTTTTTGTTTACATTTTACAGCGCCACCTATAGGGTCAAAAACTATCCTATCCATCAAGTTACAACCAACCATACCCACCCACAAAATTTCATTGAAATCGGTTAAGTGGTTAAAAAGATCGACAACAGCGCCACCTATCGGGTCCAGAACTATCCTTTCCATCAAGTTACAACCAACCATACCCACCTACAAAATTTCATTCGAATCGGTATGGTATCCAATTATGGGGTTGCACAAAGAAAACAAATGTACAAATAATACAAACATTCCAAAATAATATTCGTAGATTAAGAAGAACTAAGCCTCACGAACTTATTATCTAAAAAATATGAGAACCCGTATTCAAATTGTAATACCTTCTCAAACGCAACTGAACGTTGAAAGTAAAATCATTTTTCGATTTTTCTTTGATTGGTCATGATTAAGGAGGTGTCTTTAGTGTGGTTAGAGTCCCACACTACTCTGGGTTTCTAGCCCCATTGTGTCTTTCGAGATTTTCACCTTCAATAACAAAAAAAAATAAAAAATTCGAATCGGTTGAGTGGTTAAGAAAATCGACCTCGCATATTCAATGGAGAAAACTTGACGACGCAGTTTTTGTTGCAATGTATGTGCTTGTGCGATGTGCGCCACCCACCACCCACAAGGATCAAGAACAACAGTTGCTCATAATTTTCGATTTGAGGAAATAAATTAAGTTTTTAAATATTAGATTTTGGGTTGTAGCTCAGCTTCTAGATGACACAGAAAGCTTTATGGCTTAAAATAATTATGGAAGTGTTAGCTTTCTTAATTTTTTTGTTTTGTTTGATTAAGAATTGATTGAGTAATGGCGAGCCAAATGCAGTAAAGTCAGCAAAAAAACACAGTTTGGTTAAAAACGGCCCAAAAAAATAAGCATAGTAATAAAAGGAATAACCTATGTCCGTCTCAGAATCTTAACTAACATTTAAAAAAAAGTTTCATCGAAATCTGTGCAGTAGTTTTCCCGCCAACCGCGAACATAGAAAACGGCTACAGTTTTATTATATGAATAGAAGATTATAGGTTTTTTTTGGAACCATTTTAAACATGCACATTAAAATAATGGCAACACCCCAGAGCTTACGCAATCAGAAACGCACACTTCATTTGCAGCCCCAAACATTTTCATCAGCTTATTCAGTTTATAACTCAGAATTTAAATTCCAAAAATGAGTTTAAATAATTTTTATTGCTTTTTTTTTTAATTTTGTGAAGTTAAATTTTGTTCTTAATTATTTTATTCAGAATCGTTTTCAATTCATCTCGTTTTCCGAATACATTAGCAGAAACTACCTTTTCAAAACGGCCACACAACGTAAGCTGATACTTATTTGTAGGAAAGTCGAAATACTAATAACTGCTACACAAATAACTCCTATGCGCTATGCCAAACAAAGGGAAATATTATTGCCCGATTTGGCTTGCTTGCGACGGACTCCTCTACGGCAGCAATATTATCCACACTTCGGACAAAACATAGTCTCAGAAGTTGTTAAGTCGCTAATGAATTTATTAGACTAGGCATTAGTTTTATGATATAGGGACCTGCAGTTGCATCAACACAACTTCAATTTGTTGTGTAGTGTAGATTATAATGACGTCTGTCAGAATTACAATGCATTAAAATGTAAGCGAATGGCAACGCCTGGATTGTGCTGTGCAGGAGGAATAGTAAAACGCCCTTACGGTCGCTTCTGCATGCCAATACACCTCAATCACGCCATTTCAACCTTTCTCATTTATCCAATGTGAATCATTTGTCCCATTATACTTCTACTATTCAGATCCAAGGCCAATTCCACCATCAGACAGAAGCTCTCTTACCGCAATATTAAATCTGCGATTTATTTCCTTGGAAATTCAATTGTTAGCAGTAGCAGTCTTGATTGTTGGCGAAAATGTGGAATCACGCGACAACGTTCTCTAGCGACGTGATAGCTGACAGTATTAATGGGTCATTACCGATCCCCTAAAAATCTTTTCGGAAGGCAACCATTTTTTGTGTAAATATTGCATTGAATTCAATTAAATTCCAGTAGAGGGATTCGACTTTCCAAAGGAACATTAATAATTTAATCAATTTTAGGTGGAACGAAGAATTAAATAAAAGTCTCTGATTCCATGCTATCCATTCCGTATCGCTATCGTCTGGTTTCGAGTTACAGCAAGCCATAAAGATTGGTTGGTATGTAAAACGAAACGCATTGTTAAAATGTAGATACCTAATCATTTTGCTATTTTATCAGTTAAAGGAATGCTTGTCGAGGTTACGAATATTGATGATATCGACTAGTTTCAACTTGAAATTTTAAGAATTGTTACTTCAAGTTGTAGGTACTTTCTACCTTTTTTCATCTGCCTTCTGATATTATAATTGGACTTTGTTACTTGGTTCTGTTTATCATATTCTCGTTCTTTATGAAAATGTAAATTGTTTTTCAATGATCGGGTCGATGCTGAAATTGAATATCTACAACAAGCTGTGTGTGAGGTATTAAAGACATGATTTATTTATTTGAAGCGCTCATTTATGATACTGAAAATTTGTTTTATTGGCTTTAAGGGGTTGGTCGTTTGCAGAATGTCCATCGTGGCGTCTGCTGTGTGTCACGTATCTCCGTCCTGCTGGAACCACATGTCTTCTACATCCATATTGTTCAATTTGTGCCAAAATAAATCGCTTAACTTCGTTTTATAGCGCTTACCGTTGATGGCCTCACCAACGATATTTTTAAAAAAGTTCGGACCAATGTTGACGTTGGCTCAAAATTCGTGCCAAACAGTAAATTTTTATGCATTTGGGACGTCGGTCGTATACGGTATATCTACTGCAATTTTGCATGTTAACATAGCCATTTATGTTAAAACTAGCTGTTGCCCGCGGCTTCGCTCTTAAGGAACCGTTCGTCCTTTTCTGCATTACTTTTTAAAACGGATAATAAACAGATACACAATTAGTTCAACTGAATTTCAAGAAATTCTTATTCTAACTAAAGGCTTCGCCAAACAGAACGCGTTTTTAACGCCGCGGTGAGATTAATTTACGCGGCGGTAAGATTATTTTGACGCAATGTTTTAACCGCCGCGTTAGATGAAGTCAAATAAAAGGCTCTCATTAATGTCCATGACTCATTGCCTAAAAAATGTTAAGCAGCTCGGAGGAAGAATTATTGCTTTTATTTGCCGTGATATGTCATTCCCGAAAAATAAAACGGAATTGGGTGCACGAAATTGCATACGATATATCACACATAACGCACAAATATGGGTATTTTCAAAAACATTCGATTAACTTTTCCGTTTTTTAGAACACAAAATCATGAAAAATTATTTCAAACGCGTCATAAAATAACCTGTAATTTTTCACAACCCCGGTTTCCAACGCCGCGGTGAATTCAACCCATTAAGTTACAGCCAACCATACCCACCCACAAAATTTCCTTGAAATCGGTTCAGTGGTAAAGAATATCGACAACAGCGCCACCAATCGGGTCCAAAACTATTCTATCCATCAAGTTACAACCAACCATACCCACCTATAAAATTTCATTGAAATCGGTTGAGTGGTTACGAAGATCGACAACAGCGCCATCTATCGAGTCCAAAACTATCCTATCCATCAAGTTACAACCAACCATACCCACCCACAAAATTTTATTTAAATCGGTTGAGTGTTTTAGGAGTTTTAGGCGGCGGCGTAGTGATGGCGATGGCAACAGGCAAATTTCCGCTTGGTCATTTCAGTACTCATGCGTCATACCCATACGCCATACCATATCCATACCTAGAAGTTACACGCAACGCAACACGTCTCTTATCATCATCATCATATAAATAAAATCATCATATAAATAAAATTGGTGTAGTTCTGTTCGACTTAGATTCAATTTGACTGCATGTCGTTGAATGCAAACATCTTAAAAACTGCTGAATTTATGCTGATGCATTTTTTACGGGCCTTGTAAGCGAACTTGGCCGGACCGGTCGAATCGAACGATTGGCATCACCATTTGTTTTGACAATTGAACGAATGTCAAATCATCATTACCACGTTTTTCTTTGCCTTTGGTTTGTTCGTTCGATTTTAACCTTGATGGCGGCAACTTAGCCTTGCCCTTCAACTTTTCTACATTAAAGAAATTAATCTAATAGTATTTAAAATACGAATAATAATTAAACTTATTGAACTGAACTAATTAAATAATTAAACTTATTATTACCTATAATCTATACACAAAGAAAACTAAACGTAAGTAATAAAAAATGTAAATGAATTTTTGTAATAAAGATTTCCTCAACAGGAAAATTTAAGAGTGCTACTACACTCTTTAAATTTCGGAAATAAATCGTGTTTTCAATCGCAATAATCTCAACAGACTTAAATTTTCGTTTATACGCGATCGAATCGCAAATTCATCAAACATAACCACAACTTGGTTGGAATTTTTCGCATGTGAGCACATCATCAGAATATCATCCACATCATCAGAATATCATCAATTTCATCAGAATATCATCTAGTTCACCCGAATATCATCAATATCATCGATAACATCTACATCAAACAGCCATCATCAAAATTCTATTGCCACAATCACATCGATCGGGACATAGGTAAGTCAGCATGACAAAATCACGTAGTCGTAGTCGTAGGTCAAGAATTCACACGCCGCCTTCGTCATCTAGTGCTCATAATTGTAGAAATTGTTCTGCCCCTGACAGTCAGAGTCCTATGGTAGAATGTGGTACCTGCGAAAGTTGGTTCCACTTTACTTGCGTCGGCGTTTCACATGAGGTCGAGAATCAAGATTGGCACTGTGACACATGTGTGTCCAAGCAACAGGTAGTCGAAATCGTAGTACGGGATTCGACCTCGAAGGGAAATCCCCAAGCCAATACCATCGTTTCGAATGCAGTTACGGCACCACCACCAATGAATACCTAACCATCGTCGTCACACCAGCTATGTATTCCGATCCCACCTTCTAAGGATATAAATACGAAAAATTCATCAAGAGGTAATTCCTCCAAGACTTCTAAATCGTCCGGAGCTAAAAAGGTTGAAATGCAACTAAAAAGACTTGAAGAAGAACGTTATCTACAAGAACAACGTGATCGTGAATACCTTAAGAAGAAATATGCCATTTTGGATCAGCTTAGCTCTGACGACGAACAAGATTCAATCGCAGCTGAATCGGTTGATAAAAATCGCGTTAGGGAGTGGGTAGGCAAAACAAGTTCGAAAGAGGGAGGGCGTGCGAGAGAGACAAAAAATGCGCAAGTTAATTTCAATGAAACATGGCTAGGTAGCAAACCAATCCATAGTGAAGGGTGTAGTACTTACGATGATTCAAAGTGTGAGATGTTGGCGCTTAATAAATCCCAACTCGCAGCGAGGCAGATAATGTCAAAAGACCAGCTGTATTTTTCCGGAAGGCCAGAAGAATGGCCACTCTTTATAAGCTGGTGGAAGAACTCCTCACAGACGTGTGGGTTTAGCAAATACGAAAATATGCTACGCCTCCAACGATGCTTGAAGGGAAAGGCGCTTGAAGCAGTGCGGTTTAGACTACTCCATCCCGATCAAGTCGAAGGGAGGCTACCGGATTATGCGCTCATCTTAACAACCCGTGTCTGCTGCAAGAATTAGTAGACAAGTTGCCGGTACAGATAAAGTTGAATTGGGGAATGTATAAGCAGACCGTATCTTGCATCGACCTGTCCGTTTTTAGCGATTGGCTTACGCAGGTGGCAAAAGCAGCGTCAGAGGTAACGCTAACAGTTCCTGCCGTGTTAGAACCCAAGACAACTAAAAGAAACAAAGCGGTTGTTAATATACATCACGAAAGCAAACAAAAAATTGAACACAAGTGCCCTGCTTGCCAAAGCGACTGTAAGACCCTTGCTTCATGCGAACAATTTGTCAAGATGTGCCTTCAAGATAGGTGGGATATTATAAAGCGCTTCTACGTTTGCCGTATATACCTGCGTCGACATGGCAGCCGTCGTTGTCTATCATCACAATTGTGTGGCCTAGATGGATGCACATATCGACACAATTCGCTTCTGCATAAAAATGCAAACCAGCTGAGCGTCAAGCACAATGATACAATCATAGATCAAGATCAACCATCTACAAGCAGCGGTATTCGAGGCAATGAACACTACAGCGGTACAATTATTAATCCGGAAGCTACGTTAACATTGTTTAAGGTTGTTCCTGTGAGTCTGCACTTTGACAACAAGTCGATAGACACGTTCGCCTTCATGGATGATGGATCATCAGTGACACTTGTAGATGAGGACTTAGCACTGGCACTCGATGCTAGAGGTGATAAAGATCCCTTATGTTTAAGATGGACGTCAAACGCACATCGGCGTGAGGAATCATCCGAGAGAATAACATTCGAAATATCGGCACAAGGTAGCACACAGAAATTTCTTCTTCCAAACGCACGCACGGTAAAGTCGCTGAATCTTCCGAGACAAACTGTCGATGCACGCAGCCTGATGGAAAAGCACAGTCACCTGAAGGGACTACCAATAAAATCCTTCTGGAACGCAAAGCCACAGATCCTCATAGGCCTACAATATTGGAGCTTGGGCATACCATTGAGGACGCGAGAGGGCAATGCTTCTCAGCCGGCTGCCATAAAAACGACATTAGGATGGACGGTCTTTGGTACGGCTTCAGTTGGTAACAAGTCATGTTGATTAGAAGATGCAAAGGTTAACGTTCACATATGCGATTGCCAAAATGAAGTGGATACTAGTATGCATGAAATGGTCAAGCAATATTTTATCCTGGAAAGTCTAGGAACAAAGTCGACGAAACGAATACTCTCAAACGAGGACAACAGAGCGGTTCAGATCCTGGAAGAGAAAACAGTCTTTTTGGGAAATAGATACGCTGTACCTCTTCTTTGGAGATACCAAAACATTTCTCTGCCAAGTACCAAAGCCATGGCAGAAAAAAGGCTACATTGTCTCGAAAAACGACTTGCAAGCCAACCTCTATTGGTAGAAAAATTGAACGACAAAATCGAAGAGTATGTAAAAAAAGGGTACGCAAAAAAATTAGAAGATTACGAAATCAATAGCGCGCCGCCGCCAGTCTGGCATCTACCTAAATTTCCTGTTACAAACCCTAATAAACCGGATAAATTACGAATAGTTTGGGATGCAGCTGCGAAGGTAAAAGGGGTGTCATTAAATACCTTCTTGCTGACAGGACCAGACAATGTACCAGAGCTTCCATCAGTGCTCTTCCGATTTCGTGAAAGAAAGTTTGCAATATCGGGAGACATCCGCGAGATGTTCCATCAGGTTCAAGTTCTGGAAGAAGACAAAAACGCTCAACGATTTCTTTGGCGGAACATAAAAACCGGGAGTATTGAGGTGTACCAAATGCAGGTGATGACGTTCGGATCAACGTGTTCACCATTTTGCGCTCAATTCATCAAAATTAAAAATGCAAAAAAATTTGAAAATCAATACCCAAGGGCATCAAGGGCAATCATCGAGAATCACTACGTGGACGACTTCCTAGACAGTGTAGACACTGAACAAGAGGCAATAAGTCAGATAAAGGAGGTGATATATATTCATCAACAAGCTGGGTTTGAAATAAGGAACTTCATCTCAAACTCAACAAAAGTTCTAAACGCACTGGATACAAAAGGTTCAGAAACAAACAAACGTTTTAGTGACCACGCTCAAAGCAATTTCGAAAAACTGCTTGGAATGTGGTGGTCTCCAGCCACTGACAAGTTTGCATATACTTTCAAAACAAATAAGATGGACGAAGCGGTAATGAGCGGCGAACGCATTCCTACTAAACGCGAAGTCCTAAGAGCACTTATGTGCATCTTCGACCCCCTAGGTCTAATCGCGAACTTTACCATACAGCTAAAAATTATCTTGCAGGAAATTTGGCGCTCAGGAGTGGACTGGGATGAGAAGATTCGACAACAGCAGAATGAAAAATGGAAAATGTGGTTGAACCTGATTCCCAAAATAAAAGGCGTCTCTATCAACAGAAGGTACCTAACCAGCCTTCGATTCGAGGAAGGAAGCTGTGTCCAACTACACATATTTGTTGATGCGAGTGAAGAAGCCCTTGCCGCCGTAGCCTACGTCAGAGTCTCCAACGGAGAGAATGTGGAGTGCTCGCTTATCAGTGCCAAAACAAAGGTGGCCCCCATCAAAACCCTTTCGATACCACGGTTAGAGCTGGAAGCGGCTGTACTTGGAGTCAGACTCTCGAAATTCATTCAAAGAGGACACACGATCAAATTCGACAGTTTAATCTTCTGGACAGACTCTCAAGTGGTCATAAGCTGGATAAAATCAAGAAACAAAAAATTTAAAAGCT
Source organism: Cheilosia pagana (assembly GCA_936431705.1). Lineage (NCBI taxonomy): Eukaryota > Metazoa > Arthropoda > Insecta > Diptera > Syrphidae > Cheilosia > Cheilosia pagana. The sequence goes on along the minus strand of OW386166.1, from coordinate 59,324,116 downwards.
TTGTCGCCGTACGAGTTGGAGAAATCCTCGAAAACACCAATGAGGATGACTGGAACTGGGCTCCGAGCAAAGAAAATGTAGCAGACGATGCAACAAAATATAAAAGTGACTGTGATTTCAGCTCTATTAGCAGATGGTATAAGGGCCCAACATTTTTGAGTCAAGAACCGCTGAGCTGGCCAAAAAATAATAATCAAACTATGACTCCGGATCAAGGTAACGAAGAGGTGAAAGAATGCTACGTTCACTGCGATGTGGCCTTTTCAAGCATCGTGGAGTACACTCGTTTTTCAAGATGGAAACGACTTCTAAGAACCATCATGTACGTCTTCCGTTTTATCAAACTTTGCGCTTTAAAATGCAGGAAACAAAATAGCCCACAGCATTTCTCACCTGACGAGAAGGAAGCGGCTGAGAATCTTTTATACAGGCAGTGCCAAGCTGAAAGCTTTCCAAATGAGCATGCCGCCTTAATAATAGCAACAAACAGCAAAAATATGCCAAAGATTCGCAAATCCAGCCCTCTTTATACATTATCTCCTTATCTAGACGAAGCCGGAGTTATTCGCATCGGAGGACGAGTTGATGCAATCGAAAACGTATCGATAAGTACCAAAAGACCCGTTATTCTGCCAAAAGATCATTTTATCACTCGCCTAATTGTATATGATTATCATATAAAATTTCGTCATCTTTACAACGAAACCGTCGTTAACGAGTTAAGACAACGTTATTTCATCCCAAGTTTAAGGCGAGTATTAAAGAAAGTTCAACAAAACTGTCAATACTGTAAGAACAAAAGTGCTATACCACAGACTCCATGTATGGCACCACTACCACATGCGCGTCTCCAACCATTCATGAGACCATTCTCTTACACCCAGTCTCCACGAGACTTAATTTCAGTCAAGACTCAAGTCATGACATCAAAAAGTCAGGTGTAGACCGCGATTTTGTGGACACGACACAAATCTGGACATTTCAGTCTGACTTATTTCCTTGTCTTCTCTGTAGACACGAACCCTGACTGAAATTTGACATTTGAGCGTTTGACAGCAAAAAATCATTCGTTTTGATAATTCGCAAGGGTAGGTACAAGCGCACGAATTGAAATATGTCGGAATTTTGTCTTTCCAAAATTAATAGCAATATAATGAATGCAAATAATATTTATGTCATTTATCAGAAGACATATACAAATTTGTTTTCAACTGGCGCAAGTAAATATTCGAATTTTTCTATAAAAATTCTGCAAAAATGTTTGTAGTCCGGTGCATTATCCCATAAAACATCTTTCAATATGCGCTTCCAAATCATGTAGCTCCCGCTTTTAAAGAAATTTATTCACCCAGAATCTATGCCTTCTCTTATTTTCGGCTAGCATCCGGTTTTCTAAATGTTCGTAGTCATTTAATTCTTTTAAAGCAAGAAGCGCCTTCATTTGTTTCTTCGTTGACGACATGTTGGGATATAAAATGTTATAGCACAATTTGCCCAACCAAAATAATACAAACATGTCTGACATGAAGTCTGACTGAAAAGTCTGACATATTTCAGACTCGTGGAGTCGCGGTGTTACACCGGAGTAGACTATTTCGGGCCGCTATATGTCAAGGTCGGAAGACATCTAGAGAAGAGATGGGGAATGCTACTTACCTGTTTGACTGTGCGTGCAATTCACATAGAAATCGTGCATAGTCTTTCGAGCGATTCCTGCATATTGGGGTTGAAGAGATTTGTTGCAAGGAGAGGGATGCCCAAAAAATACATATACTCCGACAACGGAACCAATTTTTGCGGCGCAAGCAAGGAGTTACACCAGGCCATAGAAGTTCTGAACAAAAAGGCGATAACCAGAGAGTTCGAAATGGAACTAAAGTGGAACTTTATCCCACCATCAGCACCACACATGGGTGGAAGCTGGGAGCGCATGGTGCGATCAGTAAAACAAACACTCGCAGAAATAACACCAACACGTAATCCTAGCGACGAATTATTATTGAGCATGATGACGGAGGTAGAGAGTATTGTGAATTCGCGACCCCTTACCTACGTACCTACCTATCGATTGTGAGAATAGTGAGGCACTTACCCCTAATCATTTGTTAATCGGATCCTCCAACCGAGAATGTATGAGTGAGGAGTCGATAGACAGCGGACATGCGATTAGAAGAAATTGGCTGGCTGCCGCGAAGTATGCAAAAACATTTTGGCATAGATGGCTGCGTGAATACTTACCAGATCTAACCCGACGTACAAAATGGTTCATGCCACAACCCCCGTTAAAGGAAGGAGACATCGTCCTTATTATTGACTACGATAGCCCGCGAAAAACGTGGCCAAAAGGCAAGGTGCTTAAGGTGCTGCCAGGAAAAGATGGGAACGTACGTAGCGCCGTAGTGCAAACGCATGGAGGTATATACACTCGACCGGCTGTTAAGCTGGCAGTGCTCGACGTATACAAGTCCGAGGATGGTGGTAATCTGTGTCCCTTACCCAGTTACTAGGGGGGAGTGTAAGCGAACTTGGCCGGACCGGTCGAATCGAACGATTGGCATCACCATTTGTTTTGACAATTGAACGAATGTCAAATCATCATTACCACGTTTTTCTTTGCCTTTGGTTTGTTCGTTCGATTTTAACCTTGATGGCGGCAACTTAGCCTTGCCCTTCAACTTTTCTACATTAAAGAAATTAATCTAATAGTATTTAAAATACGAATAATAGTTAAACTTATTGAACTGAACTAATTAAATAATTAAACTTATTACTACCTACCTATAATCTATACACAAAGAAAACTAAACGTAAGTAATAAAAAATGTAAATGAATTTTTGTAATAAAGATTTCCTCAACAGGAAAATTTAAGAGTGCTACTACACTCTTTAAATTTCGGAAATAAATCGTGTTTTCAATCGCAATAATCTCAACAGGCCTATAGGCAGGGGATACCTAGGCCTACAATCTCCACTTTGTTTCAACTCTATATCTCTATAAATTTCTGAGAAAATTAGACAAGAGTAATTTATCATTTCGTTTTGTTTCGCTTTTCCCTTTGCAACGCTTTGCGTTCGAAAATACTGGGAGAATTTAAATATAGTAAATGCCAACTTAAAGAGAACATAATTATACAGGTACAACATAGGATATCCATTAACTCGATATCTTAAAAGGTTTTTAAATAATTAGACAAAACATTTCTACTATTTTCACCTGGGTGAGTGGATATGCACTTCATTCTCAAATCAAACATACTAAACGGGCAATATATTTGCGTACATCTCTTTTAACTTTATTTTACACCTGTGACAGACAGTGATAGTATGCTGTTTGGTTTGCTAAGCAACCTTGGGTAAATAGCCTATTGTTGCCACCCCACCATGAGCAACAGGCACGAAGTACACTGCCCATCATTGGAAAATTGAGAATTGAGAATTTGCCTGTTTTTTTTTTAATTATTTTATACCACAATATAAATAGGTGCCAATAATAGGACTGAGGAATGACAATGAATGGAACAAAGTGCAGATAATTGGTGAAAATTGACTTTGCTTTAAAAAAAGGACAGATTTTTATAACGCAGGGATTTTTATAAAAAAAAATAATTCAGTTGATTTTTCCGAAAAATCGTACCACACACCCTTAATGCAATAATGTGTTTTCATCTTAATGTTTCTCAAACTGAAATTCGCTGTCAATAAGTCTTTTTCGCATGCGCTTGGTATACCTGCACGACGCACGGTCGACGGCGGCGGAGAAAATAAATTGATCTCTTGTGTTGTTTTCTTTATCTCTTGCGTTGCTTGTATTGCGTTGCTTGTTGCTCTTCAATTTGTTCTTGTGGTTCGTTAGTTTTTGGCTATCAAAATATTCAAAATACATACATATTTAATTAGCTACAACCAACTGGTGACATATTTTCGGTAATTTTACACATTTCTCTTAAATTTCTCATTTCTTTGATTTAATTTTTCCATAGTCCAAAATGAGCTCCTCAGATGAGTCATTTACCTCCGGTGGAAGCAAGAAATCAATAAAGGCAAAATCCACTACAACTGAGAAGTATAGAAAGCAAAAATTCAACGATTCTTGGTTGCAACTAGACAGTTCCAAAGGTTGGTTGTCCAAATTAAAAGACGATGTGCGTGCGTGTGCATGTGCGAAGCATGTAATAAAATTTTAAACTGTGGAAAGTCAGATCTTTTAAAACACGCAGCCACGAAGTTGCACCAGAAAAATGTTTCGTCGGTTACCAACTCAAGACATGTCAATAATTTTTTTAAGCAAAATCAAACTGTCCAGAACATTAACCGAGAAACTCAAAATTTCGAAATTAAACTGAGTTTGTTTTTCGCTGAGCACAATGTTGCTTTCCAAGTAGTGGAGCACTTGATACCACTTCTCAAGAGCATAGTTCCGGATTCTAAAATAATTCAAAAGTCCCAAACAAGAAACAGAAGAGTTAGTCGACAAACTAAAAAAATACAAATTCTCTGTAATGATTGACGAGAGCACTGACATCGGGATGAATAAATCAATGTGTTTGCTACTGAGATTTTTTGATGATGAAGATGAAAGGGTTGTTGTTAGATTGCTGGACTTGCTCAAAGTAGGATCTGACTGCTCTGCCGAGGCACTTTACAAAGAACTCAAGGATTTTATTTTGAAAAACGAAATTCCTTTCAAAAACATTATTGGTAATAAAAATATAATATTTCTCTTCGAATCGAGACCCACTTGCAAAAACGTTTTTTGATAATAGTAATTTGAACAAAACATTTTTGGCCATTGTCAAACATTTTGTGTGCTATCATGTTTTCATTTGGTATGTTTGGTGCAAAGTGCGAGTGGGTCCTAGATAAAAAAATTTAATTTGGATAACTTATTTTTTTTATGATCTGTTCCGTCTAATTATAATTCTATAATAAATAAATAAATAAATATTTTGGCGCAACAGGTCTATGGGACCCAAGGCCTAGCTTCTCACAACCATTCGTTTTGTGTGGGTTTTAAATTTTTTTTAGACGAATGGAAGGGATCTACAATTTTCCGCCGAGTCCAAACGGCTAATTGAGAAGCTCTCTCATGACAGTTTTACTCTCGGATGTTTGTCAGACGTTATAATTCTATACCTAGCTTTAATAATATTTTTGGCGTTTAATGGCTTTCCAAGATCTTTGCAGTTATCCAAGTTTGTTTTATCTATTAAACCTCTAAAGTGTTTTTCTTTTTACTTGAGGTATGTGTAGTGATGGCGCTAGTGTAATAGTAGGGCAAAATAATTCCTTTGCTTCAAGATTGGTTGCAGACAATCAAAACGCAATTGTTATCAAATGTGTTTGCCATTCAGCAGCAATAATTGCAAATAAAGCTTGCCTTAATTTGCCTAGAGCACCAGAAGAATTAATTCGACAAATTGGCAATTACGTTTCTGGAAGCTCGAAACGGTGTCTGCAGTTAAAAGAATTTCAAGAATTACTCAATGAAAAGAAGAGGAAGCTTTTAAGAACATCCGCTACCAGGTGGCTATCACATCAAAATTGTATTAATCGTATTTTAGAAAATTGGGTCGTACTTCTAGAATATTTCAAACATGCAGAAGCCTCAGATAAATTAAAATCAGCCGAGTTAATTTTGAATGAACTCACAAATGAATGTAACAAAGCATATTTGCTTTTTCTGAAATATGTTCTGGGTTATTTCAACACTTTGAACGCTCTTTTTCAATCTAAAAAACCGCTTATACACGAGCTTCATAGAGAGTCAACCAAAATTTTTTTCCAATTCCAAAAAATGCTGCTAATAAAATCCGGCTTGATTGCTTACATTTTTACATCGTAGCTTTGGAGGAAATCCAACAAAGATTACCTATTAGAGATACCAACATTTTTAAAGACTTTGGTTTTTTGAACCCAAAAACTGTGTTGGGGTTAGATGGGAACAGATCCGATTTTAATTTCCAACGTATTTCTCAAAAACTATCTTTAGATTTAAATGCACTTTTACAAGAGTGGAGGAGCATTGGCTTCAATTTTCTAGGTGCAGAAAAATCTAATTTAGCCGAACTAGAAATTGTGCAGTTTTGGTGCAAAATTAGTAGAACTTGCAATTTTAATGACACAGTTATGTTTCCGATTCTGTCCAATTTAGCAAAGTATCTTTTAGCACTTCCTCATGCAAATGCTGACGCAGAGAGAATATTTTCTGTGGTAACAGAAATGTCAGGACAAAAAAAAGAAATAAGCTGAGCCACGATAATGTAAACTCCATTTGTATAATAAGATCGTCATTACAAGATAAAAATTTGAATTGCGTATCATTTCAAAGCAAAGAAAGTCATTTTAACCAAATGAATTCAAAAGCATTGTATGATCACCATACGTAATTTTATGTTTTTTTATACATAGCTCTTTATTACCGTTGTACCTATAATTTATAATTACATAATTTATAATTAATAAACGAAAAAATACAAAAAAATTATTAGATATTTATTTTCTTCGAGTATCGTTTGATTGGCCGTATTCACGAATCTAGTCAAGGTAAGTCGTGTAGATTGTAGGGAAAACTATTCGACGGTGTAGGGAAAAAGTAGGGATTTTCTTTGTGTGCTGTAGGGATTTTTATTTTTTTTATGTAACATCATTCGTACTACCATTCAACAAAAATTAATACTATTGGTTAGTATTTATACCTATACCTATTGTTTAAAGGCGCTTAATTTGATTTGTTTGATTAATAAAACCATCTAGAGGAGATGTTTTACGAAGTTGAAGGGTGCCGTGAATTAAGGCCAAATGAAATAAGGCCAAATTTTCAGATTTGGCATTATTTCACTTTACAATAGTGAAATAAAGCCATATTTCAACATTTGGCTTTATTTCACTTTAGTAAAGCGAAATAAGGCCAAATCAGTTTGTGAAATAAGACCAAATATGGTCTTATTTCTCTTAAAGATTTTTTGTACCAAATTTTCCCCTGCGGCGCTTAGCTTGAAACAATTTATTTAATTAAAATAACGCGTTAAAATATTGAATATAGATGACTAGAAGCTGGTTAAACAGCCTTTGGGAACTATTTTAAAAGTTCTTTTCATCAAATATTTTCTATTCGGCGATGGTCTAATTTCCTTTAGGTATTTCGCTTAATATTTATTATTTTTATTTATTGTTTCTATTACGAAAATATACAAAAATTATGTTTTTGGTTTTCAAAAATACAAACCTATCACTGAACTAATTTTACAACGGTACTTTTGTACATCTGTACAAAAAATCCGCGAATCAAATATTTAGTCTAAGAACACCTGCAGATAAGAAAATTAACTGTTAATGGAGTTCTTATTATATTTCATATTTTACTAAAAATAAGAAAAATGTATTTCATTTTGACAAAATACTCCTTTCAAAATTCAGTCTGCAAGACTCTGAAAATAATCAAAAAAGAATCTGACGAAATTTTGAAAATTTTGTTTATTAAATTTGGTAGGTATATATTTATGTTGCTCTGATCAGTAAAAATTTAATTTCTTGTTGGTTGATAAAAATTGCAAAGTTTCTATATGACTCTTTCACTTTACTTTGTTCTTAGTCGACAGTGAGAATTTACGTCAGATTCAAAGGGAAATAAAACCACTCTGAGTTTTCAGAATTTATTTCCCACCTTAAATGGGAACTAAGTCAACTTCACGAAAGTGGTTTTATTTCCCACTAGGTGGGAGCTAAGTCCCTCAGTGGACTTAGGGCCGTTTTATTCACTATTGTTCAACTTCCCGATAACTCCGAGGTTGACCAACTTCGGAGTTGATTTGAAAGAGAGAGTTGAACAACAAGTTGAAAATTGCTTTTAGTCACTTATTTAATTCTCAACTCCGCAGTTGAAAATCAAAAGTTGGCTAACTGGCAGATTCTATAATATCCCTGGGATATTTGTGACAGATGACACATAACGTCAGTTTCAATTTGAAAACTGTATTTCGCTGGTAGTTTTTGTGTTCGGTTGAAATTTTTTTAAGGAAAATGGCAGAGAAAAAGATTTTGAAAAAAATGCCGAAAATAGTATATACAACGGAGGAGGAAGATTGGCTCGTTACCAATGTCATGGTGTATCGTGGTATAATAGAAAATAAAAAAACCGATGGTGCCACAAATCGCGACAAGGAGCAGGCGTGGGAGAAAATAACAAAAGCATTCAATGTTGCTCCCCCGGCCGGGTAAGTTTCTGCATACATATTTGTATTTTTAACATTCTTGCGGGTGAATATTTGAAAATCTTCTCGAAAATATATTCGAAAGTTCTTACACCCTTGCAAAGAACGAGAAAGTTAAAATTCGGACCAGTTCTTCAACTTATATTGCTTAATTCCACTATTTCTACCCGCTGCAGGAAAGAACTGTTAAGTCATTGCGTGAGAAGTACCAAAAAATTAAACAGACGCTGAAAGATCGGGCGTATTACTTTTCAAAAGACGCAAAGCAGACCGGTGGTGGTCCACCCAAAAAGGAGCTTCCCCGTTAAGCGAACCGATGAAGAAGTTAGCTGAACTTATAATGCCCTCTACCATTGGTCTTGCTGCAACTGCTGGAGATAGCGATTGTAAAATTGCCAACCAATTGGCACTGCAATCCGCCAGTCGCAAACTAGCATCTTCTGACCTCATAGAAGCAGATGTTTTTGATGAGACCTTGGTCGATGATGACAACTTAGGAGATGTCGATATCGATAATTTGTTTTCCGACAATATGAATGCGCTGGCGGATTCGACTCATAACCAGTGTTCAAGTGGTGATGCTCTGGAAACTATTGAAACTCCAACAAATTTACCAGAACCTGCGCAAGAAATGTTGTCTGACGATGGTGCAGCTGTTGACCGTACTTGGGAGAGGGTGAATCCAAGCAAACTACGCAAACCGGTGAATTTATTATTGAACAACCGCCGATGTAAAATCAAACCGGAAACAATAAGTAAAACTCCCAAAATGTCTGAGCAGAAGCAGCAGCATGTGACAAAAAAACAAAAAATTGAACTCCACATTTTGGAATGTGAGAGAGAGCGGTATAAGTTTGAGCGTGAACGGGCTGAACTTGATCGGGATCGAGCTGCGCTGGATCGAGAACGTTCGGCCATAGAATTACAGCGGTCAAAGGCTCAATTACTTTACGAAACAGAAATACATCGTCTTCGTTTGGCCGCTTTAAAAAGAGGCAAGGACGTTGAAATTGTGTCGGTCAGTCCATTATCGAATCCGATGGAAAATGTATCATCGTTCCCAACAGCAGCAGCAAAAAAAGAATATTTTTGTGATTAAATTTCTATGTAGATACCATTTTTTTAAAAATAAATGCAATAAAATTACACTTTTTTTCCGTTTGTTTATTTTTTTTTCTCATTCATTCTTCTACATTGATTGGACTGTTTTCAGCTTGATACAAAATTGGCTGAAAATATGTACGTACCAATCGAGAGCGGACATTGTCAGTGGCTCCTGATGTTGTTTGCAAAGGCGTAGCCGAAGGAACATATGTGGGAGCTAACATATCGGAAAATCCGTTCACTTCCGGTGGTGGTTCCGACTCATGCTCGTCAATAGCTACGTTGTGGAGAACGGCACAAGCGATTGTGATCATCTGTACAGTCTCCACTCTGCACTTTAAGCCAGTGGCCAACACTGGAAAACGCCTTTTCCAAATGCCGTATGAACGTTCTACGCAATTGCGAGTGCGAATCTGCGATTCATTATATAAATTTTCTATGGAGTTCGTGACATTTAGAAAAGGTGTCGCAAGATAGCTTGTGTTAGTGTAACCCGAATCACCAACAAGAATAAATTGCTTGAACTCGCCTCTTTCGAATCGTTGTTTCAAACTACACAGATTAAAAATGCGTTGATCATGCGTGGAGCCCTAAAAAGGAGCAAACATAACAAAACGGATTTGAAATGCATATTTTTCATGTGAGCTATTATACCCCATACCTGCCAACGAGCGACGATATCGTTTATCTTCAAATTTGCAGCACAAACCGTCTGAACGTTTAGGGAAAACCATCCCTTACGATTCCTAAAATTTTCTGCATCTGTTCCACCTGGCGATTGAATTCGGATATGCGTACAATCAATCGCGCCAATAGTTCTAGGGAATTTCGCTTTTGCGAAAAAGTCACGTGCTGCTTGCAGCAGCTCCAATTGCGTTTCCGGCATACGAATATATTGGGGCGCAAGATTGGCAATCGCTCTCGACACTCGTTTCAGCACATGATGTACGGTGGCAATGCTTACCCCAATGAAATCGGCAACCGTCAATTGAATTGATCCGAGTGCGTAATACCGTAATACGATTAATAATTGGGTTATTGGTCGTAATTCACGCGATCTATCAAAGAAGAAAACAATGTAACTTCCAACTTATACGACGTAAAAAAATACCTTCTCTCGTCATACGGCAACGAATTCATTATAAGTTCGAGCACCATCATTGTCGTCCGCTTTGAGAGACGAAAACGATATATGAAGTCGCAGTCGTCCCATTTTTCAAGTCCAATACGTGGTAGCATCTTGTATTGCCGTCTTTCACAGACCAAATTGCGCTCGTCTTCTTCGCTGCCCGAATCAGACGATGGCCAATCCTCCCAGAAATAATTTGAACGATACATTTTTTAAGTCGTAAAAATGAATATTTGATTATTTTCGCCACTTGATTTGAAGTTCGCTTAGTCAAAAACAGAAATGAGAAAAAAAATCTGACATTTGACGTAAAAATCCCAAGTCTCCTCTACAACTTCTACTATTTTGGGGAGTTGAGCAAATCCAAAGTTGAACAACTTTCAGTTTTCTCAACTTTGGAAAACCAAAAGTTGAGCTTGTCAACTTTGAGTGAATAAAAGCAATTTCTCAACTTGAGAATAAAAATCCCCGAGCTGTGTTCAACTTCGAGTGAATAAAATGGGCCTTAGTTCCCGGGGACTTATTTCCCTGGACCTGTTTCACTACCTCAAAGTGAAATAAGGCCAAATGAGCACAATGCGCAATAATGCCAATTTGGCCTTATTTCACTTTACCATAGTGAAATAAAGCCAAATGTTGAAATAAGGCTTTATTTCACTATTGTAAAGTGAAATAAGGCCAAATTTTCAGATTTGGCCTTATTTCGCTTGGCCTTATTTCACGGCACCAGTTGAAGTATTATTATTTTTCATAAACACCTACACTTATTCATAAAAAAAATACTAAGCACATTGTAACGAATAATCAAAGAAACAACATTTTGCACGGGCGAAGCTGGGCGGGTACAGCTAGTCTTTTAATAAAAGAATTAAAAAACGTATTAGGTATACAATCAAGCACACCTACAAACTCCATCCTTACAAATCCAAAACAATTTTGTGTGCCTGCCGCCGCCGCCGCACACACCCGAGACCCAACACCTATAACAAATCGAACTACCTTTACTTTGCATGTAGGCTGGCTGCGCACAATGCAGAAAACATTATTGACAACCGTTAGCCGTTGTCATTGACGACCACATGACGACGTTCAAGGGAAACACTGCGAAATCTGTTGTGTGTGAATGTATATCTTCAATTCCTTTGATGTGTATCCAACCCACCACCCCAAGCAGAACTGGCAATCAAGAAATCATTATTTTTTCGTTGGTCAGAAAAGTCTGTTTTCAATTCCTTCTAGCTCAGCCCCTGGAAGGAGCAGAGAGATAAATGATACCTCAAAATAATCGGTGAAGTATTGGCTTAATGCAGTTTTAAGCTTTTTCCGATTAACCTAGATCTATGAATGTAACAGCAAGATGATTAAAGTAAGGTAAAAATAAAAAAAACCCCTTTTGCACTGTCACGCTACTCTTATAATGTTAGGAGAAGAAGAAGAACATGCTAAAAGACTTAAAAAGCTTCCAACGATGGTATTCCCGGGATGGTATTGCCACCAAATAAGGCCTATTAATGATTCTGATCTAGCCCGAATAAATTAAAAAAAATCCCATCTCAATACGTTCGGTAGTGTTTGAGTTATTTGGGAACAAACATCCAAACATTCACATTTATAATATATACTAGCTGTTGCCCGCGGCTTCGCTCGCATTAATGCCGATTTTGTCAATCACTTCAAGTACACTTAAGGAACCGTTCGTCCTTTTCTGCATTACTTATTAAAACGGATAATAAACAGATACAAAATTAGTTCAACTGAATTTTAAGAAATTCTGATTCTAACTAAAGGCTTCGCCAAACAGAACGCGTTTTTAACGCCGCGGTGAGATTAATTTACGCGGCGGTAAGATTATTTTGACGCAATGTTTTAACCGCCGCGTTAGATGAAGTCAAATAAAAGGCTCTCATTAATGTCCATGACTCATTGCCTAAAAAATGTTAAGCAGCTCGGAGGAAGAATTATTGCTTTTATTTGCCGTGATATGTCATTACCGAAAAATAAAACGGAATTGGGTGCACGAAATTTACAAAAAGTGAAATTCTTTTGATATTGCCTCCCATATCTCAGCCTTTAAAACTGCATTTGTAGGTATACGATATATCACACATAACGCACAAATTTGATTAGTTTCAAAAACATTCGATTAACTTTTCCGTTTTTTAGAACACAAAATCAGGAAAAATTATTTTAAACGCCCCGCGTCATAAAATAACTTGTAATTTTTCACAACCCCGGTTTCCAACGACGCGGTGAATTCAACCCATTAAGTTACAGCCAACCATACCCACCCACAAAATTTCATTAAAATCGGTTGAGTGGTTAAGAAGATCGACAACAGCGCCACCTATCGGGTCCAAAACTATCCTATCCATCAAGTTACAACCAACCATACCCACCCACAAAATTTCATGGAAATCGGTTGAGTGTATAAGAAGATCGACAACAGCACCACCTATCGGGTCCAAATTATCCTATCCATCAAGTTACAACCAACCATACCCACCCACAAAATTTCATGGAAATCGGTTGAGTGTATAAGAAGATCGACAACAGCACCACCTATCGGGTCCAAATTATCCTATCCATCAAGTTACAACCAACCATACCCACCCACAAAATTTCATGGAAATCGGTTGAGTGTATAAGAAGATCGACAACAGCACCACCTATCGGGTCCAAATTATCCTATCCATCAAGTTACAACCAACCATACCCACCCACAAAATTTCATTGAAATCGGTTGAGTGGTTAAGAAGATCGACAACAGCGCCACCTATCGGGTCCAAAACTATCCTATCCATCAAGTTACAAATAACCATACCCACCCACAAAATTTCATTGAAATCAGTTGAGTGGTTAAGAAGATCGGCAACAGCGCCACCTATCAGGTCCAAAACTATCCTATCCATTAAGTTACAACCAACCATACCCACCCACAAAATTTCATTGAAATCAGTTGAGTGGTTAAAAAGATCGACAACAGCGCCACCTATCGGGTCCAAAACTTTCCTATCCATCAAGTCACAACCAACCATACCTACCCACAAAATTTCATTGAAATCGGTTGAGTGGTTAAGAAGATCGACAACAGCGCCACCTATCGGGTCCAAAACTATCCTATCCATCAAGTTACAACCAACCATACCCGCCCACGAAATTTCATTGAAATCGGTTAAGTGGTTAAGAAGATCGACAACAGCGCCACCTATAGGGTCCAAAACTATCCTATACATCAAGTTCCAACCAACCATACCCGCCCACGAAATTTCATTGAAATCGGTTGAGTTTTTGTAGGAGTTTTAGGCGGCGGCGTAGTGATGGCGACAGACCAATTTCCGTTCCACCATTTATACCTACCTACAATAGTAATTATTCATTTGACACGCCATACGCATATTCATACCTAGAAGTAACACGCAACACGTCTCTTATCTTTTAGTGAAAGAATTAAAAAAGGTATTGTACACCTACACACACCCATAACAAATCGAACTACCTACCTATACTTTGCATGTAGGCTGGCTGCGCACAATGCAGAAAACATTATTGACAACCGTTAGCTGTTGTCATTGACGACCCCATGACGACGTTCATGGCCAGGGAAAACACTGCGAGCTGCGACATTCGTTGTGTGTGAATGTATATCTTTATTTCCTTTGATGTGAATCCAACCCACCACCCCAAAGCAGAACTGGCAATCAAGAAATCATTATTTTTTCGTTGGTCAGAAAAGTCTGTTTTCAATTCCTTCTAGCTCAGCCCCTGGAAGGAGCAGAGAGATGAATGATACTTCAATATAATAAAGCTGAAAACAGTTTTAAGCTTTTTCCGATTAACCTAGATCTATGAATGTAACAGCAAGATTATTAAAGTAAGGTAAAAATAAAAAAAATTGCATGCTAAAAGACGTAAAAAGCTTCCAACGATGGTATTCCCGGGATGGTATTGCCACCAAATAAGGCCTATTAAGGCTTCGGATCTAGCCCGAATAGAGTAAGTGCTGCAAATATGGGGCCCACCCTTAACATTTTTTGAAATAAAACCGTGAATTTAAGTCGAATTCATTTAAATTTTTGTAATATAGTCGTAGAAACTATTTCTTCTTCTGTCTTTTATAATTTTAATAAAAAGATAGACACAATAACTTAAGGAAACTCAATTTTTATCTTTTTATAAAAGTGCTGCTAATATGGCCCACTTGGTGTTAAATATGAACAACCCTTGTTTGTTTCTATTAAATGCAATGATTGCTCGCATCATGTCTTTCTAAGCCAATTTCGATCGTTTTTTCTGTGTTTTTCCTAGAGAACGAATTAATTCTTTCACGTGTCAAATATGGCCTACTGAGTCAAATGCCCACAAATCGGGTGGGCCATATTACACTCACTGTGGTTTTTTCACTGAATTTAATTTTTCATACATGTCTAAAACTGTTTTTAAATTCTGATAGCACAAAATATACAAAAAATCTTAACGCTATTCAGACTTAGAAAAAGATTATCAAATTTAAGGAAAATTCAATATGAAAACAATTAACAAAAGTTACCAAAAAATGATATGGGAAACGAAAAAAACGATTACTATCAATATCTTCCACATTCTTCGAGCCATGCCTACCTCGATTGAATGAGACAAAACTATTCTGAACTTGGTTGGAATGAATTAGTTTGTACCTACCTGCGCTTTCTACTTAAGGATATATAGTGGTGGGCCATATTACCAACGTGGGCCATATTTGCCGCACTTACTCTAAATTAAAAAAAAATCCCATCTCAATACGTTCAGTAGTTTTTGAGTTATTTGGGAACAAACATCCAAACATTCACATTTATAATATATATAGGATATAGGATAGGATATAGGTATAGGATAGGATATAGGATTAGTCAGCGAACAAATGGCGTTGTCAATGGTCATTAAGTTTGAGCTCCTGGGTCAGTTCGATCTTGTAGGGTTACAGTCCCAAGTCACGTTTGACGTCCGGATATTGTTTATCGAACCGGTTTTCTCGAACTTGGCCTGTTTATAATTTAAATAATTATGTCAGAGCAGTGTGTTAATTCTTTTTGTGCGTTTACATGAAAAGACTTTAATACTATTTCAGTGATTACATAATGGGCTATTCAGCTATTTTATATTCTCTGCTACTGGGTACTGGCTACTAATAAGAACGAGTGTTGATCTAAGCTCTGCTAACATTCTTAGCTTCATTAACGAAAGTAAATGGTATAAAGAGACTTACATACGCCATCCTATGCAATTGCACCGGTTTTAAGCAACCCCCTCTTATCATATAAATAAAATTGGTGTACCTAGTTCTGTTCGACTTAGTATATTGAATTTGACTGCATTTGAATGCAAACATCTTTAAAACTGCAGAATTTATTCTGATGCATTTTTCACGGGCCTATAGGGGATACCTAGGCATACAATCTCCACTTTGTTTCAACTCTATATCTCTATAAATTCCAGAGAAAATTGGGCAAGAGTAATTTATTTTTTCGTTTCGTTTTCGTTTATATTTCGTTTCCTTTGCAACGCTTTGCGTTCAAAAATACTGGGAGCATTTAAATATAGTAAATGCCAACTTAAAGAGGACATAAACAGGTACAACATAGGATATCCATTAACTCGATATATTAAAAGGTTTTTAAATAAATAGACAGAATTTGAAACATTTCTACTATTTTAACCTGGGTGAGTGGATATGCACTTCATTCTCAAATCAAAAATACTAAACACGCAATATATTTGGGTACATCTCTTTTTCTTTTTTTTATACCTGTGACAGACAGTGATAGTATATGCTGTTTGGTTTGCTAAGCAAAAAAAAAACCTAGGGTAAATAGCAACCCACTATGAGCAACTGGCACTAAGTACACTGCCCATCATTGGAAAATTGAGAATTATTGAGACACTGTTTGCCTGTTTTTTTTTTTAAATTATTTTATACCACAATATATAGGTGACAATAATAAGACTGAGGAATGCCAATGAAAGGAACGAAGTGTCGATAATTGGTGAAAATTGACTTCGCTTTATTTTACTGTATGTTTTTTAAGAAATTTTATTATTTGTTTATGTTTTTTATTAAAAAAATATCTTAATAAAGGCTAATGAATTATGTACTTTAATGTTATTTGAATGTTTTTTTTTATATTTACACACAGATAATGACTCAAGTTTTCTTAAGGTACCAATGATTGGGTGTTTTACCCTATAAAATATAATGTGAAATATGTAGGAAAGACGTGTCTGCTCTCTTGCTCAGTTCCTATTTCACTCATGCATTCATAAATCCTGTGGTGTCCATATAACCCGATTCCTACCGACTTCCCATTGTTAATTTCCACCATTCTATTCAACACTATCTAACAAAAACCAAATATACACGAAAGCCTACCTACCAAATAAATTTAATATTCACAAAAAAATGCACACATCAACTAAATATTGTGTGTGTCTTCATCCATCATCGTCGTCTTCACGGCAAAGCAAAGGTAACCATAAATATGTCGGTTTATTAAAAGCTACCACTGTCACTGTACAGTTGATTTTGAAAGAACAATTTTTATTTGTATCTATTTTTTCGATTTTTTTCTTCCCTGAGGAGAGAAGACTATACCGTGAGACCTCTTTGTTTAACCCGCTTGGCCATGCGCCATCACTCACACACACAAAACAGTACTGTACAGCGGATGCTGTGCAGGTATGTAATGTGAGGTGTTTCGTCTGTGTCGATGCTTCAGACACTTTTATACCGTTTTTGTTCTGCTCTCTTGATGAGTTTCTATTTCATTTCATTTTATTTATCCAAAAATCGCATTTCCTGGTTGTGTTTGGTTATGGGTGTTCTTACGGCCGGGGGGCGTGGGATTGAAAGACATAGCAGAAAGCAGATACGGTGTGAAATTTTTACGGGATTGAGAGAGACAGTGATTTAACATTTGAAGCGAATACCTGTTAACTGTTAACATAACGTTAATAAGGAGGAAGACGAATTATTTTATACAGTTGTAACTGGTAAGAAATATCTCTTATTCGCCAACTTAAGCGTTATGAAAAATGTGGATGTGATAAAGTTCGGAAATACTACCATTTAACAAAAATGAATACTATTGGTTAGTATTTATACCTACACCTATTGCTAAAAGGCGCTTAATTTGATTTGTTTGATTAATAAAACTATCTAGAGGAGATGTTTTACGAAGTTGAAGTATTATTATTTTTCATAAACATTAAAAGCACATGCACCTACACTTATTCATTAAAAAAATACTAAGCACATTGTAACGAATTATCAAAGAAACCACATTTTGCACCGGCGAAGCCGGGCGGGTACAGCTAGTTATCAAATAAAAATCTGAACATAAGTTGAAGGTGCCAGCGTAAGAACCGGACAACTCCACTTTTTCAAAATGTTGGGAAGTTCTTCAAAGTGAGAAATCGAAGCAGATAGTTTTGCTAGATTTCCTTCTTTTTCATACTTAAATCGTCGGTATTTGGAAATCGTCCATTTAACTTTATCTTTGCTTTTTTGTAAAATGGAGCTAAGATGCTCTTAAAGTCAAATATCGCTTGATTAGTCACCGGCACAACCTGAAATCTGCTGGAGCACTTGTCCACTAAATTTCTCTAATCTTTTGGTAAATACATACGTTCCACTCGTCGTTTTTGTTTTTCAATAACAACAAAAGACCTATCGCATGGTAAAAAACTGTGTCCCAGTTCAGGCAAGTGATGTACAATGAGGTTTACTTAAAGAGTTTTTAATGAAGTTTTGTAAAAAGCTGATTACTTCATTTGGACCCTTCTTTCCGATAGTCTCATCATACATGTACATGTAGCTCTTTTTTGTACTGCATTGGAAGATGCAGAAATTAAATACCCATAGCTGCCTCTTATTAAATACGTCACTGGATGGTATTAAAGGAAGGGGCAAATTTTGTTGAAAGTCAAACGTAATGCACTCTACAGATGAATCTTGCAAAGCCAAAGCACTTTTTTGGCGCATACCATCGTAAAATGCCTTAGCTTTCTTTTCATACAACTCTTTGTTAGTAATGATTGCAGAATCTGCTGCTAAAATTTTTTTCATACCCATCGCACGTCTGACAAGTGTCGGATCTAGGTGAGCCAAAAGAAAGCTTAAAGTTGTGCGAAATATTGCCTGTAAAAGTCATAGGTAACTTTCGGCTTTGAGTTAGCAGTTTGTTTATTTAATAAATATATTTCAGGCTCAAACATTTCTAAATAAAGATTGTACATTTTTCTTTCAGAAGACAAGTATTTTGATTCTTTATTATGGCTGTAGTGCGACGAACGCTTAGGAAAACTTTTAATGTGTCTATTAATGTTAAGTATAATATCCTCTGGAATCTTGTTCGATCTGTTATTATGCCGACCTCTCATGTCCGACGGAGCTGTTATTTTTTTAAGCAAAAATTGGAAAGTCTTTCAATCCTACTTTTGCTGATTCCATGAATGGAAATAAATGCCTTTTTGCAAACTTCTTTTTCAGGTACACCTTCTCCCCTTATAAAATACTTATTTTGGTATTTTCTTATTTCATTACCACTTACAGATCGGCGCCGTTGAACTGCACATTGGCGTATTAGACCACATAGATATGCATCTTGTGTTTCCTTATTTCCGAGCACATTAAACTTTTTGAAAACGGAGGTAAATATGTCTTGACGTCCAGCCTCAAAACATTTTTTCCTGCAACAACCGGGCTGCCCCATTGTTTTCGCGGCAACGATATTTCCTCTACAATCTGTATACTTTTTGCCTTCTGCCCTCTTCTTTTTAGCTTTGTTTCTTTTCCAATGGCTCTCATTTCGCACACGTTTCTTTCCTTAAAACGAAAGAAATAAAAATGACTCACCGTAACTTTTCCAAAGTTCATATTGTTTTACCTTTTTGAACAGGTAATGTATCGCTACCTGTAGTGTCATCATTTCCGATGGAAATTTCGTCCACATTTTCAGAATACGATGCAAAAAAATCTATCTCAGAGTCACTTCCACTCATTTTCGCTGTTTATCTTAACTTTCCACTTGCTTTATAATGTAATATAATACGTTTGCAAAAAGCAACTTACACTAAGCCTAAAAACATCAAAAGATACCAATGTGCGATTACATGTACCGTTATCTTCATGACAGGACAGGACAGGTCTTAGGGCCGTTTTATTCACTATTGTTCAAATTCCCGATAACTCCGAGGTTGACCAACTTCGGAGTTGATTTGAAAGAGAGAGTTGAACGACAAGTTGAAAATTGCTTTTATTCACTAATTTAATTTTCTACTCCGCAGTTGAAAATCAAAAGTTGGCTA
The DNA here is from genome assembly GCA_936431705.1 of Cheilosia pagana. Taxonomy (NCBI): domain Eukaryota; kingdom Metazoa; phylum Arthropoda; class Insecta; order Diptera; family Syrphidae; genus Cheilosia; species Cheilosia pagana. The sequence goes on along the minus strand of OW386166.1, from coordinate 59,304,334 downwards.
ACTGACAGATTCTATAATATCCCTGGAATATTTGTGACACATGGCAGCCAATATGTCAGTTCAACTTTAGATTTGAATTTTGCATGTCATTTCGTCGTAGACAGAGCATACTTTGCGTACTTTTTATAATTTGTATTTTCATTTTCAGGAGTATGTATCTACCCCTATCAATATACAAATTAAAGTCGATTTGAAAATTATATTTTTCATGTGAGCAATAGGTAGGGTAGAGTCGCTAGTGGCCGGCCCCTTAAGGATTGTTCGTTACAAAATATAGCACAGTAACCACAAATATCAACGTTTTCGAATAATTCTTGAAACAAATTATTCTTTATTGATAGATATCTTAACCGGTAAAATTAACTGAACATTAATTGGTTTTCGCAACAAAACGTTTATTTAGATTTTTGTAAAAAAATGCATTTTTTCCAGTGGCCGGCCCCTTGTTTCCTATTTCCGACCCCTTAAATAAAATTCTTTAATTATTTAAAAAAAATTATTTAAATGCATTTTATAAAAAAGTTTAAGAAAAGTAGTTTAGATATATCAATATAAATAAATAAAAAAAAATAAAAATTAAATTAGTTAAATCCATTTTTGAGGGTAAAGCTATAAAAAACAAAACAAAAAATCTTTAAACTTAATTCAGGAACCTTTTTTTTTAAGGTAATGGAAACTATATCTAATAATAATTTAATACATAAATATTATACTTTTTTAATGCACTTTTACAAATGTATTATAACAAATGTTTATAACGAATGGAGTTTTGTATGCGTTTCGGATATTTTAGGAATTTTTCAAAAATGGATGGGCTTTTTATAGGGGTTTCAACGCTTTTTGAAGTGTGGGGTTCTGTAAAATGGTAAAAGTAATAATTTGACCTCATTTAACACTATAAAAATAAAGCTTACGAATTGTGGTTCGTGTATTTTCCTCCATAATCTGGGAAGAAATTTCTTGTAATGCATTAGCATTAACCTCGGATGAATCACTTTTTTCATCTCATATTTCCATCTCCATGGTATCTTATAGAAGAAAAATCGAGTATTAAAATGACAGATTCCTAATCAAAAGTTATAGCTAAATACCCACCCATGATTGCTTCCCAATCGTTTGAACTATTAACTGGTGAAAATCGTCTTGAACAATGTCTCCATTGGATTGAGGTATTCTTAACAATGTTCCATCGCAGGTTATTTCGTAAATCCCTTTAATTACTTGGGAACTCTGAGGAAAGCCAAACATTTTTTGTTTAGCCTGACGAATAACATCAAGCACAACCCTATGATCTATGTTACTACTTTGGAGATCATCTTTTAAATGAAGTACTACTTTTTCGGCTTCGAGAAAACTTGCATTCGAAATATCCTTGGCATTACCACCACCAACATCCACAATGCGCCCTATATCGCAATCGAAATTGGCAACAAAATCCTCGTTAAGACCATTCCCTAGATCACCATCTACATCAAAATCCAAATAATCAGCATCATTCACAGGACCGCGAACAGACATGCTACCAGAATCTGCACCAAGATTGCCCCCAGAATTCCCATCGCCAGCAGAATTAACGTCACGGTCATCTCCAGATTTGCCACCAGGATCACCAATATTTAAACCGCTGTCAGCATCACCACCAAGATCGGAAACACTATTGCTAGCATTTAAAGCTTCTAGCGCATTTTTGATGCATTTCGAATAGTCAACGGCATTTGGATCGAATGGAAAGAGTCCACATTTTTTAAAAGCATTTTGTATGATGGTCGTCCTGTCCTTGTAATTCAGGAGCTCGTCTAACACATCACAAAAACTCTCTTTGTTGATCGTGCTGCCGTGACTACCCGAACGTTTGCGCCATTCGTTTAAAATATTTTTATAATCGGACTTTAAACCTTTAAAAGCACCCACATCCGCCGGCTGAAGGATATGGGTGGTGTTGGGAGGAAGTGCATATAAAATGATGTTTTCGCTGCTGCAAAAATCACTTAGTTGAAAGGGACATGTGAGAAGCGTGGCCATCGACGAAAAAAAGAACTGGACGTTTAACATTATGGTTGGAAATCCAAACGTTAAGACCTTCTTTCACATATTGAAGAAAAGTTTCTCCCCGCATCCATCCGCTCTCCGTCTTGCCAAAAACCCATTCAGGCTTCTTATTTTGGACTGATTTCAGCCAGTTGGGAGATCGTTTGTAAGGAAAAACCACCATAGGGGGAAGCGTTCTTCCATCTGCTGAGAAAGTCATCAGAACAGTTAGGTTTTCCTTTTCATTTGCTGCCTTGACTTCGTAAACACTTTTAATTCCTTTTGGGTCAATGACATTTCCGGTTTTTGGAGCCATACTGAATCCCGTTTCATCGGCATTAAAAATTCTTGAAGAATCCTCAAGAATGTCTAAAGCATCTTCTTGTGTCAGGTATTCTTTGAGCTCTGTAAACCATTTTTTTATTCCTTCCTCGGTTATCTGAGCTCGGCTTTTAGATACAGTTTCAGGGGTTCGTAGGCTCAAATCAGGATGGCGTCGCATAAAACCGCAATACCATTTCTTACCAGGTTTGTTGTCTTTGAACGGAGTTTTGCGACCTTCTTCTTGGAGAATATCCTGCACCGTTTTTAAGAGGTTTTCACAGGTAAGCGGAAAGCCGCATTTTGCTAGATTTATAATCCAGTTTTTAAGTTTATTTTCCTCTTCTGCTGAGAGCACAGGGCAGGGTCCAAATTTCCTAAGGTTATCTGCGGTTCTTTTGTGAATTCGGTCCTGAAGAGTCGTCCTTGGAATCCCAAATCTTCTTGCCGCTGCCCTGATTGGCAGATTATTTTTACGTATTTCAAATAGGGCCTGCTCTAAATCTCTTCCTTTATATAGAATAGTGCGCTTAGCATGCTTCTCATTTCCCGGAGTCATATTTAAGTCGCTTAAGACAAGAATTTAAATATTTTAGAATCAAAAAGTATAGGTAAGTAAATGGGAAACTTATAAAAATTTGTTTTAGACCTAAGAAAAAAGAAGGGGCCGGAGTTAGGATACGTGTGCCCTATATCCGGCCACCAAGAGTTCGCGTTGAAAAGGGGCGGCCGAACACTGGCAAACTTTGAATTTTAACGACTTTTTTTGCTACAAGGTAATCAGGGTAGGCATTCAGTAAAAAAAATAAAAATTAATCGAGTTGCCTATGTCCGGCCGGGGCCGGACGACAATAGGCAACCGCGTTTATTTTTGTGTCCTATCCCCGGCCCCCTTAAAATCAACAATAAATACAGTAAAAGCAAATTTTGATTAAAAATAGTATATTTTATTAGAAAAACAACATTTGAAAACACTTACCTACACAATTTTCACACAAAACACTATTTCCAACAGCAATTTCACTAACACTTAGGACAACAAATTCACGCAAAACCTTCACCAATGCAACAAGAGGCAAATGAGTTAATTTCTTGACAGCAACAGAGCAAAGGCAACAAGAATTGTGACAGATTAAGAGAGAAGTTTAAGAGAACAATATAAGACAAAAACTCGGAAAGCGAACTACATATGAATTCACTAGTTACAACGGCTTTTCTGAGAGGTGGCCGGCCACTGGGGGGACCGCAATTAGGATACTCTACTACCTGCCGACAATATCGTTTATCGTCAAGGTCATAGCACAAATCATTTGGACGTTTTGCTTTCGCGAAAATCACGTACTGCTTGCAGCAGTCCTCCTTGCGTTTCTGGCGAACGACAAAATTGTAGGTAGCACAAGATTGGCAATTGCTTAAAACACTTGTTTTAACAAATGAAATCGGCAGCCGCCAATTGAATTGAACCGAGTACATTAATAACTGGGTCGATCTATAGAAAGGGAAAACCACGGAGCTTAAGAAAATACTCAAAAAGTTTTAATTTCGACGATGCACAATATGTTATCTTAACGCACAGAAACGAATTCGTTATAAGTTGGAGAACTATCATTGTCGTGCGCTTTGAGAGAAAAAAAAACGATATATGAAGTCGCGGTCGTCCCATTTTTTGATTCCAACACTTGTATTGCATCTTGGAGACCAAATTGCGCTCGTCGTCTTCGCTGCCCGAATCAGACGATTTTCAATCCTCCCAGGAATAACTTGAACGATACATTGTTTAAATTTCAAATATAAATATTTGATTATTTTCGCCACTTAATTTGAAAATCGCACAGTCAAAAACAGAAATGCAAAAAAATCTGATATTAGACGTAAAAAAATCCCAAGTTATATCTACAACTTCTACTATTTCGGGGAGTTGAGCAAATCCAAAGTTGAACAACTTTCAGTTTTCTCAACTTCGGAATATCCAAAGTTGAGCGTGTCAACTTTGAGTGAATAAAAGCTTTTTCTCAAGTTGAGCATAAAAATCCCCGAGTTGTGTTCAACTTCGAGTGAATAAAATGGGCCTTAGTGTGCGCACTTCAATAATGCTTTTGCCCATATTTTCTACGACTCTGCCATGTACAGTTACAGAGGTGTCTGCATGAGTAAAATCATTAGGCACACATACTCAGAAAACAAAAACATTTGCATGACCCGACAAGTTTGATAATTTTTCCGGGAGTTGTCTTATTCATGCTCCGTATCAAGGTATACGTTAACTCCAAAAGTGTATTACTCTTACGTAGAACCAGCGTAGATGTCTTGTTACTGCACCAAACGATGCGGAATTTTTTTATTAAAAATTTTGCATTTAAAAACATATTTTGAGGAAAAGTGGGGTTGTCCGGTTCTTACGCTGGCACCTTCATATTGTGATTTACCTGGTGTTTCACCCTTTTATAAGCACATGGAATATTTTTGCTTTGCAATTTCAAAAACGTACATGATTTGTGTGTATTCAATTGCAACGGTAGCAGCTACACTTGAGTGGGTCGCGCGCCGGCGCAAAACGATATTGTGTATGAACTGAACTGAGATACGTATCTACATAATATTGTCCAATACAATATTTGTGTGTTTTGTTAATCTGGTGTTTTTTTTTTTTAATTCTTACATTTATGTTTTTTTTCGCATTAATAAATAAAAATAAACTTGTAACTAATACATCTTTTATTAAAACGCCCGTAGATCTTTTATCAGTCTTTATTCATTCGCCGATCACTTACAACTAACTAACTTAACATAAAGTTCCTTCGCCCTACTTACTCAATAGTAGTATTATGATATACATCAATCCGCCCTTACTATTTTTTTATCTTGAATTTTTAATATTTAAGTTTTTTATTAAATTCGATTTGGTCTTTGATAAATTGTTGCTTCAATGCTTTTCTATCTAGCTCCAATTCTTCTTCAGCACTAAGATATTCATCATTTTCCTACTCCAATTGGTTTGCTCTTACCATTGTTTTATCTTTGATTTCTTTACTTTTAAAATCCGCTTGGATATAAGAAGTACTGGGACCAAATTTAACGGAGCGGTTACATTTTTTTATCTGATTTATGTTATGCTACTCTTTGATTTCCATTTATACAAATTAAAAAAGGCGACTGTGAAAGTTAAATAAAAAAATAAATAAATATTTTGGTGCGACAGGTCTGTGAGCCCCAAGGCCTAGCTTCTCACAACTATTAGTTTTGTGTGCGTTTTAAATTTTTGGGGCGAATGGAAGGGGGATCTACAATTTTACGCCGAGTCCAAACGGCTAATTGAGAAGCTCAGTTTTACTCTCGGATGTTTGTCAGCCGTTCGCTAGAGGTGGCGCAGTGGAAAAAAAACCTTAAGATGTAATTTGGTTCTTTCGGGACTCGAACTAGGGACCCCTCGCTTAGTAGCCCAACACACTACCACTAAGCCACTGCGCCACTGAAATTTGTGTGAACTGCATATAAAAGCCGCAAGCCTTACGCCGAGTACTTCCGCCTGCAGTTCCAGACGCGGAATAGAAATCGGACGCTGAGGGGCTACCTTCGAGGTCCTCCAGATCTCTTGCAGTAGAATTTTGATGCAAATTAGGAAATGTGACAGAAATCCCATTGGGTCGAAAACAGACATGATGATTTTGAGGACCTCGCGTTTGGTAGGCACTGTTCGATTAGTAAGCACATCCCGTTTAAGTCGGCTAAATATGAGGACGTAGGTAAACGTGTCAGATGAGTTACATCAATAAAGCCCCATGATTTTCTCTACTGCGGGTGCGCCATTTGCGCCAAAGTCTTTGGTTGATCCTCCGCTGTCTTCTTTTAGGGCTTCGAGAACCATTAATGAATTGGAAACCCAATTACGAATATGAAATTCAGCGTGCTCATCTTACATCATTAATTAGTCTGACTGCTTCAGCTTCTGTATTGACACCGTCAATGAAATCATCAACAAAGTGATGCTCCAGCACACCTTCCACCGCCCTCGGCATACTACTCGCGAAGAACGTTGCGTTCTTGTTTTTGACATAGTGGGCTATGCAAGGCGAACACGTTGCACCGAAAGTCATCACGTTCATCTCATAGTCACTGGGTTTCTGCAAATCCTGAGAATCGTTACACAAAAATCGTTGTACATATGGCTGTCCTCCTCTCGAATTCGTACTTGATGGAACGTTTTAGCGATGTCTCCACACACACCAATCTTACCGCAACGAAAGCCAAATAATATTTCACCAAGGGTACCAGCTGGTCGAGGCCCTTCAGAAGAAAATCATTTAGGGAGATCCCATTGCACTTTGCTGCTGCATCCCACACAAGTTGAACCTTTGACGGTTTGTTATGGTTTCGCACAATAAATATTGGCAGATTGGTATCTGTGCGATACTTAACTCGTCCGGAGATAATTTTCTGGCGTAGCCCGTTGTTACCAGATTTGCTATCTGCTGGTCCAGAATGCTGCGAAGTTCCTTGTCCTTGTCGATTCCCTTCTGTAGTCGATGATACCGACGAAGGGCCATAGCCAGACTATTTGGTAGGGAAATATCATCAAATTTCCATATCTGCTGCGTAGGAATGCGTATACCAACATTCTCGATTGAGAAAAAGCTATTTACAAGTTGGTGAAGCTCCCTGTCGGTATTGCACTAACATATGTGTAGGTGAAACGAATTGCTATATGAATTGCCGGGGCCGGACGACAATAGGCAACCGCGTTTATTTTTGTGTCCTATCCCCGGCCCCCTTAAAATCAACAATAAATACAGTAAAAGCAAATTTTGATTAAAAATAGTATATTTTATTAGAAAAACAACATTTGAAAACACTTACCTACACAATTTTCACACAAAACACTATTTCCAACAGCAATTTCACTAACACTTAGGACAACAAATTCACGCAAAACCTTCACCAATGCAACAAGAGGCAAATGAGTTAATTTCTTGACAGCAACAGAGCAAAGGCAACAAGAATTGTGACAGATTAAGAGAGAAGTTTAAGAGAACAATATAAGACAAAAACTCGGAAAGCGAACTACATATGAATTCACTAGTTACAACGGCTTTTCTGAGAGGTGGCCGGCCACTGGGGGGACCGCAATTAGGATACTCTACTACCTGCCGACAATATCGTTTATCGTCAAGGTCATAGCACAAATCATTTGGACGTTTTGCTTTCGCGAAAATCACGTACTGCTTGCAGCAGTCCTCCTTGCGTTTCTGGCGAACGACAAAATTGTAGGTAGCACAAGATTGGCAATTGCTTAAAACACTTGTTTTAACAAATGAAATCGGCAGCCGCCAATTGAATTGAACCGAGTACATTAATAACTGGGTCGATCTATAGAAAGGGAAAACCACGGAGCTTAAGAAAATACTCAAAAAGTTTTAATTTCGACGATGCACAATATGTTATCTTAACGCACAGAAACGAATTCGTTATAAGTTGGAGAACTATCATTGTCGTGCGCTTTGAGAGAAAAAAAAACGATATATGAAGTCGCGGTCGTCCCATTTTTTGATTCCAACACTTGTATTGCATCTTGGAGACCAAATTGCGCTCGTCGTCTTCGCTGCCCGAATCAGACGATTTTCAATCCTCCCAGGAATAACTTGAACGATACATTTTTTAAATTTCAAATATAAATATTTGATTATTTTCGCCACTTAATTTGAAAATCGCACAGTCAAAAACAGAAATGCAAAAAAATCTGATATTAGACGTAAAAAAATCCCAAGTTATGTCTACAACTTCTACTATTTCGGGGAGTTGAGCAAATCCAAAGTTGAACAACTTTCAGTTTTCTCAACTTCGGAATATCCAAAGTTGAGCGTGTCAACTTTGAGTGAATAAAAGCTTTTTCTCAAGTTGAGCATAAAAATCCCCGAGTTGTGTTCAACTTCGAGTGAATAAAATGGGCCTTAGTGTGCGCACTTCAATTATGCTTTTGCCCATATTTTCTACGACTCTGCCATGTACAGTTACAGAGGTGTCTGCATGAGTAAAATCATTAGGCACACATACTCAGAAAACAAAAACATTTGCATGACCCGATAAGTTTGATAATTTTTCCGGGAGTTGTCTTATTCATGCTCCGTATCAAGGTATACGTTAACTCCAAAAGTGTATTACTCTTACGTAGAACCAGCGTAGATGTCTTGTTATTGCACCAAACGATGCGGAATTTTTTTATTAAAAATTTTGCATTTAAAAACATATTTTGAGGAAAAGTGGGGTTGTCCGGTTCTTACGCTGGCACCTTCATATTGTGATTTACCTGGTGTTTCACCCTTTTATAAGCACATGGAATATTTTTGCTTTGCAATTTCAAAAACGTACATGATTTGTGTGTATTCAATTGCAACGGTAGCAGCTACACTTGAGTGGGTCGCGCGCCGGCGCAAAACAATATTGTGTATGAACTGAACTGAGATACGTATCTACATAATATTGTCCAATACAATATTTGTGTGTTTTGTTAATCTGGTGTTTTTTTTTTTAATTCTTACATTTATGTTTTTTTTCGCATTAATAAATAAAAAGAAACTTGTAACTAATACATCTTTTATTAAAACGCCCGTAGATCTTTTATCAGTCTTTATTCATTCGCCGATCACTTACAACTAACTAACTTAACATAAAGTTCCTTCGCCCTACTTACTCAATAGTATTTCATGTAGTATTATGATATACATCAATCCGCCCTTACTATTTTTTTATCTTGAATTTTTAATATTTAAGTTTTTTATTAAATTCGATTTGGTCTTTGATAAATTGTTGCTTCAATGCTTTTCTATCTAGCTCCAATTCTTCTTCAGCACTAAGATATTCATCATTTTCCTACTCCAATTGGTTTGCTCTTACCATTGTTTTATCTTTGATTTCTTTACTTTTAAAATCCGCTTGGATATAAGAAGTAGTGGGACCAAATTTAACGGAGCGGTTACATTTTTTTGAAAACCCACACAAAGCGAATGGTTGCGAGAAGCTAGGCCTTGGGTCCCATAGACCTGTCGCGCCAAAAATATTTATTTGGTTACATTTTTTTATCTGATTTATGTTATGCTACTCTTTGATTTCCATTTATACAAATTAAAAAAGTCGACTGTGAAAGTTAAATAAAAAAATAGTAGCTTAGTAGCCCAACACACTACCACTAAGCAACTGCGCCACTGAAATTTGCGTGAACTGCATATGAAAGCCGCAAGCCTTACGCCGACGACTGCCGCCTGCAGTTTCAGACGCGGAATAGAAATCGGACGCTGAGGGGCTACCTTCGAGGTCCTCCAGAACTCTTGCAGTAGAATTTTGATGCAAATTAGGAAATGTGACAGAAATCCCATTGGGTCGAAAACAGACAAGATGATTTTGAGGACCTCGCGTTTGGTAGGCACTGTTCGATTAGTAAGCACATCCCGTTTAAGTCGGCTAAATTTGAGGACGTAGGTAAACGTGTTAGATGTGTTAATGAATTGGAAACCCAATTACGAATATGAAATTCAGCGTGCTCATCTTACATCATTAATTAGTCTGACTGCTTCAGCTTCTGTATTGACACCGTCAATGAAATCATCAACAAAGTGATGCTCCAGCACACCTTCCACCGCCCTCGGCATACTACTCGCGAAGAACGTTGCGTTCTTGTTTTTGACATAGTGGGCTATGCAAGGCGAACACGTTGCACCGAAAGTCATCACGTTCATCTCATAGTCACTGGGTTTCTGCAAATCCTGAGAATCGTTACACAAAAATCGTTGTACATATGGCTGTCCTCCTCTCGAATTCGTACTTGATGGAACGTTTTAGCGATGTCTCCACACACACCAATCTTACCGCAACGAAAGCCAAATAATATTTCACCAAGGGTACCAGCTGGTCGAGGCCCTTCAGAAGAAAATCATTTAGGGAGATCCCATTGCACTTTGCTGCTGCATCCCACACAAGTTGAACCTTTGACGGTTTGTTATGGTTTCGCACAATAAATATTGGCAGATTGGTATCTGTGCGATACTTAACTCGTCCGGAGATAATTTTCTGGCGTAGCCCGTTGTTACCAGATTTGCTATCTGCTGGTCCAGAATGCTGCGAAGTTCCTTGTCCTTGTCGATTCCCTTCTGTAGTCGATGATACCGACGAAGGGCCATAGCCAGACTATTTGGTAGGGAAATATCATCAAATTTCCATATCTGCTGCGTAGGAATGCGTATACCAACATTCTCGATTGAGAAAAAGCTATTTACAAGTTGGTGAAGCTCCCTGTCGGTATTGCACTAACATATGTGTAGGTGGAACGAATTGCTATATGAATTGCCGGGGCCGGACGGCAATAGGCAACCGCGTTTATTTTTGTGTCCTATCCCCGGCCCCCTTAAAATCAACAATAAATACAGTAAAAGCAAATTTTGATTAAAAATAGTATATTTTATTAGAAAAACAACATTTGAAAACACTTACCTACACAATTTTCACACAAAACACTATTTCCAACAGCAATTTCACTAACACTTAGGACAACAAATTCACGCAAAACCTTCACCAATGCAACAAGAGGCAAATGAGTTAATTTCTTGACAGCAACAGAGCAAAGGCAACAAGAATTGTGACAGATTAAGAGAGAAGTTTAAGAGAACAATATAAGACAAAAACTCGGAAAGCGAACTACATATGAATTCACTAGTTACAACGGCTTTTCTGAGAGGTGGCCGGCCACTGGGGGGACCGCAATTAGGATACTCTACTACCTGCCGACAATATCGTTTATCGTCAAGGTCATAGCACAAATCATTTGGACGTTTTGCTTTCGCGAAAATCACGTACTGCTTGCAGCAGTCCTCCTTGCGTTTCTGGCGAACGACAAAATTGTAGGTAGCACAAGATTGGCAATTGCTTAAAACACTTGTTTTAACAAATGAAATCGGCAGCCGCCAATTGAATTGAATCGAGTACATTAATAACTGGGTCGATCTATAGAAAGGGAAAACCACGGAGCTTAAGAAAATACTCAAAAAGTTTTAATTTCGACGATGCACAATATGTTATCTTAACGCACAGAAACGAATTCGTTATAAGTTGGAGAACTATCATTGTCGTGCGCTTTGAGAGAAAAAAAAACGATATATGAAGTCGCGGTCGTCCCATTTTTTGATTCCAACACTTGTATTGCATCTTGGAGACCAAATTGCGCTCGTCGTCTTCGCTGCCCGAATCAGACGATTTTCAATCCTCCCAGGAATAACTTGAACGATACATTTTTTAAATTTCAAATATAAATATTTGATTATTTTCGCCACTTAATTTGAAAATCGCACAGTCAAAAACAGAAATGCAAAAAAATCTGATATTAGACGTAAAAAAATCCCAAGTTATGTCTACAACTTCTACTATTTCGGGGAGTTGAGCAAATCCAAAGTTGAACAACTTTCAGTTTTCTCAACTTCGGAATATCCAAAGTTGAGCGTGTCAACTTTGAGTGAATAAAAGCTTTTTCTCAAGTTGAGCATAAAAATCCCCGAGTTGTGTTCAACTTCGAGTGAATAAAATGGGCCTTAGTGTGCGCACTTCAATTATGCTTTTGCCCATATTTTCTACGACTCTGCCATGTACAGTTACAGAGGTGTCTGCATGAGTAAAATCATTAGGCACACATACTCAGAAAACAAAAACATTTGCATGACCCGACAAGTTTGATAATTTTTCCGGGAGTTGTCTTATTCATGCTCCGTATCAAGGTATACGTTAACTCCAAAAGTGTATTACTCTTATGTAGAACCAGCGTAGATGTCTTGTTACTGCACCAAACGATGCGGAATTTTTTTATTAAAAATTTTGCATTTAAAAACATATTTTGAGGAAAAGTGGGGTTGTCCGGTTCTTACGCTGGCACCTTCATATTGTGATATACCTGGTGTTTCACCCTTTTATAAGCACATGGAATATTTTTGCTTTGCAATTTCAAAAACGTACATGATTTGTGTGTATTCAATTGCAACGGTAGCAGCTACACTTGAGTGGGTCGCGCGCCGGCGCAAAACAATATTGTGTATGAACTGAACTGAGATACGTATCTACATAATATTGTCCAATACAATATTTGTGTGTTTTGTTAATCTGGTGTTTTTTTTTTAATTCTTACATTTATGTTTTTTTTCGCATTAATAAATAAAAATAAACTTATAACTAATACATCTTTTATTAAAACGCCCGTAGATCTTTTATCAGTCTTTATTCATTCGCCGATCACTTACAACTAACTAACTTAACATAAAGTTCCTTCGCCCTACTTACTCAATAGTAGTATTATGATATACATCAATCCGCCCTTACTATTTTTTTATCTTGAATTTTTAATATTAAAGTTTTTTATTAAATTCGATTTGGTCTTTGATAAATTGTTGCTTCAATGCTTTTCTATCTAGCTCCAATTCTTCTTCAGCACTAAGATATTCATCATTTTCCTACTCCAATTGGTTTGCTCTTACCATTGTTTTATCTTTGATTTCTTTACTTTTAAAATCCGCTTGGATATAAGAAGTAGTGGGACCAAATTTAACGGAGCGGTTACATTTTTTTGAAAACCCACACAAAGCGAATGGTTGCGAGAAGCTAGGCCTTGGGTCCCATAGACCTGTCGCGCCAAAAATATTTATTTGGTTACATTTTTTTATCTGATTTATGTTATGCTACTCTTTGATTTCCATTTATACAAATTAAAAAAGGCGACTGTGAAAGTTAAATAAAAAAATAGTAGCTTAGTAGCCCAACACACTACCACTAAGCAACTGCGCCACTGAAATTTGCGTGAACTGCATATGAAAGCCGCAAGCCTTACGCCGACGACTGCCGCCTGCAGTTTCAGACGCGGAATAGAAATCGGACGCTGAGGGGCTACCTTCGAGGTCCTCCAGAACTCTTGCAGTAGAATTTTGATGCAAATTAGGAAATGTGACAGAAATCCCATTGGGTCGAAAACAGACATGATGATTTTGAGGACCTCGCGTTTGGTAGGCACTGTTCGATTAGTAAGCACATCCCGTTTAAGTCGGCTAAATTTGAGGACGTAGGTAAACGTGTTAGATGTGTTAATGAATTGGAAACCCAATTACGAATATGAAATTCAGCGTGCTCATCTTACATCATTAATTAGTCTGACTGCTTCAGCTTCTGTATTGACACCGTCAATGAAATCATCAACAAAGTGATGCTCCAGCACACCTTCCACCGCCCTCGGCATACTACTCGCGAAGAACGTTGCGTTCTTGTTTTTGACATAGTGGGCTATGCAAGGCGAACACGTTGCACCGAAAGTCATCACGTTCATCTCATAGGTTTCTGCAAATCCTGAGAATCGTTACACAAAAATCGTTGTACATATGGCTGTCCTCCTCTCGAATTCGTACTTGATGGAACGTTTTAGCGATGTCTCCACACACACCAATCTTACCGCAACGAAAGCCAAATAATATTTCACCAAGGGTACCAGCTGGTCGAGGCCCTTCAGAAGAAAATCATTTAGGGAGATCCCATTGCACTTTGCTGCTGCATCCCACACAAGTTGAACCTTTGACGGTTTGTTATGGTTTCGCACAATAAATATTGGCAGATTGGTATCTGTGTCGGCGCAGTGGCTTAGTGGTAGTGTGTTGGGCTACTAAGCGAGGGGCTCAGGTTCGAATCCCGAGAGGGCCAAATTACATCTTAAAGGTTTTTTTCCACTGCGCCACCTCTCGCGAACGTCTGACAAACATCCGAGAGTAAAACTGTCATGAATGAGCTTCTCAATTAGCCGTTTGGACTCGGCGTAAAATTGTAGATCCCTTCCATTCGTCCCAAAAATTGAAAACCCACACAAAGCGAATGGTTGCGAGAAGCTAGGCCTTGGGTCCCATAGACCTGTCGCGCCAAAATATTTATTTTTATTTATAGATTGGTATCTGTGCGATACTTAACTCGTCCGGAGATAATTTTCTGGCGTAGCCCGTTGTTACCAGATTTGCTATCTGCTGGTCCAGAATGCTGCGAAGTTCCTTGTCCTTGTCGATTCCCTTCTGTAGTCGATGATACCGACGAAGGGCCATTGCCAGACTATTTGGTAGGGAAATATCATCAAATTTCCATATCTTCTGCGTAGGAATGCGTATACCAACATTCTCGATTGAGAAAAAGCTATTTACAAGTTGGTGAAGCTCCCTGTCGGTATTGCACTCACATATGTGTAGGTGGAACGAATTACTATCACTTTCACGATTACCACATCCATCGGGGCCATGTACTGACCACCCAAGCCTTGTTTTGGTGGCAATCGGTTGGGACCAACTAACCTCAGAGACTTTTAGTGGAACGCCCAGTTTCCAATTATAAATACCAAATTAAATTCTTGGACGCGCTTGATGGTATGATGGGATAGGAAGACGAGGAAACTGTTTGCCTAGCGTTTGTCCCGAACTCGTCTGCATCAGTAAGTTAAGGCTGCGAACTGTGCGTACGTTATTTAGTTGATACTTGCGGCCGCCTACGCTACTGCCGGCGATTGCAAGAGACACTCCTTGGGAATTGGGTTCGACACGTGTTGTGTCGGGGCCCGGGGGTCCACTTTAGACATAGTTCTTCAGCTCTTCCAGATAGGCCTAACAAAGCAGCGAGTTCCTCGTCCAGAAGCGTTAGTGATGATCCTTCGTCAAAGAAGGCAAATGTTTCGACTGTCCTGCTATTAGCATACAAGGTCACCTGCAAAACCCTGAAAAGAACATTGGCAAGTTTTTGTGTCTGGTGAGGAGGAAGAAATGCCGTTTAACCGCTAGCTTTAGGAGCTTGCTTTGCATAATGATTGTGCAGAAGAAAATGATGCTTAGCCTGACATCCACTTTCTCGAGAAAATTGCCCAATTTAGCAGGAAATGCGGCGAAAGCTTATCGACGAATTCCTTTAAAATCGATGGGTTATTGCGGTGAGCAGTTGACATTGTTGCTTCCATGGTTGCACATACGTTTTTGATAGCTAGAGCATAATCAATCAACGATTCCAGCCTTTCGGCTCTTGGAGATGTTACATTCTTAGCCCTTTCGATCAATGTGTGTATGATCTATTCTGGCCGACCAAATAGCATTCGTAGTGTTCTAATGACGTCGGGTACCATGGCTGGAAGCATAAGCCGGTGTTTGACCGACTCCAGTGCTCTTTCACAGAGACACTTTTGCAGGCGGACCAGGTTTTTTCCATTTGAGAACGCTGCTAACTCCGCACTCTGCTCAAAAGAGCTGATAAAGACTACCCATTCCTGGGGATTACCACTGAACTTGATTAGATCCTTCGGGAGAGCATTTCTTGCAGCCAGCTGACTAGAGGAAAGTGACGTACTACTCTCCAGGGGAGGTTGTGCTACATTTTCGGCGAATTTTACCTGATTTTGTCGTACTGAATTGCTACAGCCACTGCTACATGCATAATGCTGCCAAAGATCGTTATTGCATTGAACCATCTCATCATCGTCCGGTTCGGTGCAATCTTGACAATTGAACAAATTGGCGAGGGTATTATTGGACGGCGACATTTTCCTTTACAGCCGTATTAATAATAGCTGCGGAACTTCGTATTATCCTTAACTAATGCCTAACACATTGGTTAAACTCAAATTCCTATTAATAAACATTTTTAGAATAAACATTTCTTTCGCTTTTTCCTTTGCAACGCTTTGCGTTCGAAAATACTGAGAGCATTTAAATATAGTAAATGCCAACTTAAAGACGAGGTACAAGATAGGATATCCATTAACTCGATATCTTAAAAGGTTTTTAAATAAATACACAAAGTTTGAAATATTTCTACTATTTTCACCTGGGTGAGTGGATATGCACTTCATTCTCAAATCAAACATACTATTCTATTATTATTATATTTATCTTTTATTATTATTCTACTCCTGTGATAGATAGAGATAGTATTCTGTTTGGTTTGCTAAGCAAAAAAAAAAATTGGGTTAAATAGCGTATTGTTGGCACCCCACCATGAACCAATTACTGACACAAAGTACACCGCCCATCACTGGAAAATTGAGAATTGAGATATACCACAATATATAGGTGCCAATAATAGGACTGAGGAATGCCAATGAATGGAACGAAGTGCAGATAATTGGTGAAATTTGACGGATTTTTCGATACGACCCTCCCTACCCCTTTTAGAGAGGGTTTTCTGTTACTCACGATACGTTAGTCGTATGAACTTGAAATATTGTATGATTATAGAAAATAGAAAATCATGGAATACCTCTCTCGATACACGCTTCAACGACGAATTGAAATTATAAAAATTCACTACAAAAATGGTGAAAATTTTGCAGTCATAATTCGCAAAACTAAAGTATTTCCCATTTTTCCCATTTCCACCTCGGTGGCTACTTCAACAAGCAAAATTGTCGCATCTGGGGCTCGGAAAACCCAAGATTTATTGTTGAGAAGCCTCTCCAGCCTCAACGTGTGACTGTTTGGTGCGGTTTATGGTCCGGCGGGGTCATTGGACCTTACTTTTAATATGCTTTATTTTTTTTTAATAATTATTATTACTTATATTAATTACTTTTTCGAAAATGAGGTTGGATCAACAGTTACAGTGAATGGATTGCGCTATCGAGAGATGATTAATGATTTTTTATGGCCGGAGTTGGATGGTATTGATCTGGACAAATTTACTTTCAACAAGACGGCGCTACGTGCCACACAAGCAACGAAACCATTGATCTTACGGAAAAAGTTTTCCGTGTTATCTCTCGAAGAGGTGACCACAATTGGCCACCGAGATCTTGTGATTTAACACCTTGCGACTTCTTCCTTTGGGGCCACGTGAAAGATAAGGTCTACGCCAACAGTCCAGCGTCGATTCAAGACCTCAAAGATGGAATTCGTGAGTCTATCGAGGACAGAGGGCAGCCACTTTGCGATTTTGTTATGGAAAATTTCATGAAAAGGATATGGTCCTGTAAGCGTGGTCGTTGTGGCCATTTGGCTGATGTTGTTTTTCATTATTAACGGCATACCTTCCTCTTTATTATGAAATAAATATCCGATCATTTATCTCAAAATGGCATTTTTCTTTGAATATCAAAAAAACGCCTCTTATTGGAAACCCCTTTATTATTGCCGCACCATAACAAAAAACATTTTCTAAGCAGAAACCTTAAAAAAAATCAATTTATGTATAGGTAACATTTTATTTTTCTGAAAAATTACATTTTAATAGAATGAAACGCGGACGAAGTCGCGGGTAACTGCTAGTGTGTTTATATATCCAATTGATAAATTGTTCACCTCATCAGTTATGTTTTAAATGTTTTTAACGTTAAACCTTTTGTTTTTATATATAACATTATTCCCATTTCTAAAGTCTTTTTTGAAATGTCCACTTTTTCCACAATTAAAAAAAACTATGAGTTGATTTCTACTACCATATTGATACCTATTATCATTGTGATTTCTGTTGTTGTTTCTATTCATGCTACTAGTCCTAGCATGCATTGTGCATTGTACGTTATTTCTTCTTTGTTGCTGGTTCCGGTGCTGATGATGCTGCTGTTGACGATTGTGGTGTGGTGAAACTGATGAGCTTGGTGCGTTGACAAATTGTTAAAAGTGTCTGGTCTCATCTGGCGTAACTGCTTGTTTGTCATCTCCATGTTTGTTGCAAGCTCGCATGCTTTGTCAAATGAGAGCTCCATTTCATTTAACAGCTTTTGTTGTATATATTCCTGATATATACCACACACTAATTTATCTCTGAGAGCGTCATTCCAGAAAGTTTTAAACTCGCGTGATCCTTATAAGTTTTCGTATCAGGTTTTTCTGGATCCGTCAATGATTTTAAGATTTTGTAGGATTCCGGACCTATCAAAGTATTTAAGTACGACACATTTGTTCTGTATTTATGGTTAGAAAATGTTCTAGGCGCTCTTTATAGTCCTCAAAATCTTCGCCGGGAGAAAAAAACTCAATTTTCCCAATGAATGCCATTGTATGAAAATGTTCACTACAAAGTCCAGTTTCAAATTTAATTTCACTTTTAATTTGTTCTGATACACTAGGTTCAGTGTCTTCCATAAAGAACAGATACTTCCGTTTTTCTTTGTATTTTTACTTTTATTTAAACTTTAATTTATTATAATTTATTATATTTACGCACGTGATATTTTTTTCAGTCTCTTTTTCTTTTGTCCTCGTCGCCATTCAATACAATGGCCTAAGTACTTAACTTCACATAACAAGGCCTTGACGAGAAACGCTAAGGAGACTCCATGTAAGACCCTCATCATCCTAGTCCGGCTTTATGGTGCAGAATAAAGAACACTATCAAATGCTGATGAAGATCTTCTTGGTTGTATCGAACAAAAAATTCTTTGATTGATTTTTTGTCTAGTATGCCCTGGCGGGCCATGAAGGAGGATAGGTATTTACCAGGGAACTCAACGAGCTAGAGCGAAATCGACTTAGTCAGAAAATTATGCACCAGTCGTCTAAGATAGCCAGCCATTTTGTTGATAGACCCTTCTTGCTGTCGGGTCGTTGCTGGCATGCAAGTTACCTTTCTTAGCTCGTCGGTGGGTGTGAAAGGTGGGACTTGTGGGACCCTTGGTACGTACAACAACAAACCATGCCAGTCTTTCGCGCCGAGGTGAGTTTGCCGCTGCGAGAGTTGATCTCTACGCTCCCTAGCTTGGCTTCTTGAATTGGATTGGACACCAACGCATCGGCCCGAAGAGTCTCCGATTCCAACCCGAAGGGACAACGAAGTACCTATAGAAAGACCTTGACTTGCATTGTGCAACTGGAGGCAGTTAGCCAAAGATTGCGCTAACTGGAGAGGCGTATTTCTGATTTCTTACAAACTTTCGGGAGCATACGTTTATTCTGCCCGCATACTGGACAGCCGTGCCATACACATTGTGTTCGTGTGAGACCCAATCGTCTCTGATTGAGGAGGCACTGGTAGAGTTATACCTGTTACAGTCCTTCGCCTACTGGATATTCTCATCAGAACGAGCATGAGTACTCCGCGCTCTTGAGGAATATAGCATTCCATGGATTGCCGACGTGTTTTCTGCATAAGTTAACTATAGAATTATTTAAACAAAACTTATAGTTTCCGCCATTTGAAAATGTTGAAGGTAGCATCTTCCGAAAGGGTAATACTTTTTGGGCCACACCGTATAATCGCTTCACTACCTCTTAACTGCCAACTGAATGATTGGTTTTTTGTTATCCAGGAACATTAAAACTTAAACTTATTTGGTATTCTGCTTCATTGAGCTACAGCCCAGGAATTCTTTCATCGATGGTGTACTGTGGTAGTTTCCTGCACTTTAATGTTATTTACCCGAGGACACGTGTTAGAAATAATTCTCCTGGATTCCAATACCAATTCAAGGTCACACTGAAAGACATCTCTTATTTTCCCAAAATTGCAATAAAATATATTTCAAAGATACAGTTTTTCCTAAGTATTTTTATTCGATTACAAATAAATTTTCAAACACTTAAAATAAATTAAATAAATAATATAACACCGTTTTGTACCTAAATAGTATCTATGTAAATTTCTTGTTGTAAAAATGCGAGGAAGCATAATATGTATTTAAATATAACTTAATTTGTAGGTATCTTAAACCACAACAAGGTAGTTTTAAATCACAAAAATAACAAAACTATCGCCTAATGGACATTGTACCAATATTACTAGGAAACAGAGTCTTCGACGATGAGCGGAAGACTCTTTTTAATGTTAAACGCCAGAACGCTGCTCGAAAGTCTACACTATAGAACGCATAGATGAAGGGATTAATCGCACTATTGAACCATCCGAGCCAAGTCAGTACCTTTGCAATTGTCCGACTAACATGTGCTTCATCGAGGAATGGTGTTATCAAGTAGTTGATGAAAAATGGCAGCCAGCATGCGATAAAACCACCCACGACAATAGTCAGCGTCTGTGTGGTTTTATTTTCTTTTTTAAGTGAGCTAATTCTATTTGAAAGAGATTTCTGATGGTGAACTCGAACGTTCCGAGTTATGTAGGTATCGTTGGCATAAGGTGTTGTGGTATTTATATGATGACGCATACTGTGACGTTGTAGCCCACTGAAAGAATAATGTTGCTCAATCGATGGTGAGTTTTTTGAAGGAACAGATGACTGTCTCTTTATCGATTGAGTACATAAAGTAGAAGCGACAAGTTCGTAGGAACCACTTTTAGTAACCAAATCATTTTCGTCTAGCCCAACCACCTCATGTAGTTCTTTCGCTATTGTTTGATTAGAGAGAGTGCGTGCGGCCGATTGCCTTTTCTGACTTGGACTCATATCCTGTTCGGAGCAATCACCTTCCATGTCCCCTTCTGTTTGAGTGCTTGTATATCGCTTGAATTTCTGAAAGCAAAGGATAATAGGATTCGTGTTATTCACAAAGCAAACAATGTTAATTAACTTTGAGGCAACTAAATATACATATTTGAAGTCAATGAATAGAGTAAATTTGTGTAGGGCGGTATTTACCTTATTGTGAATACTGATATCGGTCATGTTGTCATGCCTCGACGCAACTACACAGGAAATCCTCGCATATACGTAAATCATAACAGCCATTGGTATGAAAAAGGAGCCCATTGCGGAGAAAATAACATATCCCTCATTTTGGTTGTAACGGCATTCATTAAGATCTCTACGCCCGGGTTCGTACCTATGGATACATGAAAAGATAAAATTTCTCAATTCAAAAGTACAGATATCAAATATGTAATTTGTTTCGATTTATGCTATTTCATTTTATTTATTTGGTATTTAGTATTGTATATCTATGACAACTGAGAGGAATTTTGGAACACACTCTGAACCTAAAAATTTAAAAATTAAAACTCTAATTACCCTTTACTTGAAATGATTTCGCTTCAAATACGTAGATGGCTGGCAAAAGTTTATCAATTAATTTCGAATATAAAAACTGGATTAAGAGCTTGCAAAATTTTGCAGGTGAGACGTATGTAGTCTTTTTAACGGTGAATGAAGGTGAAACCACCTTGTTTGGGTCACCAACGAATAGACATACCTATTTGTCCCCGCAGAGCCGGTGGCCGTATAGGGCATTACATCATTGAGGTCGGAACGGAATAAATAGATACTTATTTTACGCTGATAGCGTGTGTAAATTAAATCAATTAAGTCACATCGCTATACAGGTCAGACCTACTTTTCAAAGACAATACTAAGACCCCCAACTTCGGCTGATTTACACTTACTTGCCTACAAGCTATATTTTACGGAGTGGCAAAGATTAGGTGCGTGAGTATTGTTACATGGAAATTCGTATTGATGACAAGTGTCATGTAACTTCAAAAATGCCAGCTCACCAACCCATTCACACCTAATATTTATGTCACTTCAGCTCTCTTAACATATTTTTTTTTTGGAAAAAAATACCGCTTGACGCGACCCTGCTCGCTACGTTATTTTTTGCTGAAAGTCTATAATATATACATAACAAAGAATATGTAAAAATGATATTTTCAAAAATATTCTTTATTTCCATAAAAAATACATTAGAATATTTGTAAATGAATTGTAAATATTATATTGTATGGAGAGAAAATCACTTTTATACTGTGATTATATTTCTAGCCGTAGAAATTGTTGTCAGCAGTGCGAATATTAAACGACCGAGATTGTTTTGTTTTTAAAAATAAAATACAGTGAAATTCGCCTATAACGACCTCGGTTATAACGACCATGCGGATATAACGACGCAATCTCTGAGTCTCTTAATTTCACACCATATTTTCCATACAAACTCATCCTGATACAGCGACCTCGTATATAACGGCAATTCTGTATAGCGTCGGTTTTTTTTACAACAATTTGATTTTTTTCCTCCGGATATAGCGACGAAATAAAATCCTCTACCTAGTTGCCTGTGCAAAAATCCCGAATTTTTTCTTAGGGACGAAATAAAAAAAACATCTAGTTGCCTGTGCAAAAAAATTGAGTTAATTTATTTTGCTTGTCCTTCTTCTTTGTTATTTCTTCAGTTGTTGTTGTTGCAAACTTAGAATCGAAGCAAAGACAATTTTCAGTACTGTAAGCTGTGTAATAAGTTGATTCGAATTTCAGAACAATTAGCTGCATATTTACCTTACTACTATGAATGTAGGTGACATTCATGTTTTCAATCATTCTTTTGTTATTGATAGATTTATTTTTCTTTAGTTTTCTAACGCACCATCTGTTAGACGCATATTGACTGTTGTAGAAAAATATGGAATAATTTCGCGAATGGGGAATCTATTGCAGACTTATGCAAAGAATTCAATATGTCACATTCCTATCTTTCTACGATTTACAAAAATCGAGAAAAAATACAACAAGTTTTTGAGTCGAATTCTTTTCTCAAAAAAATGAATTAATTTTAATTTGTCTGACCTTCGCTTATAGCGACGTTCGGCTATAGCGACCATTTGAGCCCGGTTCCTTCACGGTCGTTATATCCGGATTTCACTGTAATTGAGTTCTAGACATATCGCCTGTGCCAAAGGTTGCACGCTGAGAACAAATAAATCCTGAAAGTTCTCTAACATGTTGTATATATCTCCATATTTTTGTAAATATATCAAATAATATAGAAAAACGGTGGGCCATTTTGCTCCACAATTTTGAAAATGTATTCAAAATTATTTATCACCATTTGACATTTTGCGCAGGAACCATGTTTTGCAAGGCTAACAAATCGCTAACACACCTACCAACGTGAGTTAGTTCTGTAGAAGTTACGAAAGCTTAGTTATCTTCTAAAAATGTTTATTAATAGGAATTTGAGTTCAACTAATGTGTTAGTCATTAGTTACGGATATAGAACATGAAGGATTTCGAAACAATTTTAGGTAGGCACTTGGGGAGTGGGAAGAAGATTGTGAGTTAGGGGTCTCACTCAGTATAGTTTTTCTAAGCAGCGTAGTCAGGCATAGAGTGTGATGGTGCAAAAAGGTATTTCACAGCACTTTAAAATGTGCTGGATTGGATGAATCCGCAAGTGGCATAATTGGAGAAAATAATTTATGGTTAAATTCATGTTCATGATTGCGTGCTTCACATGCAAAATGTGGACTGAGTAACCAATGAAATCCACGTAAAACTAGATTTCCAGGCAGTAATGCTATTCTGGCATTTTTATTGCTAGATCTAGCATTTTTCCAAATTTGAAAGCATTTTTTTAAAAAAAATTTTAAATGTTCTCATTTTTCCATTCTTGCTTTTTTCTCCTGGAACTTTGGTCATAACTTCGTTGTACTTCGTTGCATTGTAAAAGTTTCCCACCACTTTCCAACGCATTGAATGAAATGTGACATGTGTACGGTCGAAGTGTGTGCGATAAATCCATAGTGTATAATTGTATGTATGTATGGAAAAATGTTTTTCGTTGGTTGAGCTTACATATTAACTGATCTCTGTTTTGTTTTCCAGAAGTTGTGTTATTTTCGTAGTTGTGCAGTGATTTAAGTTTTTTTCTTAACCCTAAATAAAAAATCTTTAAAGTATTTAAAGTCAATTTTAAAGGCAATTCAAAGTAGGTACCTACATGCAAAGATTGGGTGAAATGAAAAAAGAGTCAAGAAAAAGAAAGATAGATAAGTTTATTTTGTATATAAATTTACAGTAGGTTTTGTTACCACACATTTAACAATTCAGAGATATGATAATTTGTATCTTTCTTCTGAAACATTATTTAATTTTAGAAATTTTATTTATAAATTCTGAAGGGATATACAAAATGAATTAATTAATTTAAGCAAAAGAGAAAAAAAATCAGTTACAAACGGATTAATAAAAATATATAAGTAAAAAATTAACCTATATATATAAAAGAAAGTGACGTTATTAACTACGCTTGGACCGATTTCAATGATTCGCATCAATTCAGACTGGTGTCCGGCCAAACAAGAGGAATACCAAAAAAAAATCCAGAAAATGTCCACGAAAAAAAAAAATTATGAAGAAATTTCTTTTTCCCATACATTTTGTATGGAGCAATTTTACAATTTTTTTTTTTAAATTTTTAAAAAGAGGATTCCAAATCCAGGAGCACTCAGACTAGATCAATAGGTACATGTCCATTGTACTCCAAGCAGAAACCCCTGTTTTGGTATAGTGGGGGAGAAACTTTGATATTATTAGTGTCGGGAATTCACGGCCAGAGGCTCGAAAATAACGCTTCGCCTTAATTATGCGTTTTATTTCTAAAAGAAAATGGCTTACAATAGATTCAAAGTATAATGAAATTCTTACCGCAGTTTGCACCTCTGGTCCGCTTAGATTGGAATTCTTTGACAAAGTGAACGACAGCAGTTTAGGCGCGAAATTCCAGAAGTACAAACTGAAGTTGGTTACAACTAAAACATTCTACTTTTCATAATAATAATCATAGATGGCGTTCTTGTGGTTCTGTTCGTTGGCATAATCCAGACAGTGGTCGTTCTGTTACATCCCCGCCCCCGTGGATCGACTCGATTCACTACCATCCACGTTAAGAACGGCCAACTTGGACACTGGACGGCGATACACTCCTGATCTCGTACTCACATCTGCTTGTCGTATTACACCATCTGCTCCATAGTACACCTGCTGAACTCTTCCACGACACCACTGCTTCCTCGGCATATTTGAATCGCAGATGAAAACTAGGTCTCCCTCCTTAAGCGGCGTTGTCTTCTGACACCATTTGGTCCGGCATGTTAGGGTCGGCAGGTACTCCGCAATCCAACGCTTCCAGAATCGATCTCTCAGTTGCCGGGCTATACGCCATTGTTTGTTTAGACCACATAACCTTTCCGGAGACTCGGATAAGCAGGGAGTCTGTGCGGTGTTGGCTGTCCCGAGTAAAAAATGGTTCGGAGTTAGTGGCTCCTCCTGGTCGATGGAAATTGGCAGATGCGTCAAAGGGCGTGAGTTGACCACATTTTCTGCCTCGATGATGAGACACTGAAGTGTATGTTCTCGAGGTGAAATTTCGCGCAGTGTATGACGTAAGACTTTCTTAACGCATTGAACCATACGTTCCCATACGCCTCCTTCCGATGGATTGTTGGGACAGTTGAAGAGCCATTCAACGCCTCTCGATGATAGCTCGTCTTTAATGCGCTCGCATTCGAATACTTCTGAAAAACGTTTCGCTACTTTGTTAGCCCCAACGAAGTTCTTGCCATTATCGCTTCGGATCCTCACTGGTACTCCACGACGGTTGATGAAGTTACGGATGGCAATGATACAGGCATCAGTCGAAAGGTCACGAGCGACTTCGAGGTGAATGGCTCTCACGACGAGGCATGTAAACAATGCAACCCACCGTTTCTCCCGGCGACGACCAATGGTAACAGTGAGAGGGCCGAAGTAATCCAAGCCAGTGTAGGAGAATGGCCTTACGTATGGTGTTAAACGATCCCTCGGCAACTGACCCAAAATAGGTGTGACAGGTGAAGCACGAGCAATCTTGCAAGTACTGCAATTGAAATTTATTTTTCGAAAGATCTGGCGTAGGCGCGGTATCCAAAACTTGCGGCGAATTTCACACAGAGTGGCTTCTATGTTTTGGTGTTTCATTTGACAGTGGTGATGAAAAACGATCAGTTCTGTCAATGGATGGTCAGGTGGCAATATTATTGGACGTCTGGTTGTGTACGGAAGCCAACTCGCTGCATCAATACGTCCATTTACGCGTAAAACACCACGTTCATCGATATACGGCGAAAGTTTGTACAAGGCGCTACCTTTGGCGAGGTCCCTTCCGTTCCTGATTTGGCTTAACTCTGCAGCGTATCTCTCAGCTTGAGCTCGGCGACATAAGAGAGTTTCGGCCTCATCAAGTTCAGCGGCGGATAAACCATGCCCTTCTTCAGGGTGATGTATTTGGCGGCAGATGTTAAAAAATCGTACTACCCAGCCAATCGTCCGCTTGAGTCTGATAAAGGAAGAAAATTTGGTGAAGTTAATGAAATGTTCACTTACGACAAGTAATGCAAATTTCGGCTGCAATTCTTCTTCATCTTCTTTTATGTGGTGACGGCTGATAACGGTAGGGTCAGCTGGCCACATATCCTCATCCTTTCTTAGGAACTCTGGCCCGCTTATCCATCTGGACATTGGGCTGAAGTCGACTTGATAGTTCGGCCGCGTGGCTTCATCGGCCACATTGTCCTGGGTAGATATCCATCTCCAGTTGTACGGCTTGGTTGAAGCTAAAATTTCGGCGATGCGGTGTGCCACAAATGGCTTGTAACGACGATTTTTCGACGTGATCCAATTTATCACGGTCTTGGAGTCGGTCCATAGGAAACATCTGGTGATTTCGATGGAATGTTCGTCAATAATCATTGACATCAGACGTGTTCCCAAAACAGCAGCCTGAAGCTCGAGTCTAGGGATAGTCATCGGCTTAAGCGGTGCACACTTCGTCTTTGCGCAGACTAATGCGACCGCTGTGTTACCATCCGTGTTGATAACCCTCCAGTAAGCTACGGCGGCAAAGGCGTCCTCGCTCGCATCAACGAAGATATGGAGTTGCAATTGATTGGGCGTAGTTCCGATGAAATAATGACGTGGGATCTGGAACTCAACAACGTGACTTGTACTGGAGCACCACTTCATCCATGCAGCGTTAATATCATCGGGTAATAGTTCATCCCAACGTATGTCGCGCTTCCAGACTTCGCGCATTAGTAATTTGGCTGCAATTAAGAAGTGGCAAAGAAACCCAAGTGGGTCAAACACGGACATTATCACACTCAGCAACTCTCTTTTCGTAGGGCGTCTTTTTCCAGCGACGATTTCAGCATCCACACGATGAAACTTCAGATGGTACCTGAATGTATCACTCGAGGGTTGCCAATACATCCCTAGTACCTTCTCTGTTGCTAAGATGTCTTCAATCGGGCGGTTGCTCCTCACCGTCGAAGGCTCCTCACCGTCCACCAAAGCATTGATGACGTCTGACTCGTTTGAAGCGAAACTACGTAGCTCAAATCCAGCGTCCTTGTGGATCTCTCTAACTTGTCGGGCAATTCTGATAGCTTCCTCTATTGAGTCGAAGCTGTCCACGAAGTCATCGATGTAGTGGTATTTTAAGATAGCTTTGACAGCCCGGGCATCAAGACCATGGTGTTCTAAGGCGTTGACGGTTTTTATATGTTGAGCTGCGCAAGGCGAACAAGCAGCTCCAAAGGTCATGACCATCATCTCGTAGACGTCCGGTGGATGATCATCACAACCGTTGCGCCAGAGGAATCTTTGGGCACATCTGTCCTTTGGCTGGATAAGTATCTGATGGAACATTTCACGTATGTCCCCACACACAGCAACTGCTCCAATACGGAAGTTAAACAGAACCGATGGCATCGGTTGGTACTGCTGCGGTCCCTTTAGTAAGCACATATTCAGTGAAATCCCTTCAACAGTAGCGGCGGCATCAAAGACCAAGCGTAACTTGCCTGGCTTGTTGGGATTTGTCACTGCAAAATGTGGAAGATACCACGTCCTTGGTTCGATGATAGCGGCTTCTGCTGGCGGCAGTTTTCGGGCGTAGTTTTTGGCGATATAACTCTGAATGATTCCATTGTAGGCGACAGCAAACGAGTTATCACGTTTCATTTTACGTTCGATAGCGATTAACCTCCTCTTGGCCATCGCATAGCTGTCGGGCAGCTCTACCCGATCGCTCTTCCAAAGTAGTCCTGTCTGGAACCTGCCTCCGATTCTGACAGTAGTAGTTTCCAGAATGTTCTTAGCTCGCAGATCGGCTTCATTTTCCACGACTGGTGCTGGCCGCACTCCGAAGCTCTCTGTGTGAAAGTAATCCTCGATAAGTTTGTGAAGAACATCCTCGCTGGCTACATTAGTCAAAAGACACGAAGCATTCGACGATACTGTTCCTTGGGTCGGACCAAAAACCATCCAACCCAATTCCGTATTGGCAGCAAATGGCCCTCCAGGTTTCAAGGAAAGTGTCTCAGCTGGGAGACCCAAGTGACAATGGTCCAATCCTATAAGTAGCTTCGGTGTGACGTCCGAATACGGCAGCAATTGAAAACGTTTTAAATTAATAGAGTTTGCACCGAGATCATTACTGTCCAGGCTTTGCGTCGGCAACCGCAGGTTCGATATGCTGAAGACATTTCGTAGCATGTGTCTTCTCTTCATGTTGGCACCACTAATGTGTAAATTAACCACAATTGAAGGCTCTTGAGTTGATTTTCCTCCAAACCACCGAACGCTTAGTTGCTGCTTCTGTCCCTCCAAGCCTAGTTCTTGCACCAAGTCACGATCTATCATGGTAATAGATGAGCCCTCGTCCAACAGTGCGTATGCATTGACTCGCTTCTTTGGTCCGTAGAGAGTGACCGGTAAAACTCGGAACAACATCTTCGATGATTCAGTTGTGCTGCCTGCACAGCTGAGGACTTCGCCCGTAGCATTAACTTCTCGTTGATCCGACTGTGGTGATGGCGGCCTTTCAACAGTGTTACTTCGGTGTTCATGTAACAACTTGTGATGACTTGCACTACACCCATTGATACCGCATTGTTTTCGACGGCGACAGTTGCGTGTCATATGTCCCACATCTAGACAGGCGAAACACAATCGTCCACGTTTGACCTCAGTCCACCTTTCATGCACACCCCAATCCAAAAACTTTTTGCAACTTGTGATTTTATGATGGCCCTGGCAAGTCGGGCATTTAAATGACTGATTACGTTGACTTTCCGTTGCGTGAAGAACGACCCTTCGTTTTGTTTCTGCTGTTGGGCGACTACAACTGTCTTGGATCGTAGAAATTAAGCTCGCGACTGCATTCAACCAATTGCTAAAATCAACAATCGTTGCATACGGCTGTATTGATGCTGCATAACTGGCCCATTCTATTCTCTTACTCATTGGAAGCTTGGTTATGAGTTCATCCAATAAAGTAGGGTTAGACAAGTGATGTTGGCCACTGATCGATTGCAAAAATACTGCCAGGTTTTTTGTCTTTGTTGCAAATGGCACTAACTTCTCCACAGACGCTTCAGATATACATGGAATTTCCCTTATTTGTTGAAGCTGACTTCGAATCAACTGCTCCGGTCGACCAAAACGTAGACGAAGTTGTTCCATGACTGTAGCAACATTTTGTGGATGTATTAGCAGTGACTTGACTACTTCCCGGGCCTCACCCTTTAAACTCTTCTGTAGTCGCATACAATTCTCCAAATTTGAGTAATTGTACGCTGCAGTAGTTTCAGCATACGTTGTAGAAAACATTGGCCAGTCCTCAGCACGCCCATAGAATTCTGGCAAATCTACAATTCTCCGCGGCATAGTAAATGAATGCTGAGACGTGCAATTGCTATTTACATCGGTTGGAGAAATCCCAATAGTGTGTGATTGTAACGGCTGTGCTCTAAAATTGATTGGTATATACTCGTACGCAGATGAAATACAGTTTGCCTGGCTGATATTTGGCATACCAATACCACTAACTCTTGATAATAACGGAACGTTTGGTACTGAGCCCGTTGGTTGTAACAAAGCTTGGCTGGAAACGGTAGCTGTGCTTGGTACCGTATGTTGCGCAATGGGGTACGACGTTGAAAACGGTGGTGTGAACTGGATGTTACTTGTCACAAATGAAACTTCTGGAGGCGGTGGTTGTTCGTTTTGAAGCTTTTCCCTCAGAGCTACGCACTGCAAATCACTTTCACGCAATTTCGCTTGCGTGCTTCGAAGTTCACATTCCATCGCATTCAGTTGTTGTAACACTCGTTCCAAAATGTTTTCCTGCTGTGCTGCGACGGCGTTGGCAGCATTACTTGCTAGCGTTGGCTCTATAGAAGAGGCGGTGCTATCCATGGCGCTTCTCGACGTGGAGGTCGTTGAGGTCGTGGCGGTGACATCTGGATCAATGGTGTTCTCCAACGGCATAGTGGTAGCGATTTTCGCTTCTGGATTCAAGCGTGGACTTTTCCTTGGCGGTGTGTGACGCAACATTTATAAGAGACGACTCGACGGCAAGGCGAGCTTCAGGCTGCTGGCTGCTTTGAAGGTCACTCACGGTAGTGGAGTCTCAGGGAGATTTCGCAATGTACTTCGCGGCGGCGCAGTCTCGCAGGCTGCGAAATAAAAGATTTTTCGGGAATTCACGGCCAGAGGCTCGAAAATAACGCTTCGCCTTAATTATGCGTTTTATTTCTAAAAGAAAATGGCTTACAATAGATTCAAAGTATAATGAAATTCTTACCGCAGTTTGCACCTCTGGTCCGCTTAGATTGGAATTCTTTGACAAAGTGAACGACAGCAGTTTAGGCGCGAAATTCCAGAAGTACAAACTGAAGTTGGTTACAACTAAAACATTCTACTTTTCATAATAATAATCATAGATGGCGTTCTTGTGGTTCTGTTCGTTGGCATAATCCAGACAGTGGTCGTTCTGTTACAATTAGTTTCTCTTATATGTTTGGGTGGCCGAGTATTGCTGACCCCCGGAGGGGCTGGAGGGTTCACAAGCAATGACTATATCCAATACAGCATTGCCATCCCTCATCTTCATGATACATTACGTTGTGAACTTTTTTTTGATGATTTGTTTATTGGCTAGAATGAACAGGTCGATTAAGTTTTTAAGTAAATACCTAATACAATTCGTTAGAAAACTTGAACATTCGAAAGATTGGTTACTTCCGTCTGCAGGTTTGTTCGTAATTGCAACGCGAGCGTTTCGAAAAAAAGAAAATTAGGAAAATTCTCAACAGGCGGCGCTGTTGCCGATCTCCAAAACCGCTCAACCGATTTCAATGAAATTTTGTGAATGTGTATGGTTGCTTTCAACGTGAAAGGTAGGCTAACCAAATGGAAACAAAGTGCAATCAAAAAATATAAAAATAGAAAACTTTGGTTTGGATTGCATTGTATAAACTTAAATTAATAAATACACTTCTACTAGGCTATTCTTATACATTGTATTTCTTTTATATCAAAGAGGCAAAAAATGTACGTTTCCTCTGTCGCCCGTAATTTTCAACCAATTTTTTTTTAATGTCGGTACTTACGGTAACCAATTGATAGGCCAAACAAATTTCACAATTCGTTTAGATTGCTTCTGGAAATTTGAAATACAACAAAAAAAACCTCTGGAATTTCTTCGTTACACTTTTTAGTAAAAGATGCCATACAAATAAGCGTGTGTTTTCTTTTGTTCATAAATAAATGTGCTAACACATGTTTACCTACTTTGAAATCTAAACGACATTTTTTACTAACCGAAGCCGAAGCTCATACGCATACCTATACCGGCGGGAGTTAATTTTTACTTCTTTTGAAATTGTTAAAAGTTAAAAGTGGGTGCATTTTTTGTGATATTTTGATTAGATTGTTATTTCAAGATCGAAAAGACAAAACATTCGAACACATTGCCTTAACAAAGCCATTTGCAAAAAAATAAGCGGAATAGGAAAACGGGATATGGCACATTATTATGAAGCCTCGAAATTTAGTGGGTTAATGGCGTTCTACAAAATGGCGTTGCGTCTCCCTTAAAATGTGCGAGTGAGAGTGACTTAAAACAAAAGCCACGTGCAAAGCCGTGCGGGTACAGCTAGTGAATTAATAGATAAATAACCAAATAAATATATTAATTAAATAATCAATCAATAAATAAATAACAATATTAATACAAAAAAGTTATATTAACTATCGAGTGATATATAATTCGTATTTAAAACATTAAACAAATCCTGGCTTTATTATTAAAGATAATATAAAAAGAGTAATGGCAGTTTGCATGGTGTGCTATTCAAGTGGAACGGAGGGTATACTAGCGGACCCGGCGAACTTCGTCTCTCCCCAATTTAGCGCCTTCAAATAAACTCCAGATTGGTAATAAAACACAGCTAAAATTTCAATTTTGCGATATGATAAACAATGTTTTTTGATGTGTTTTCCGGGGCAAAAGCAAACAACGAAGACAGTTTGCCAACACGCGAACAGGCAACGTTCAGCTGATGAGCTGACCATGTGAAAAACAGGGAAATTCTAGATTAATTCCACAGACTTCCAACGATTGGCTTCGCGATTAATTGATTGTTTTCACAAAGGCCAATCGAACGGGAAACTGAATCAGCTTGAACTGGAAGAGAAGATTAGTTAGGATAATCGGGATTCGTGGGGTAAGGACTTCCTCTCCTTTGAATTTGCCCTTGATCGTCGCTGGAATCAAATTTTTCATCAGTTTCTTGACGGACAACCGCGTACCGTTGCACAATTTCGAATGATTTAGATTACGCAGCATAATAATTATCGATCCGACCTTCAGCTATAAATTATGCGGCGGAGTTCCTGGCACATCAAGCGAGTTCAAAAATTCCGTCGGATAGTTGGGCGCTTCATCTTCGTCGGTCACGCGGCCAACGGATTTGTACAAATGCAATTCTCCAGCGATTTGACTTCGAATAATCAAATTCAAGATATTGACGTCCTTATGCTTCGCTGCTAGTATTGTCCGTTCACTAACCCAATCGAGATTTTTATAATTTTGTGCAATGCCGGGGAACACTTTGGTGATGAGTTCCTCCTTCGATAATTTGAACTCGCAAAAATTTGCAGGGAACGATATCAATCCAGTCGAAACATGAACAGGAATTTGGCCATTGCCAAGTGCCAGCAGTTGTCTCGAGAATTCAGCAGCCGATTGGTCGTTCTGCAATACAACTCTCATGTTCGTGGTCAATTTCAACTTCTTAATTGGCAGCAGTAGATTTCGGGATGACGGGAAGCGTCAACGGGAAGAATCAACAAAATGACAAATGTCTTGCCTGTCCCACCGGGAGCATCGAGAAAGTAAATGCCTCCCGTTTCATCGTCAACAACCCTAATAAGCGAATCGTACACGTTCTTCTGCTCGGCATCCAACAGCTGCACATTTGTTTGGCCTCTTTCGGCCAGCTCGTCCCGATCATAGTCTTCCCCGTTGCAATTCGCGGTTGAATGCATCGTGCATCGAAAGATTTGGCTTTGGCATTCCCAATTTCGACAGCAGACTGCCGCACATGTCTTTGATCAGTACTAACGCTTCGTTGCGCATCTCGTCGTTAACTTTAAGATCGAAGTTGTCGTTCGAACTCTGTGCAAAATGAAGTCAGCCACCTCGTGATCGGATTCGAGGAATGATGATCGCAAACAATGTACAAATTTGATTCACTGGCGTAGAAAAAGTTGCTTCGGCGAGCGTTGAGTTCCAATGTGGGGTAAAGGCACTAGTATCCGGACAGTGTTAGTATCCGGACACTATGTTGTTTATTTGAAAAAAAATAGGTACATCACACATAAATAGTCTCTAATATCAACGATAATACAATCCTTTATGTGTCACTCATATATATGCAAAGTTTCAAATCAATCATCTGCATAATGGAAAAGATAAGCGGCATTGTTGTGGCTGAGCTCCGAGATTGTGGTTGTGTTGTCATTTTGCATACCAAAAAAATAGTGCGAGCATTTCCAAAAAGTTAGTTACTTAAACAGTATTTTTTAACTTATTATTTTGGGAAATACTTTGTTTTTCTTTAAATAGAACCCACATTCATAAATTAAATAAAAATAGAGAATAAAATTAATTTGTTGGCCTAATTTTTAGTGTCCGGATACCAAAACTAAAATTGGAAAGCATTTTCAGTATCCGGACAGTGTGTCCGGATATTGAAAATGTGAGATGAGGTTATAGTTTCAGTTTCCGGACAACTTTATTTTTTGCATGCAATTTTCGGTTTTTAGTTCAAATTATCCTATATATGCATTTTTTTAAGTTCTTTTTTAAACAATGAATGCAGAAAGTATATGGCTAAGGGGTTAGATGATATGTAAGGTGAGACCAATTAAGTATTCGAGAGGAGGGACGGATTGCACAGCAAGAGTAAAGCAGTAACCACCAGGAAACCATATTAAAATGGTTTAGGGCACTATTTGAATATTTGAAAAAAATTTAGCCGGAGCAAATAACGAATGACCCTAAACGAATTTTAAATCGTGACAAATGCATTTTTTGCATCTGTTCAAAAACTGTCAAAAATATGGCCCAACGGTTACAAAAAAGTAGCCAAATTGCTGCTGTACCTAAATGAGAAAGAGACGCTACCGGTGCTAATTGTTTTTTTAGCAGAGTGAACTCTTTTTGAACCCATGGTGGTGTTTCCATACAAGCGTCCGCCAAAAGACATCGTTGACAGGCCAAAATCATGGTTTTTGGGAAGAAGCAAAAGAAGTGGATGAGAAGCGAAACATTTTTTGAATATGTCGCCAATTTTGTTCACAACCGGTTGCTGATAGATAGATAGATAGGCACAAGTCGCATTTAACCCTGGTTATTGAGGCACTGTCAGAACAATTAAGAAATGTTGAAGTTGTCAATGTCAATCGTTTTGAACGTAATCAAAACCGAAGCGTCAAAACTGAATATACAGTGCATGCTGAACTTGGAGGGTTCCAAGGAGGACTCGGAGTATATGTACTGAATAGGAACATATACATACTATACATATAATGAATTAAACTACATTATTATATTTAAAAAAAATAAAAACGTCTTTTTAAATTAAATAAAGGCAAAAATGACTGAATCTTCATGTAAAACTTTGTGTCCGGATACTAAAAAAAAAAGTGTCCGGAGACTAAATTCTGCTGTCCGCATACTAGTGTAAATCGAAATTTTTTGAATTTATTTTTTATAAATATTCAGAACTTAACAGTTGAAAAAAATGTTAATCTATTATTATTAGTCAATATCGTCACTTTAACAAATATATTAACTTTTTGCTGTAGCTTTAATAGTGACAAAACTGTTGGAAGTCAAAATTACCAAATACGTTAACTGTCCGGATACTAGTGCCTTTACCTGTATCGTTTTCGAGCAAATTTAAACATGGGTAAACCTCCCGAAAAGTGGCGCACAACACAACATCTATAGTTATGTAAGGCCTGTAATGTGCGCCAAAAGCTAAAAATCATCAAATCATGCGATAAAATGCAAAAATTCGTCGAAAAAAAGAGTCAAATTTTTCGTGTTTTTCCAGAATTTTCCAAATTTGCACTAAGAATTTTCTATTTTTCCATTCGAAAAGCCATTCCGGAACAATTGCACAAAAATTCCATACAACAGAAAAAAAACTCAAATTTCGATATTTCCGATTCCCCGACTTTTCCGGAGGGTTTTCCCAAAATTTTCTTTCATAACAATATTCTCCTGCTAAAAAAAATTGAGCCAAATCGGCCCAGCCGTTCTCAATTGATGAATCACTATACATTTTTCACACCATTTTTATATCTCTTCTCTATATCTATCTATCTATCTATCTCTATATATATAAAAATCTCGTGTCACATTTTTAGTGTTTAAACTCCTCCGAAACGGCTTGACCGATGTTGATAAAATTGTATGTGTATATTCATTGGGTATGAGAATCGGTTTATACCTAATTTTTATACCACTAAGTGTTAAGGGTGATTCACGGCAAACAAAAATTTGCATTGTTTGGAATTTTTTTTTTTTTTGTAATTTTTGTATGGTGTGGCATTAAAAATACATACGGTCCTTAATGTTCACCCTTTTACCACTAACCAATAACTTTTAATAACATTTTATATTTTTTTATTTCTACTGTATTATTTTAAAGAAAAAATAAAGAAGTTTTTGCAGGGCTGTCATTCATTCCTATAAATAGATTCCTACCGACTACTAGATTTTTTAAATTTCCACCAGACAACACTATCTACCAAAAACAAAATATGCATGAAAGCTTACCAATTGAATTTAATATTCACAAAATGGTGCACGCATGTAAGCCTTCACCTAAATATTGTGTGTGTGTTGTATCCATTTTCATCCATCATCGTCATTGTCACGGCAAAGCGAAGGTATCCATAAATATCTCGGGTTATATAAGCTCTCACTGTCACTGAATTGTATAGTTGATTTTGAGAGAACCTGTATTTGTATCTCTTTTTTTCTTCCCTAAGTACAGTAGACTATACTATATTTGACACCTCTTAGTTCAACCCGCTTGGTCATGCGCAATCACACATCACACAGTCTGAATGTCCTTTATAGACTCGAAAACTATACATTTGATCATGTGATGACCTTTAGCAAAGTTGTTGTACATAAGCCCGCGAAGGTTTCTGAATGGTCAAAATTTAACAAAGGGGCGTGGCACCGCCCATACAAAAAAAAAACATTAAAAATCTTATATTTCGAAAACCACCCAATCGATTGAATTCAAATTTACACACAATTTTAGGTATTGGCCCAGGAGTATTCCTGTGAAGATTGGTCAAAATTGGACTAAGGGGCGTGGGACCACCCATACAAAAAACCCTTAAAAAGCTTATATTTCGAAAACCACCAAATCGATTGAGTTCCAATTTACACACAATTTTAGGTATTGGCCCAGGAGTATTCCTGTCAAGATTGGTCAAAATTGGACGAAAATTGGTACAAAATAAAGTGCACGACTGGATCGCACGAAACTTTCTCGTTCATCATCAGTTTGGTTGGTTTATTTTTCTTTTATTATTGTTTATAGGCTATAAAACAAGATCATTCAAATTGGTGATGACGGTAGGTGGCCATGACTCGAAGTAGGGTTTTTGATGTAAGAATTCAGAGATTTGCTTTTGAATTAGCACGTGTTTCGGGTTAAATGAAGTGCGGGTTTCTGATAGTGTAAACTCCAATTGGTTTGATTTATTTTAAGGTTCATGATTAATATGGTTAAAAAAAGAGGAAGTGGGAAATAGTTTTGCTAAAAAGAAGTTTCTAGTAGTTGTGATTACATTTTAACTGGTAGTGCGGTAATGTTTATAAGACGGTGTTTGCATTTCTCTAAGAAAAACTAAGTACGGGGTTTTATTAACAATACTTATGTTATCGTAAATAAGCATTTTAGTCAAAATCTTTAAAGCTGATTTTGGAAAATAATGCGTACAAAATAGTAACAAAAATTGCAATGATGAGTTCGAAAATTAATTTGACTCAAGTATTTAGCTAAAACCTGGGCTCTCATCGCGTAATTCATTGAACGATCATCGTCAAAACAATCGAACTTAACGACGTCGTTTTAAGTTTGCTTCGCGTAACATCATCGTAGCATCGTTTAATCGAATCGTTCATCGTTCCAATTTCGAACAGTTTGAACACTACTGTAAACACACTCTGACAACAGAAAATGTATGAAATTTTTCTTCCGTTTTAAATTGGGTTGAAGAATTGGGTGAAATGGACCCAATTCTTTAACCTTGATGGTGAACTATCCATGAACTAGAGGAAAAAATTGCAACAACATGCAAAAGTGTGGGAGGATGTTTACGGAAATCAATGATCATGAGAGTTTTTATTGTTAAAAAAGGATTCAATGAATGCAATTTCATAACTGAATTTGGTTTCTGATTGCATTACTGTATGCCATTATAAAACAAAATGCATTTGAAATTCTAAAAAAGATGTGTCCATTGTATCACAATTTTTTGTTGTTGCAAAAAAATGATTTTTTACCACTGCGATAAAAGTGAGTCCCCTCCAAAGAGAACATAAGTGTATGTTTCCTTTAAATGTTTGTTAATATTTCTCTCAGCCCGAATCAAACTGAGAAAATGCACCAAAAACGATCAAACGATTGCAAAATAGCAATCGTTCAATCGCAATCGTTCAGTCGTTGAATTGGACAGTTGGACGAGTTATACGAAGCATAGTTCAATCGTCCAAAACGACGTCGTCCAGACGATCCAACTATTTTAGTGTTACACGAAGCAATACAATCGTCGAAACGACGTCGTCAGACGATCGTCGTCTTACGCGATTAGAGCCCTGAGTATAGGGTATTGTTTAAGATGTTAGTATTACTTGGTTTCTAAAGTTTTATCCAAATCGAAAATGGCGTTTTCGAGATACGGACAGTTTTTTAAAATAGCGTTTCCGGTGTTTGGAATCGAAAATAAACGACGCAATAATGTTGAAAATTTACTCCAAGTATGCATTTTTGTCAAAATCGCTTTAGCCGTTTTCATGTAGGTATAACAAAAGAAAACCAAATTCTCAAAACATGCCTCTTTTCAAAAATCCATTATAGACAATTAAGAGAAAAACTGAGTTTGTTATCATGTTAGGAATGCCCATATTACATAAAAAAATTATTTTTGTTGCAATTGTATTGACCGTTTTAGAGATAAGGCCACTTTTCAAAAGTACCTACCGTTGTACGACTTTTTAGCCAAAAACTGGGGATGCAGCCATGTTAACCCCGTGTAGCGTAGCGCAAGTATACATTTTGGTTAAAATCGTTAGAGCCGTTTTAAGTTAACCATAATTAAATAAAGTCTTAAAAAACGACATTTTTACAAAATAGTTCGGAAAAACTGAGTTTGCCATCATGTTGGGAATGACCGTATTACCTTAAATATAAATGTTTGTCGAAATAGTTTTGACCGTTTTTGAGATATGACCAATTTTCAAAATTACCGTTATTCGATTTTCTGCGATAAACTGGGTATGCAGCCATGTTAACCGCACCTACATAAGCCCAAATATCAATTTTGGTTGAAATCGTTAGAGCCGTTCTTGAAAAAATCAAACTTGTTTAAAACCGTAATATGGAAAGTACCGTTAATAATAGGGTTAGCATGCAAAAAAAAAGTGGTCCCGAACTGTAAGCCCACAAACTCCAAATCCGAAGTTTGAAAGAAATCCGTCCAGCCGTTTGCGCTGTGGACCTCAGGAAAGGACAGACGGACAGACAGAATTGCGAGACCCACTTTTTCGAGTTCCTCTATCATCGTAATGTTAGATTTGATTAAAACCTCGAGTTCGTACTACGTATACGAGAAAGTTAAAAATATATATATACATAGATAATAAAGAGTATTTTAATACACCACACTGCCTAAGGTAATAAACCTTATTTTGGCTGAGATGCCTACAGCGGATTGCAATAGACTAGCGTACATCATGTGGACGTGCACGTTTACTCCTACATTGAACTAAAAGTAATAGAAAATGCAATATCGAATTTTCCTGCAACATAAGGTGTGACTTTTGGAGAGGCGGCATTAAAATAAAGATCACTAGGAAGGAACTAGAAAGTGGATGCCGATGCGTGCCACACAAGCAGTACAAAAAGCTATCCTTCGCGTACGTTGCTTTGCTTGGCCTTCGCGAAGTTGCGATTTGACGTTGATGTTGTGCCAAAAATCCATCAGCAATTACAGCGATTCAAACACTTAACCAAAAATACATAATGACAATAAATCATGAAAACATACATCGACATCGGCATGAGTTTGGACTTTCTCTCACTGATGTAGATGTATAATAAAATATAATACTTGACCTAAAAGTCCATTAGCCGTAATCGTATAAAATGGAATTAGTTTATTATAAATAGCCAACATCATTTTGTCAATAAATTTCAATTTAATGACAGAAAACACCAGAACTATTTTCCTTCCCCATATAGCTACTAGATTTAATTAATGATGTGGCGTGTGTTCACAACACTGAATTTTATCCCTGCCCTCGTCCCGGTCAGTTCGGCCGTCATTATAAACAGAATGCGAAATAAACAAAGTGCGAACAAATCAAATATAGATGCTCTAAGATTTCATAGGTAGAGATATAAGTCAGTTTTGTTTAACAAGCAATAGGTATGCGTTTTATCGTTAAGTACTTACCAGCCAAACATGGGTGGACATGTTATTGCTAGTGCAAGTGTCCATACAATAAGTATCATGACAAGTGCCAATCGTTTTGATCTTCTCTTTCGCGAGTACGTGAGGGGCTGTGTTACAGCAAAATACCTTTAAATACAAAACAAAAGAATGTCACGTTCAAAACATTATTCAGCTAAAAAAAATATTTGTTTGCCTGACATTTCTCATAATTAACCGGCAAAGCAAGGTGTGTTTTTATGACGCGAAAAGTTTTTAATTGAATTTTACCTATCAACACTGATGGCGCATAAACTCAGGATTGATGCTGTACAAAGTAAAACATCCAACGAAATCCAGATATCGCATAGAACCCATCCTAATTGCCATGACCCTAAAAGCAAGTAAAAATGTGTAAAGTTTCAGTAAGTTTACTTCTATAGATTTAATTAAAAATAGAATATCCAAAGTTTTGATATTATAAGTCCAGATTTATGATAAGTTTGGAAAAAGTAGGCAAAAGAAAGATGGAATTTCGACCCAATGTATAATACAGTTTTAAAAACAAACGCAAAACAAAAAAGTTGTATGCAAAATGACCAACTGGAATTTCGTCGTCACACATAATGGTCGTTAAGAATTCCTCAAGTAAAGGTGCAGACACACTACTTGGAAAATTGGTCAGTACTATCTAGTTTTCATTAATTTTTGCGTATGCTTTTAAATTATTCATGAACAAATAATTAACACCTTTAGGTATAGAGTCCCGCTTTTCCTGTTGCTTATTATAACTTATAAGGAATGCGAAAAATATGAAAACTCAAGTAAAGGCCTCGTCAAACAGAGCGCGTTTTAACGCTCCGTTTTACCGCGTTTCACCGCCGTGTTGTAATATACTGAATAACATATCCCCCGTAACACAGAGCGCGTTTTCAACGCGGGGTTGTGAAAAATTACAGATTATTTTCTTCCTCCGAGCTGCTTGACATTTTGTTAGAAAATTAAAACCGAGAGTCATGTACCGACATTAATAAGAGCTTTCTGTTTGACCTCATCTAACGCGGCGGTTAGAACGTTGCGTCAAAATAATCTTACCGCGGCGTTAAAAACGCCTTATGTTTGGCGAAGCCTTAAGATGTAAGGCTAAATAGTGAACCTTACACAAAGGTCAAATTGTGGTGCTCTTCGGGGCTGTGGTCTTGTGCATATACTACTTGTGATTACCCGCCGCTGTACAGAGCTAACCAACTCTGATATAATTCCGTTTTTAAAAATGATGCCTTTTTGGTAATCGAGATAAATATAGAAGAAAGTCTCAAGTTATAGGTTTTTGTTTGCTTGTTTTCGTATGAGTTGCCTTCAAAATTGCATATTTAACAAGTACAACGATAGATGATCACATTTTTTTAACAAAATGTTCATCCATCGATAGGTAATTAAAGCGTTTTTGCTCTCTGTAATCAAAGAAGCTAACAGAGGATTTTGTTCCCACTTATCAACTTTCTCGTATACGTATTAAGAGAAAGACATTGTATTCGTATAGATTCTTGAACTTGAGATTTTAATCAATTTTGACATTACGAAGATATAAGAACTCAAAAAAAGTGGGTATCACAATTCTGTACGTCCTTTCCTGAGGTCCAGGGCAAACGGCTGGACGGATTTCTTTCAAACTTCGGATTTGGAGTTTGTGGGCTTACAGTTCGGGAAACTATTTTTCGCACGTTAGCATTTTTATTAACGGTACTTCTCATATAACGGTTTTAAATAGGTTTGATTTTTTCGAAAATTGCTCGATTTCAACCAGAATTGATATATGAACTTAGGGGCCAGTTATAAAGACGCGAAAAATGCAACCGTAACAATTTTCTTTTGCTTTTTTTAAACACTTCCACTTAATGGTTGAACTCAATCTTGGTCTTAAAATGTTGCTTATGAATTTTAAAGTTAGTTTATCAAAAAAATATGCAAATTATTTATTAATTTTTCTGTACTACGTAAAATTTTGTTCGTACAGAAAAATTAATGAATTTTTTTTGGAAAAATTGAAGATAATTTACTTACTTTTTTTTGATGAACTAACTTTACAATTCCTAAGCAACATTTTAAGACCAAGATTGAGTTCAACCATTAAATTTAAGTGGTAAAAAAATTTTGCGTGGTAGTATAACTGGCCCCTTAGATGGGTGGGGTTAACATTGCTGCGCACCCAGTTTTTCATTAAAAAATCGAATAACGGTTCTTACGAAAATTTGACTTATCTCAAAAACAGTCAACACAATTGTAACAAAAATGCATTCCTAAGGTGATATTAACATTTCAAACTTGATACCAAACTAATTTTTTTTCTAAATTATGTAGGTACAATGGATTTTTGAAAAGTATCGTATATTAAGAATTTGGTTTTCTATAGTTTGCCTACACGAAAACGCCTTAAACAATTTTGACCAAAATGCATACTTGGAGTAAAATTTATATTTTCTATTGAGTCCTTCTTTTTCCATTCAAGTAACCGAACACGCTGCTTTTAAAAACTGTGCATATCTCAATAATGCCATCTTTGATTTGGAGAAGAACTTTAAAAACATATTTCTCTTACATCCTGAACAATATCTTATATTCAGTTTTCAGCTAAATAGATGGACAAGAGTATTTTTCGCACAAAGCATTGCAATATTTTTTATTATTTTGTTTTCATAATTTTCCTATCAAGAAAATCATGAACATGCCCCAACAGATCAGAAACTTCTGCTTGTTCTTGTTATCAAAAATCTTGTGAGGTG
This sequence comes from Cheilosia pagana, assembly GCA_936431705.1. Taxonomy (NCBI): domain Eukaryota; kingdom Metazoa; phylum Arthropoda; class Insecta; order Diptera; family Syrphidae; genus Cheilosia; species Cheilosia pagana. Next base: position 59,261,443 of record OW386166.1, on the reverse strand, counting down.
AATTAGCCTATAAACAGCATTTTCGCAACGCCAAGCCTTGTTGCATGCCTGTGATGACACCTATTGTAGCACTGATGTGCTTCCTGTCGAGGGAGATCAAGTATCTAGAACGTTTTAGATCCAGCTTTGGCCAGATCTGTTTTGTTTCTAGACATGTCGAGCCGATTGTCCACCTAAGATTTGTTCTATTGATGGCATCCAGCTTTATAATCAGTTTACAAGTAGCGATTGGAATACCTAAGGAATCCTTACCCGGAAGCATAGGTAGTTTAGTTCCGTTTTTGGCGAGTTTATCCGCCTTAAAGTTACCTGGGATGTCCCTATGCCCCGGCACCCAACAGAAGTGAATATTGAACTGCTCCGCCATCTCTCTGAGAGACGAGCGACAGTTTTGGGCTGTTAGAGAATTCGTAGAGACATTTCTTTGTCTATTTGATGACCACCGGACAATTTCGTGTACTAGGCTATACACGCCGAGCCGTCTCCACTTACGATGAATTGAGAGTATTCGATAGAGATTTTATTATCGCAAGTGGATTATATTATAGCAGCTGTCATTTTTCTGTCAATTATTTTTCTTTTTCAAAGATATAAAAATGACAGATTTCGAAAGAATTCGGCAAAGGTGTCGAAGAATTAAAAAAAGGGTTACTTGAGAAAGACCTACATATTCTCCAAGGAATCTGGGTCTGCAGCCAGTTCGGATTTTGGCAAACATCCTTTCTACGTCGAGGAGTTTAGCATTTTAGACTCCGCAGTGGTCTGAGAAAAACAAAATTCATTTTGAGCCGGTAAGTAGCTATGCATGAAATAATGTTATTCATTTATTTTCGTTAGTTAATTATCGTCGGAGGATTTTCTCTCGTTTATGAAAGCATTAAATAAAAGTTCAATAAAATTGCAAAAAGTTAAAAGTCGGGGATAATTCGTTACCGCAATTGACATCTGCGTTCAAATATGGCGATCATCATGAAGCGAAAGCATATCAGTGAAAAGCTGATGCAATCAGCACTTCTCGATGCTGAAATATGTTTCGATTTCAAATTTTTTCTACTAAAGAATTGTCTACTTTTTTTTCTCTGAAATGCATTTGGGTTCCAGATCACAGCAACGTTAGTGGGAAAGAACATACTGAGGAGCTGGTCAAGCAAGGATCAGCCCTTCATTGTTCACTTGCGGAATTAGTTCCCATTCCGCTCAGAGCGGCCAAAGCAAAGATCTTTTCAGAATTTCAATCGAATGTCAACCTCAGATGGAGGAGGCTTACGTACTGTATCATATCCAGAAGGTTGTGGCCAAGCCAGAATAACAGCGATAACCACGATCCACGCAGTTAGGTTAGGCATCCCATATAATACACACTGCCGCAGCTGCAATAAGCGCTTCTTCAACTCCCTTGAGGAGGTCACGAAGAGTAGTATTAGGGAACTGATTACCATTTTTAATTCAACAGGCTGAATCAAAACTCTCCTAATCAACAATCTTAAATAACCAGGTCAAAGGAGTTGTGGTAACGAAACTGCGTTCATAGTGCTACTTGGGATTTTAAATCGAAATATAATGAAAATAAAGTGCACGAAACTTTCTCGTTCATTATCTTCAGTTTGGTTAGTTTGTTTTTGTTTTTTAGGCATGTAGTGCAATGTATGAAGGTACGTACACAAAAAAATAATCATTCCAGACGGCAGTACATATCAAATAACAATCTGAAGCTTTGTCTCTCAATAAAAACATTTTTTTTAAAGTTGTGGTTAAAAAGTTTTAGGCACTGTTATCGTTTACACCTTGCAAGATTTTTGAGTACAAGGACAAGCAAAGCTGAAGTTTCTGATTTGTTAGGGCATGTATTCTTGATTTTGACTGGCATATATTGTATGTGCTGATGGACGTGTTTGGGGGTTGCAAATGAAGTGGTGGTTTTGTAAAATCCAATTCGATGCAATTATTTTAAAGTTCATGATTAGTACCTATGTAAGATTGAAAAATGAAGAAATGGGTAATATTTGTAAAAAAGGCGTTTTTAGTTGTTGTAATTGCATGTTCACTGGAAGTACGGTAATAAAAACTGAGTATAGGGTATTGTTCCAGATGTTAGCATTACTTGGGTTTTAAAGTTTTATCCAAATCTAAAATGGTGTTTTCGAGATACGCACAGGTTTTGTAAACAGCGTTTACGATAATTCGAATGGAAAATTAAGTACGCAATAGTGTTGCAAACGTCGATTTCACTCCAAATATGCATTTTGGTCAAAATCGTTTTAGCCGTTTTCATGTACGTGGTGGAAAACTAATTAGAAACAATGAAAATAATAAACATATTTTTTTTCTAATCTTTGTATACACACTTCCCACACGAGGTATATGCACCGGTAAATTGCCGTTTTCTTGCAGCTTTCATTCCGCTTTGTTTTTTTCTTACTTCGATCACTGAAATGTATTAACAAAAGAATATTTCGCAAAAGAAACTGTTGTCGTCGAGATATAAGCTGGAATTTTGTGGAAAATTAATTAGAAACCTTTAGAGAGCTTCATATTTGAGCTGTTTAAATATCTAAGCTTTAATATTTAGTTTCACAAAATGGTAAAAAAATAAAAGCTGCACACCAGAATTAAGAAAGCTAATCATCCACAAGTACTACCAGGAGAAGGCTTCTATGGATACAATCGCCAAGGATCTGCTGTGCTCCAAAAAGATGGTATATGGTGCGATCAAAGTGTATAGGGACACAGGCAGCACAGAAAACCCCATAAGAAAACAAGGGGCGAGAAAAACAACTGCCAAAGAGGACAGGCTGATTTGTCGACTGAGTAAGCAAATCCTTTTTTCACCAGCAAGGACATTCACTCATCTGTGTCGTGTCAGCTAAACGCACAAGTTACACCTAGGACCATCAGGAACAGACTGCTAGAAGTAGGTTTGCGGGGGAGCATTGCACGCAAAAAGCCACACGTGTAGAAAAAAAATTTAAAACGTCGAATGGAATTTGCCAGGGAGCATGCAGAAAAACCCTTTGCATTTTGGAAAAAAATATTCTGGAGCGATGAATCCATGTTCAACATGTTTGGATCTGATGGTAAAAAGTACGTAAGGAGACCAATAAATAAAGAACACGATCCCAAATACACCATCAAAGTCATCAAGAATGGTGGTGGAAACGTCATGGTTTGGGGAGCCTTTTCCTGGTACGGTGTTGGTCCTATTGTGCGCATCCATGGCCAAATGGATCAGCATATGTATAAAGATATATTGAGGAATGAAATGGAGCTATACGCTTTTGGCCATTTGCCAGTAAGTTACATTTTTCAGCAGGACAACGATCCTAAGCCCACTTCACGCCTAGTGAAGTGTTGGTTTGAGGAGGAAAATATAAGCGTTTTGAGCTGGCCAGCGCAAAGTCCCGATCTCCCATTGAGAACTTGTGGGCTGATGTTGAGAGAAGTTTGGGCTCAAAAACCTCAAAAAATTCCACTGAACTATTCCAAAACATCGAAGAAGCTTGGAGGAACATCCCCCTTAAACGATGTTAGGACTTGGTAGCTAGTATTCCAAAACGCTGTTTAGTTATTATTGCTAACAAGGGGTACCCAACAAAATATTAGTTTTTATTTGTTCAAAAATGATATCTGAAATGTAAAATCAAATTTTCTTTTGAATTGTTATTATTTTTTCATTTCCTGTTTCTAATTATTATAATTCCTCTCTAGAATGGATTAAACTTGTTCTTTTTTCGAATTTATTTCGTTTTCAATTTTTCTTTTAATGCAAATGGTAGTATGTTTCCATTGACATTTGGTAATGATGTTTCTATTATTTGTTTATTTTAACTAAGGTCCCCAATTTTCCGTAAAGAAAGTTTGTGTTTCTAATTAGTTTTCCACCACTGAGGTAAAGCAAAGAAAACCAAATTCTCAAAATAGGTATGCATTTTTTCAAAAATCCATTATAGACAATTCATCGACAAACTGAGTTTGCTATCGTGTTGGTAATGGCCATACTACCTTAAAAATGAATTTTTGTTACAGTCGTATTGGCCGTTTTCGAGATAAGTCCGATTTTCAAAAGTACCGTTATTCGACTTTTTAGCGAAAAACGGGGTCAGCAGCCATATTAACCCTACGAACCTTAGCGAAAATATTTATTTTGATTAAAATCGTTAAAGCCGTTTTCAAATAAACCATAGGTAATTAAATAAATTCCGAAAAAACGGCATTTTTCAAAATTAGTCCGTTCAACGACAATTTAGGGAGAAACTGAGTTTGCTTTCATGTTAGGAATGACCGTATAACCTTAATAATGATTTTTTTTAAAATCGTATGGACCGTCTTTGAGATATGTCCAATTTTCAAAATTACCGTTATTCGTTTTTTAGGTAAAAATCTGGGTATGCAGCCATGTTAACCACACCTACTTAAGCCCAAATATCGATTTTGGTTAAAATCGTTAGAGCCGTTTTCGAAAAACTCAAAATTGCTTTATACCGTTACAACGGTTACTCTTAACGTGCAAAAAAAAATGGCCCCGAACTGTAAGTCCACAAACTCCAAATCCGAAGTTTGAAAGAAATTCGTCAAGCCGTTTGCGCTGTGGAGCTCAGGAAAGGACGGACAGAATTGCGAGTCCCACTTTTTCGAGTTCCTCTATCATCGTAATGTTAGATTTGATTAAAATCGCGAGTTAGATTTTTTGTACGAATACAATACCTTTCTCTTACTACGTAATGCGAGAAAGTTAAAAATAATGTACAGCTTCAAGTAAATTAGTATACCTACGCATTAAGTAAATTTATAGTAACTATTGTATTTGGTTATATGTACAAACACAATTAACTAGTTTGACCTCGCATGGAGCAAATAAATGTTTTGCTTACACAAAAAACCAAGTCGAATGAACGGCATAAAGGGATAGGTGAACTAAATTTTTTTTGGTCAAGTCAAAGCGGAAGACCGTTTCTTTCGCCCTCACTCTCTTACTCTTCACCTTAATACCAACTGTGGAAACGAACCAAATGAGAATATTTTCAAAAGTGCGTTTTCCGTCCCTACTTCCTCGCCTCACTTTTCTATTCACTCAAATTCATAACCCTTATGCTGGACATAACTGTGTAACAAAACCACCAAACAAACCAAACAGAAGTATAGGTAGGTACCTATAGAATCAGCTACATCGAAAAAGGAAATCTAATACAAAAAGAAAAGGACGTGCTTCTTTAGACAGCAAAAGACGAGAACAAATTTCTTGTCAGTACATTTAATCGAAACGCAAAGCTAAAAACGGGTAAAAGGTAAAATATTCGTCGCTCCAGCAATACATCAACATTTACTAATTATTGAAAAAAGCTGTGGCTATGAAGTTAGTTTCTTTACACAACGGCGGCGTATACCTATAATTCAGTACCCAATATTTCTCTTAACAGCAGCTATAAAATATTGAGAGGACATACTTTGCATGAAGGCCTCTTTTTCATGCTGGGGTTATGCGTATATAACGTCGGGTTTGCATTGTGAAAACCACATCACACTTTGCGTAATGTTTACATACAACCCAAAATATAATGTTCCCAGTGTCATCCTTGGCGGTAATTCCATTTTGCCTGTGCTGAAAACTGTTATTTATCATCTACGCCACGAAATTTATATCCCACTTGGGACAACCCTTCTGGTTACAAGTTTAAGACGCAAGCAGGTACGATATGGGAATTCTTTTAGGTGGCTCGAGCAGCGTATCACTGTTATGCTTGCGGTATCGGTAATCGGCACACAAATCACATTGTTGGTCACTAAAAATATTGAGTTCGGTACCAAGAGAAAGGAAATTCAAACCTTTCTAGCTAATTCCAATAGCATGTGCTGGTAGACTTATACTGAATGATTGAAGCCTTCCTTTTTTAAATTAAGATAGATAGATAGATAGATAGATAGTTGATTTTATTAATTTCATACTTAAACTAGTACCTAACGATATTATTGAAATAATAAAATTGAATAATAGTAATCATTCTTTAACTAAAAAGTTAGTGGTGAGTGCCACATCAAAGATTTAAAAATTTTAACGATAAACTGATGTGGGGTGACAATCAGTATATTTTTTAAATAAAAAAAATTATTTTGTAAATCAAAGGCAATAAAATCTTTACACATTAAAATAAAGAAAAGAAAATACATCAAAAATATATAAAAACGTAACAAATTAGAGATAAGATCACTAATGAAATTACAATATTTATAATTTATATGCTAATGAAAAATAAAAGAATTTAAAAAAGTGTTTCAATGCAATCATAGTTTAAAGTGAACAACCAGTCTTTTACTTTTCTGATATAAACGGAAAAACAATGTATTTCTCTGATAGAAAAGGGCAATTTATTAAAGAACTTTGCAGCTGTATAAGTATAAAAACGAGAAAAAAAGTGTTCTGTGTGGAAGTGCAAATGGTGCAATGACTAAGCTCATATTATCTATACGTAGGTTATACATTTGGGAATTTCTGCTCGGTATATTGCCACTTTGTTTAAAGAACTCTCTTAAGACATCACATCTTACGTGTGACTAACATCATATACGATTTTATGGCTTGAATATGAGTTTTCCAATTTAGATTGGTATCAATTGTAACTACTAAAAACTTAAAATTTTGTACTGATTCAATCTTGAAACAATGTTTATAGCATTGCATTTCAGTTGCAAAGTTACTTCTACCACACTTATGAACAGGTAAAGAAAACAGTTTACCTACAGTCGTATGTGTGAAACCAGAGGTTATAATCTTAGTTGTCATGAAAGACTTTAGTTTTGTTTTCTCACTGATGATCAATTTGTGGGCAGTAAACCACAACCTTAATCCTCCATTCTTGTGACACATTCAAATACAGATTTGAACCATATATCATCTGCAAATGCAGTTGATATACCATTTAACTTAAATAAACTCTATATTTAAAGTTTGTTAATGTTTGAGGAATATAAATAGCTCTGGCATAAGCTGCTGGTGACGCATGTAAGCTCTTTTTTTTTTTATTAAATCGCAATAACGGTCATTCACTCAAACAACCTCAACATAATAACTAAAGGTTTGGTAAAGCCATCAGACCCGGTCTGTGAGTGAGTAAAATTTGTAAGAATAGTGTCCTTGAGAACTTGTAAATAGAAAACCATATTTCGGTCCATTAATAGTGAGCTGACAGAATCTCAATTATTGTCTGAGTAAAGCAAATTGTCAATTTAAGCTTTTCACATTTTCTTCCATGGCTACTTCTGGAACGCACATTTCTGTGCCTTTTGTTGTTTGTATGCCACACATAGCTTCACTGTAATGGTGTGTGTACAATAAAATTACTTACTTTCTTAGGTGGCGCTACAGTCCGGGTGAATCTGAGCCTCAATCAGAGGCTCAGATTCAGAGTTTCTCGATGCAGACAAATGGGACCATCCATTCGGGCCAGAAAACATGCCGGGGAATGGTTGGTTTAAGACGTTTTTCAGTCGTTTTTGACCCTTCCATTTCAATAAGAACACCAGACTCGGTTAAATCGGCAAGTGCAACAGTGGGCTCTTCGGACATAAGATCGGAGAAGGATTGGTGTGACATTCTAGAAGACGGTAGCAAGATTTTTAACGGCGATGAAACCAACTTTTTATTGTGTCCGAAAACTAAAAATGTCTTGGCAGCAAAAGGTGCTCGCAATATATACGAGATTGATAGAGGACTGGCGAAATCTAACCTAACAGTTATGTTCTCATTCTTAGCCCAGGGAAGTTTGGTTTCACCCATGGTTATATATCCATACAAGAGAATACCAGAGGATATTCGAAAATCATAAATCATGGGGCTGAGGTATAAGCGACAATGGTTGAATGACCAAAGAAGTATTCTTTGAATATATCTCCAAAGTTTTTCATCCACATCCGGTCAGTAGTGGAACTAAATTCCCAGTCATATTTTTTGTTGATGGTCATAGCACACATCAAACCTTACCTGTCAGCAAACTATGTGTTCAGCTAGGAATCATATTAATTGTTTTATATACCTAAATGCCACGAGAATATTGCAGCCAGCGGATGTTGTGGCATTCAAGCCGTTAAAAATGGTTGGAATAGAAAAGTAGCTGAGTGGCGTCGTGAAAACATTGGTGAATCTCTAATAAGACAAAAGTTTGCTCCATTGCTTGACGAAGTGTTTCTTTCATATATTTCACCCGAAATAATTCAAAATGGTTTTAGAGCATGCGGGATATATCTTTGGAATATGAATGCGATCAACTATATCAGCTGCCTTGGGAAATCTTCTAATAAGCAATCGACTGAAGTGCCTGCTCCACAGCAAAATGCAACGAATGCAAAATCGTCGGTACACAAAAAATCAAAGAATTTGAAAACGCATTTAAGGGAATGGAAATCGCATCATATTGTTCAAGTGAATGGAAAGTGCTTTATCAAATGTTTCTTAAATTAAAGCCCGATTCTTATCTTATCCAAGACAGCATTGTTCAAGACATCGTCAGCAACGACACCAATTTCGGGGCTCTATAGATTTCCCAGATGGAATTGATATTAACAATATACTGAAATTTATATATGAGATTCCTTTGTTATAACTGACCGGATTAAGGCGGAGCAGTCAAAAAAAGATGATAAAAAAAGGAAAACTTAGAAAAAGAAGAAAGGAAGATCAAAAGACTTGAAAATTAAAGAAAAAGGGGAATTAACAAAAAAATTTCAACATACCAAAAGCCACCAAAAAATGTCATCACTTAGCAATTTAACCCTATGCAAGTGGGTTGCCTTCTACCTCTCTAGTACCACTACTTCTAGTAAGATTTTTTTTTTGTTTAAGAAATCCTACTCATATAGCTACTTATATAAGCTACCTATTTTATATAATTCCATAACTATCACAGCTTAAACGAAACTATCAATTTAGAGCAAACTGCGACTCAGGGGTGGATAATTTTGGTGATATTGAACATTTTGTCTTCAAATATAATGAGTTAAACAGCTAGATTATTGTTAAATTAATTGGTATTTCTAGTTCTAGTTAACTATTAACTTATATACACAAATAAATGTGTTTTCATTTTATTTTTTCATAATAAAATTTCTCGATATAATTTATTTAATTATTTAACTTATTTGCTTGATTTAAAACACCTACCGACTTATGAACTGCTATATGATTCCTTGAGTTATCATATAAAATGTTTATAACTAGCTAGCTATGCCTTTTAATTTTAAATTGCTGCATTCATAATGTTTATTTCAGATCAAGGTTCTTACCTAATTCATTTTTTTCTTTTCTTCCTGTCGTGTAAAACATTTAAAGATATGTCAATAACTGTATCCCTACATTGTGTCAATAGGTGTGTTTAAAGGTCAACCATTGTACTATTACGTAGTGTCAACAATTGTACAAAAGTGTCAATTAATATACAGTTTTATAAGCCTTTGAGATATTGTGATTAAATTTTATTTTGTAAATTTACCTCAATTTTTTATAAAAACTAAATGAATTCTAACAATATAACGTATTTCGAAATTCCAAGAGTTTTCAAAGTACTCCTGTCAATAATTGTTTACGGCGATTTAAAGCAAAAAAAATCTTATTGGTGTCAATAACTGTATCGGTTACGCTATTACGCTATTAAAATCATTAGATTATGCGAACAAAATAATAACAAATATTGAAATGTTGTGTGCGAAAAATAGTCTACCCAACTATTTAGCTGAAAACCGAATATAACGTACCTACTGTTCAGGATGTAAAAGTTAATTTGTTTTTATAGTTTTTATCCAAATCGAGGAAGGCGTTTTTGAGATATGAACAGTTTTCGGTAATTCGAATGGAAAATTATGGACGCAATAACTTTAAAAACGTACATTTTAGTCTAACTATGCACTTTGGTCAAAATTGTTGTAGCCGTTTTTACGTAGGTAAACTGTAGAAACCCAAGTTCTCAAAATTTGGCTTTTTTCAAATCCATTTTACGATAATTTAGAGAAAAACTGAGATTGCTATCAAGTTATACATGATCATATTACCTCACGAATGAATTTGTTTTACAATCGTATACGGGCAGTCACTACGAAGAGTTTAAATCTTTTTGTTTTCAACATGAAAGTGCCCCAGAAGTAGGGAACTTAAACAAATTAGTGCCCTGTGCACAATCCGCCATTTTCCACAAAGCCCGTGCAGCTGTTTCCAAATTCCAAGCATAAACAATTGGCACGGATATGCACAATGCACATAGAGTGACAAGGTTATAAACGCAGAGTTCCACAAATCCGAACGTAATACAAAGATTAAAGTGTCGCTGGACTAACTTGAAAAGACCTTTTGCGAAAGACCTTGTTTTCTAACACAAATTCTTCTACATTAACATCCATGTGAAAAACTTATCCAAATTATTTATCCCTTCGAATACGAGTGGAAGATTGAAATTTTTTATAATTAACTCAGTTTATCCCTCAGTACACTGAATTATTCCTTTTCCTTTCGGTTCCCAAACTAATTTGTGTAAGGAATATATTAATCGGGTTGTGAGTTGATGTAATACATAATACATATTCGTACATACGAAAGCCTACAGCATAATTATTATGGTCTCTGTTTTTGTCAGCAAAAACTTATCAATGAGCGTAGAGTAAAGTTTTTAGTTTTAACAAAGTTTAGCAGTTCACATTCCTTACTTTTGTAATCTTATCAATCAAATTAACTCCCACTTGGAGATGGCTCCGAGTTTATATAAGTTAACAAATTATTTAAAACTTTTTCTATTTAAAATCCAATTTTTTTTTTAATTGAACAGATGGTAAGGCATCTCTTTAGAGCAAAGGCTGTCGTTCTCCCTACGTACGTAATAGACACACACATTCTATTTTACCTTTGAGAGTGCTAAATGGAGCTTGTTAGAGTTATAATAGCATTTTGTAAAAGTCCTGTATTGGAGTGTAAACGGTTTTCGGTGAGCCACATACAGTTGCAGATCGGAATATAGCCTTTTAACCCTTTGAAACAGTTTAAGATTTATTCTTTGGCACGCAAAAAAGTGGGATTGCTGGTTAATTAAGAGTACTTGGGGTTTTCCATTAACTGCTAAGTTCTGATCGACGTTGTATTTGCCTGTACCAAAACCGCAGTAATATAAGTTTATTCAAAAAGTTTTTTAAACGTTTACGGAATATACGGAAAATCTACACGTACTAAAATCGCCTCGCATCAGCTCCTAGGGCCCCACCGAAAAAAAAAAATTGAAAATGTATCATCGATTGAACATTTATTTTAAGCTTTGTTTTCCCAATGGCAAGTCTGTATTACATTGTCATATTTCAAATTATTATAGGATGATACTCGATTATTTCGTAGTGATTTGAACGCCGACTCATCAGACGACGGCAAGCAAAAGCAAGAACATCTTTTAAAGAGCTTTAAAAATTATACATTGTGCATGCACATAGGACATAGCTATGGCCACGTCAGTTTTATAAGGTTGGCAGTACTGCATGACAAGTTGTAAATCAGTAAAACCTCTCAAAGTGGGACACCGAAGGAACCGACTGCTGTACATATTCGAATTGAGGTTGGAATTGAATTGTCCCGATTAGAGAAGTCATGATTGTTGACTCCATTTTTGTAAAATGGCCCAACTAACAAGTTTGACTCGATTATGAAAGTTCTAGGAGTGTGACATTTAGTGTCCCAATTGAGAGGTGTCCCGATTACTTAGAGTATAAACAATGGTTAGGGTTAGCAAAATGGATGTCCCGATTGGGAATTATACAAAACAAATTCTGACATTGGTTTTAATTTTTCTAAAATCAAATTAAGCGTGAATACAGTTAAAATCAAAGCGATTGCTATTGACCCAAACGGAAATGCTGGGTAAAGTAAAATTCTATATATTATACACTGCAATAATTGAATATTTGTATGCATGGGAATGCAGGGTATCGGTTTTCGAATCCGAATGTAAGACATTTTATGTATATTATTTTCAAAGTTATGAAACAAAAAAATTTTAACAAATAACGAAAGTGTTTTGATAAACTTTTACGATTATAAGAAGAAGAATTCCTCAAAGTATGGAATTTTAATAATGATGATACCCGTATAATGCTAACATCATATCTCGGCCCTGGAGACAATTCTAGGCAATTTCCCTTAGCATGTACCATGTACCTATGATGTATTTTCCTATTAAGTTTCTCCAAAGTTGTACCAACGTGAAAAAAATGTAGGTCAAAGGTTTCTTTGCCAGCTGTGTCTAAACATTCCTTAACCTTAATACCGATGTGTGCTGGTACCCATTTTAAAGTTAAGTTTAAGTTAGAGTTGAAACAGCCCCTGATGTATACTAGGGAAGGAAATTTATTTAATCCGCTTCGTAGACCATTTATAATACATACTATTAGATTATCTGTGAAAATGATGGTTTTCACTGACCAATACTATGAGCGGTAGAAATCCCTTTTTCGACAGCTGTTAACTCAGCTGTGTATCTTCTGAAAGGAGTACTCTTTAGATGATTTCGGTTTCTCAGTCTTTGTTGAATTCAATTACGAACTATTGTCTGACGAACTGTCGGTATGTATAAAACTGAAATTATAGAATGTAGAAATGTGTATAGCTTGAAATTGTTTGCCCGGTGTTTCGTTTTTCCTATATATATTTCTAAACTGGAGGTAATATTTTTTATGAGTTTCTTTTCCAAGGTGTAATGGGATACAAGTCTTAAAGTCTGCTTCTGACTTATTGACAATCGGAGGCTTACTACACAGTTTAACAAATATTTTACTTGAAAGTGTTTTGTTTACATATTTTTAGTTATTTCTACAGTCAGTCGGGTATTGTCACGTAACTTCAAAAATTCCGGTTCACCAACTCACTCGCACCTAATCTTCCGATATCGGCAAACTATCTGGCAGCGATCATAGAATTTAAACCGTCGAGTTTGAAATTATTCGGTAACATGTGCATAGTAGTTTTTTAGGAAGTGTACTTTCGCTTTAAATTTTTTTTTAAAATAAGCAGTGCAGTATTGTTATAAGAAAATAGTAACATTTTGAGCCATTTAGAGAAATTAATCACCAACAGAAAAATGTCGGTGGATACAAAATCTAAAATTGAGTGTTTGAAGATACAATGGCTTTTTCTTATCCAATTTAAGTACCTATTCAAACAATGAAGATGTTTCATTCGAAGAGATATACTGACAAAAAATTTAATATTTAATTGAAGTCGCTGTAGGTATCCCGAGGGCAGGTGTCTACATTATATTCGGCGAAATTTAAGGACTTGCTGGATCTAGAAGAATTTATCCCGCCAATTTACTATCTATTTACAGTGCTTTTACTGAATTAATGGATAACTCACGGTTCCTGTACCATGCCTATCGTCATATTGCTAGTGCAGCCCACCAAGCAGACTCAATTGGAGAGTGATAAAAAGACTTTGATGGCTGTGTAACAAGAGTCGATACAATTTTATTGCAATTCAATCATATAAATAAAATGGGTGTAGTTCTGTTCGACTAAGATTGAATATGACCTTTGCAAAAATCTTAGAAACTGCTGAATACATTCTGGTGCACTTTTCACAGGCCTTTAGAGGATACCTAGGCCTACAATCTCCACTTTGTTTCAAATCTATATCTCTTTAAATTCCAGAAAAAAATTGGACCAGAGTAATTTATGTTTCGTTTGGCTTTTCTCTTTGTAACGCTTTTCGCTCGAAAATACTGGGAACATTTAAATGTAGTAAATACCAGCTTAAAGAGGACATCTACAGGTACCCCTTAAAATATCCATTTACTTAATATCTTAAAAGAATAAAAAAAAGTAGGCAAAATTTAAAACATTTCTACGATTTTTAACTGGGTGAGCGGATATGCGTTTCAATCTCAAATCAAACGTTCTAACCGCGCATTAACATTAGTTTACTTCTGTGACTGAGTACGGAGAGGGTTTTTGGTTTTCTGAGAAACCAATAAAAGAATTGTCAAATATATAGGAAAGATATGTCTGCTCTCTTGCTGAATTTCATTCAGTATAACTGGCAGTGGCGTGGTGTCCATATAACCCGATCCCAACTGACTTCCCTTTATGAACCAAGCCCTAGCTGTCTTCTCTCCGCAAAGAACAACCGAGGCAATTAAGAAGGCAAGGCAAAAATCCTCTTACAGCCAGGAAGTCAATAATTGCCGAACCCAGGTACGGACCTCACCCTCAACATCAATAGAAGCAACAACACCAGCAATAAGTCCGGCTATAGGCGCCTTCTTACACCACTGACCACTACACAATACAATGCCGCCAAACTAGAAACCATCATAAGACAAGCTGAAACCACCGAAATCGTCGGCCTGCACCCGAACCAACAAACAGACGGCAACAGAGACGAAGGCAATACAAGGAATTTCAGATAAATTGGCAGAAACATCAGAAAAGATGCATAAAAACTATATTAGAAGAGCCTAATCTTTCCCGAATGCCCTCCACCATCCTCATGGAGCCCTATTGGAGAAATCTCATCGAACACCACATACCAACTGCGCCCGAGGACCAAAATATTGGACAGAAGGCGTGTGTACCAGCAATAACAACATCGCCAGGACCAAATGGAATCACACAAAGAATTCACAACCTCATCCTATGGTGTGAAAAACCACCTCAAACGGACGGATGTGCAGTTAATGTAAAAAGAGTAGATATGCTACTAAGGTACCACCAACAACAACACGCCAGTTGTCACATTGCTGCCTTCGACGTCGCAAAAGCTTTCGAGTCCGTTTCACATCAAACGATCCTCGGAACCCTGCGGTCATATGGGTCACCACCAGAGCTCACCACCGTCTCTTCGTTATATAAATAGAGAATAACACTACAGAAGCGTAAACTACTTATAGTCATCACTTAAATGAAAAAATGAGAGGAACAAATTTCATACTACTATGAGCGCGAATTAAAACACTTGTTTCTTACTTTTAAAATTAAACAATATTTATTTGGAACTATGTCCTTTATTATTGAAATACTTTTTACTAATTCTAAAAGGAGCTTAAGGCTACTATGTAGTTACAATAAGACTGTTGATAAATTCATCATACAGTCGTATTTATATACTTTTCTTATCTATCTACAAGGAGACCCAAGCGTACAATCGTCTTGCTTGATAATGAAGAAGAGATAATATTCCAACATTGTATACAAACGATATTATCTCTTTTACATATGTTATCATTGTAGCGTTGTGTGCAAGACTGTACTAGAGACTAAAGATATCATTGAATACAAATAATGTTATCTTTTTTCTCAATATGTTTTGCTATGGATACTTAACTCCCCCCCTTGTTAAACGAAATCGTCCCGATTTTTCGACGCTATTTTTAACATTTCTCTTTCATAAGTTTTGTTATATGCGTCAATCTTTTTTTGTTTCTGACGATCTGTTATACATTGTATAGTTTTTATCATTACGTACGTAAATGCTAGAATAACAATCAGTGTTACAATTGTGTATATAGTTGATAATATCGGTTTTTCTTCAAAAGGAATAATTAGTTTTTTTAAAGTATCTATGTTATCGAATTTGTACATTGTATCTTCTTTAATTATTTGGTCGATGTAAGACTCTGAATTATGATTTCTTAATATAACTTCTTTAATTTGCTTATGCATGTTTTTGTATATTTTATCGTCTAGATTTATAGTATTTTCATAAGTAACTAAGTTTATACCATTAATTGTTTGATTATTTAACTTATGCTTACCGCTTAATAACATAACACCGGATTCAATTTCTAAGTCGTAATCGTATTCTTGTTTAATGTTGCATTTTGAAGTTATATTCTTTAAAAGTGGAATAAGACAATTTTCTTCTTCAAAGTTAATTTCACAAATGTTTTTACTTAGATGATTTTGACAATTTCTTGTTCTTAAATAAGTTTGGTTACATAAGGCAATTGTTTTATCTGTAATGATTTTTCCATGTTTTGAATTTAAAGGTGTTACTTTATACAATTTACATGATTTAATTAGAACTGGATATTTATATATTGTGATGAAGAATTCATCAGTTCTAGCTAATAATATTTTAGAGTACTCAAGTATATTTATTATGGGTACTTGAATTATTTCATGTTGAATAATATTTTTAATGTCATCTAAGTCTAGGCTTTCTGATAAATATTCATTATTTTTTGCTGCATTAATTGTTCTGGTCAATAATAATAATTGTTCGTACACTTGTTCTATTACTAAATGTTCTTTAAGGCTCTGACCTTCGAATTGTTGCAAAATTTGTTCAAATCTAGAATTTATAGTTTTTTGTTTATTATTGTTTTCTATGAGATTATTTATACTCGTTTCTATGTTAACTAAGTCATAATGGTCAGGATTACCAAACACATATTTGAAAGCTGTTCCTAAAAAGTTAATTGATCTAGTATGCCTAGTATGTTCTTGTAATTGGTCTGCTAAATTCTTAATTTTACTTAACCAAATTTTTTCTTCTTGTGTAGGTTGATATTTACTAGTTACGATATTTACGTAAGGTTGAAATATCGAAGTCAGGTTGGTGGCATGTAACAAATAAGTTTGTTCTTTGAATAAATACACGTCATCTGTTTGCGTAAGTATAAACTTCTTGTTTAGTAACTCAGTTATTTGAACGTTTCCTTGCCCTTCTTGACTCTGTACAATTCCTAGTAATGTTAGGAATATTAATATTTTCGTCATCTGAAAAATGATAATTCTTTATGTTATCCTTGTGAATTTTTATTCCTTCTTTAGAGATTACAGTGTCTCCTTTATCTTCTTCTACTATTCTTGTTATGTATCTGGCGTTAGATTTCTTTCTAAGACCTGTGATTCTTACCATTATCTTATCTCCTTTTTTATACTCTCTGTGTCGAGTTCCTTTATTTAGACGTTCGATCACTTTTTTGGATGCTGAGTTTAGTTTATTTATTATAATTTCACTATTGCTATATTTATTTTGATTAAAGAAAATGTCTCTAGGTTTCAAACCGGTAACTGAGTGTATAGAATTATTTAATTCACGCACTGTTCTAAATATTTCTTCGATAAGTCTTGTTTTATTCTGAATTGTGAATATTCTAGACAGTTCAGTTATTGTACCGTTTACACGTTCTACCTGACCGTTCGCTGTCGATCTGTATACTGGAGTTTCTACTTTAGTTATGTTGTATTTCAAACACATTTGGTTCACCATTTCTGTTTTGAATCCCTTCTCGTTATCTGTCATGAGTCGTTCACATTTTGGGAAATAATTAGATAAGACCTCTTCCATAACGTCGTACAGTCTGTTTCGAGTTTCGATTTCCCGAAGGATTGTATATTTAGAATACTTATCTACTGTTACAAGGAAAGTATACTTGTCGTTGAAGTATATGTCCATATGAATGTGTGTTCCCACATGTGTTGGTATTTCTGAATTATTCAGAGGTTCTCTGATAGGTTTTCTTTCATATTTTCCAAATAGACATGCTATGCATTTTCTGTTGAAACTCTTTGCTTGTTTATTTAGATCGGGCCAGTAATATTTCTCTGAGATTTCTTGTATATTGTTACGTAACCCTCGGTGTGCTCTTTCGTGAGTTACCCTTACAAGTTTTAGTTGTTCCTCCAAATTTGTCACGTCTTGAAGTTTTCTTGGTGTGAATATAAATCTTACTAGTGGGAATTCTTTTTTTATGTTTTCACCATATTTGTATATGTTTTCAAATTTCGTATGCAAAGCTACAATCTTTTGGGGTTGTATAACTTCTTTCATCTGCCTTAGTAAAGAGTCTTTGTCCTTAAACTTTATTATGAGTCTTATTTTGTTACTAAAATAGATTTGTGTTTCGATATTATTTGTTATATCTTCAATAAGTTCGAACTGTGCAGTGTATGCATTAAAAGGCTGATTCACAGTTTTTATTATATCATTAGAAGAACTTTCAGCTGAATGTGCTGTTTCTATGGTAGAAGTATTTATGCGTTGACGTGATAATGCGTCAGCTACAAGATTTAGGTTTCCTGGTTTATAAACTAATTTTGCTCCAAAGTCTTCAATGATTCCCTTCCAACGTTTCAGCTTTGTGTTGGGATTTTTTTCTGATACAGAATATATAAGGCTCTGGTGATCGGTATATATGGTTAAGTCTGCTATACCATATATGTAGTTTCTGAGTTTTTGTAAGGACCATATGATCGCTAATAGCTCTTTCTCGTTTGTGCTATAGTTCTCTTCTGTCTTACTCAGTGTTCTTGACAAGAAGTGTATAGGTTGCTTATTCTGACTTAGTACGGCTCCAATAGCTATGTTGGATGCATCAGTAGTAAGCTCGAATGGTTTACTATAATCCGGTTGAAAAAGTTCGACTTGTTCTTTCAAATAATTTTTTAAAATTCTAATCGCTTCTAATGCTGAATCATTCAGATTTAACTTAATATTTTTACTTTGTTTTTTGTTTACTTTACCGTTATCTCCTCGTAAATATAATGTCAGGGGCTTGGCTATGCTTGCGTATCCTTTTATAAACTTACGATAGTAACCTGTAAGACCTAAAAATCCTCTCAAATCCTTTACCGTTTGTGGGACTGGAAAATTTTCTATAGCTGCTATTTTCTCAGGGTTCGTAGTGATTCTACCATGTCTGATTATGTGACCTAAGTATTCTACTTCTTCTTGAAAAAACTTACTTTTCTCATCAGATATTTTTAATGTGGCTTTATTGAGTACGTCGAATACTTGACTTATGTGCTGTATATGTTCTTCCTCAGATGAAGAATATATCAATACGTCATCAATGTAAACGTGTACGAATTTACCTACAAAGTCTCTCAAAATGTCGTCCACGCATCTCTGAAATATGCTTGGTGCATTTTTGAGCCCGAAAGGCATTCGTTTAAAATGATATTTTGCGCCATTTATAGCAAAAGCTGTTTTTTCTTTATCATCTGTTTTGATTCTAATTTGGTGGAAACCTGACTCCAAATCTAATGTTGTAAAGTACTTGGCTTTACCTAAATTTTGAATTGTCATGTTGACATCCGGAATGGGGTATCTGTCTGTTACAGTGTGAGCGTTAAGTTTTTGGAAATCAACAACCATGCGCCGTTTTGGTTTTCCTTTTTCGTCCAAACCTTTTTTAGGTACTGTCCATATGGGACTGTTATAAGGACTATGGCTTTTTTCTATTATATCGTCATGTAAGAGTTTCTGTATTTCTTTGTTTACGAATTCGTTATCTGCTATGGGATATGGATATTGTTTAACATAAACCGGATTATCATTGGTCGTCCTAATGCTTGCTTCTATAGTATCTGTAAAGGGTAACGGTCCTATGCTGTTATTAATCTTCATCAGTCTATCTATATCTGCTTTATAAATATTATTTTCCCCAATTATGTAATTAATTTTCTGAATAGATTCGACACTGCTTATGGTAGTTAGAGTCATATTACTGAAATTTATTTCCGCGTTTAGAACTTTAAGTCCTTCATATCCTAATATCATATCAAAAGACTGAATATCCTCTAATTCAAAAAATGTTATATTTTTCTTTAATATCCTAACTACTTTCTTTGTATCTACCATAGAATAACCATGCATTGTTTTTATTTTTATAGGTTTAATTTTAATTTTTTCGCTAGAATCGCATTTTCTATTAATGTAATTATGGGTTGCACCAGTATCAATAAGAATTTTATAAATTTCCTTAGAAATAGTACTAGTTAAATTTAAGCAGGGCAACCCGTCTACTAGTTTAAATGATCTATTCTTATGTTATTATTTACCATACATTCCGTTTCATCTGCTTCTGCATATGTACTGCTGACATCGTCTCTGCGTTGTTGTCGGGAGTTATTTACTCTCTGCTGCTTGAAGTTCTGCTGATAAGATCGTTGCGGTCTGTTGTGTGTGTTGAAACTCCCGCTGTGTTCACGTTTCGCTGGTGGATTATATACATCGGGTTTGTATTGATTCCAATTTTGTCGCTGTGCATGTACAATTTGTCTCGAGTTTATCTCCATCGGCTGTGGTCCTTGATTGTGTTGCTGCATATTATCGTATTGCTTCTGGGGTTGATAATTCGTTGTTTGGCTCGAATAATTTGGTCTTCTTTCGTTTCTGCGTTCATGTGGCATATTTTTGTGGTGCTTATCTTGAGTGAGATGTAAATGCCTGTGCACATTATCATGTTCTATTCTGCGAGCAATTGCGAATGCGTGTTCTAGATCATTTATTGTAGCTGAATATAATGATCCTCTTGTAAAGTTGTCACTCATACCATCAATGAATATACGAACTGCGTCGTCGTTAGCATTTTTAATTAGTCTGTCGATTATATTCGGCGGATCACCTGACATAGTGATTTTTGATATTATTAAATTGAGATTTTTATTTATCTCGTCGTGGTATTCAGACAGTGTGCTTCTTTTTTGCGTGATGGCTTTCATCATGTCTTGTAGCACGTATAGAGGTTCTTGATTAGAGTACGTATAATCTAATCTGTTACGTATCGCCTCAAAATTAAAAATTGTGTTATAATTAGTTAACACATTCGCGGCTGCACCCTGTATTTTACTTTTCACTATAGTCAATGCTGCTGCGTACTTACTGTGTGTTTTGAAGTTTTTAATGCTGTCCATTAATCTGGATGCTTCTTCGCGCCACGACCGATAATTTGATTGATCGCCGTTGAAAATAGGTAGGCTTTTAAATGCGTCTAACTGTATTTCACTACCATCTGTATATGTGGTTCTTATTTCCTCTAGCACAGGTATGTTTGGTACTATGCCTAATCCAGATTTTACTTCATTTAGTTTTGTTTCTAAATTAGTGTTTATTTGATTTTGGTTAGTTATTATTGCTGCTAACCTTGCATTCTCTGTGCGTGTGTGCTCTAGGGTTTGTGTTACTGTGTTGCTCCTGGTTTCTAAAGCTTCTAATCTTGCCATTAATACTGCGAGTTGTTCCATTTTGAACTCGTGTCTGTTGTCGTCGAATTTGTGTGTTTTTTTCCTCCACATATACACTTTCACTGAATTGCTTTGCTGCTTCGTACGAAGAAGCTATATTTGTACCTGCTATGCTAGGTAATTCTTGTAACCGGTAACGCGAGTGTTCTGTTTATACTAGATTTCACTACTTGTTCCCGAGGTCCGCTCGATTGAAGTTAAAAAGTATATTTAACCTCCTGGCAGGATCGCCAATTAAAACACTTGTTTCTTACTTTTAAAATTAAACAATATTTATTTGGAACTATGTCCTTTATTATTGAAATACTTTTTACTAATTCTAAAAGGAGCTTAAGGCTACTATGTAGTTACAATAAGACTGTTGATAAATTCATCATACAGTCGTATTTATATACTTTTCTTATCTATCTACAAGGAGACCCAAGCGTACAATCGTCTTGCTTGATAATGAAGAAGAGATAATATTCCAACATTGTATACAAACGATATTATCTCTTTTACATATGTTATCATTGTAGCGTTGTGTGCAAGACTGTACTAGAGACTAAAGATATCATTGAATACAAATAATGTTATCTTTTTTCTCAATATGTTTTGCTATGGATACTTAACTCGCGCGCGGCCGGATCTCATAGTGCCTCTCTGAGGGGTGAGGTTTAGCCCGTAGGCAGACGAGATATATCTGAATCGGTATTTGTATCTTTTGAAGATTACTCACCTCCAGGCGCAACCAAAAAAAAAGAAAAAATATAAATAGTACCTATACAAAAAAAAAATATTTGTAAAAAAAAAAATTAAAAATTATCCTATTGTAATTAAGAAGAATTGTACAAAACATCGACCACCCGATTAAACATGGAAGGCAAGCGATCAAATCCAATCACGCCGAGGAGTGGAGTTAAACAAGGAAACCCCCTATCCCCGACGCTGCTAACATGATTATCAACCAGTCGGATCAAGTCATCAAAGAAGAAATCAAATCAAACATTGGAACTGCAAAAACAAATGCTATCGTCTTTGCGGATAACCTGTTGCTATGTGCATCCACTCCATGGGACTACAAAAACTGCTTGACCACACATACTCCTTTCTATATTCCTGTTTAGGTATCAAGTTCACTGCAGATGGACGCAGTAAAGTGGAACCGCAGACAGATCTGGTCCCTTAGCTGCAACGGATTACGAAAGCGCCACTAAAGCCATAAAAACGACTACATATTCTGAGGAGTGTACTGATACCACAAATTTTCTACAAAATAACCCTGGGCAGTACCAACATAGGTTGCGTAAGGAAGACTGATGTACCATGTACTTATTATAGCAGAAGGAAGTAAGGAAGTGGTTGGATTTACCAAAATATGTTACAACAGCTTACTTCCATACGCCAATCAGCCAAGGAGGCTTAGGCATCACATCCCTAAGGTGGAAGGCACCTATGCTCAGAGCCATAAGATAACAGAACCTACGCTTCCTAATTTATAATATGTCGTAACCGCAAACACATACATAACTGAGGAAATAGACAAAGAAACAGCCCGGGTACGAGTGAACGGCCAGATACTACAAACTAGTAAGGCGCTGAAGGAATATTGGGTACTGAAACTGCATCGCTCCGTTGATGGTGCTGGGCTCAAGGAAGCAGGTGAGCACAAGCAAGCGAACAGATGGATCCGAGAACCGACAAAACTTCTCTCGGGCCGAGATTTTGTGCACTGCATCAAATCAAGGATAAATGCCCTGCCGTCCAGGTCGAGAACAACAAGAGGACCTGATGCCCAGGACCGGAGGTGTAGAGGATGCCCCGTACCGGAAACGCTAAACCACATTGTTCAGCAATTTTACCTGACACATATCAGCCGAATCGACCGGTACAACAGCATCATTAAGTACTTAAAGCGGAATTCAGTTAACCACGGACTTTAGACAATCGAAAGAACCCACTGTAGAAACTGAAGACGTCCTCAGAAAACCAGACCTAGTGGTAGCAACGAAATATAACACTCCCCAAATTAAAACTGAACTAGCAAACAGACTCCGAGTCGACAAAGTCATAGTGGCAACCGCCACCCTTAATTGGAGAGGAGTGTGGGCCAAAAGCAGTATCGATCAACTTCCAAGATACAACCTACTCAATGTAACGGACACAGCACTCATCAGCACCAGAGTGCTCATCGGAACGCATAGTAGCTTCCGACAATTCAATGAAGTAACAATGTAATGGAAACCAGGATGAATCCTTTTTCCCCTTCAACATCGTGCTGTCTAGGAACAATTTAGGCAGAATGCACGACTGCCACTTGATGGATTCTGCAAGAATCCCAACTTGCGTCGTCAAAAAAAAATAGCCAAATGCCTCGTCATCTAATTAGTGACACGCATGAATGGATTAACGAGATTCCTACTGTCCCTTTCTACTAGCGAAACCACAGCCAAGGGAACGAGCTTGGAAAGAAGACCCTGTTGAACTTGTAGTGTAAGGCAATGTAAGGAGACATAAGAGGTGTAGCATAAGTGGGATATAGTTAATTTCGAATAATTATCAACAATGAAATACCACTACTCTTATTGTTTCCTTACTTACCTGATTAAATGGAACGTGTATCATTTCCTAGCCATTATACGGATATATTTATAATATGTCTTATGGTATTTGGTCTTGATGCAAGCTTCTTGATCAAAGTATCACGAGTTAAGTGAAATAATACCGTGGCAATATGTTATTATATTAATTGAATTTGGTATAACTCCAACACTTAGGTATGATCCAATTCAAGGACATTGCCAGGTGGGGAATTTGACTGGGGCGGTACGTCTCTCAAGAATAACGAAGGAAACCACACATAGAGCAAAAGGGCAAATGCTGGCTTGATCTCGGTGTGATCTCTGAGTACACACAGAGACAGTAAAAGCTCGGCCTATCGATGCTTTTGGTTTAAAGAGTTTTTAACAAGAGGTGTGAGAAAAGTTACCACAGGGATAACTTGCTTGTGGCGGCCAAGCGTTTATAGCGACGTCGCTTTTTGATCCTTCGATGTCGGCTCTTCCATCATTGTGAAGCAAAATTCACCAAGCGTACGTTCCCCATGCAAGGGAACGTGAGCTGCGTTTATATATGATTATGTATTAAATGGACAAAATTTAATATCTATAAAAAACATATTGTTTATTATATAAATTTTGAATGAAAAAAAAAATATTATTATATTCTTTATTATGATATATATTAATTATATTACACCACAATAGAGAGGAAAAGAGAAAGCTATAAATAATATTAATTTATTATTTATTTTCTTTTTCTATATAACTACACTTGCAGTATGAAAATGTCTTTCAAACGCCAATTAATATTACGCTTCCTACTTTAAAGCGAGATATGTTTTAGAAAAATGAGCTTCAATTTTTGCCCTTCTGGAGTGGACACATTAATATTAGCGGTCGGAGCCGCGAGGTGATAGCTTTTATGTTTATTTTGTATGTTTAAAATTTTACGACTTCAGCTTATTGGGAAGCTAGTTCAAATTCGAGCTTATAAAAGCATAGTAGATATGTAGTACCACTAATTGGGTGAAAAACAAACCGGTTACATTAAAAACAAGCAGCGTGTGGTAGAAGAAGAACTAATTTATTATTTTCTATCATGGATTATGCGTTCACAATTTCCCAAAGGTCATTAAGCTTATACCCATCCCGAATTTGTTCCATGGCAAACCCCAACTCCTTACAATAAACTGGTTGTCTCGGAGGCACATGAGTTGCATATCCTTCCGCGATATATGCCGTTAATTTTGAATTTATCTCCTTCTCCTGGACTTCATCAATCTCTTGAAACTCGTCAATCTTAAATTCGTTATTGTTCGAATTCGAGGACGAGTTACTACTGCCGTCATTAGTGTAATGAACTCCGAAATTAGGTGATGCACTATAGACAGCAAATAACGAAGTTAACTCCTTATATATTTCTTGAAGTCTTTCTGGTGGATCAATGCGAAAACCAAGAACATAGCCTCCACCTGCATCTGATGTCTGCACCACAAGAGCATCGCCATATTTTGACTCCCTAATCTTTATCTACAACGAGAATTGAAACAATTATTCAAAAACACAGTATAGTATTATCAAAATCAAACCAACATTTGATATTTGCATATATGGCAAACTAATGTTAAAGTTCTCATTTATATCGGCAAACCATACAAGTCGTATGCTTGTAACAATGAATGATCCAAGATTACCCTGGTCACTTGACAAATTCCATACAGCACACAGAGTGCTGTATATCTGCTCCTGTGGCAATAAAATCAGCTGTCCGGAATGGAGAATAGCACTACGTAGTTTTAACTCCCTGTACAGCAATGTCTTTTGATAGATGCTAACAAATGCTTAATTATTGGAAAGGATGCAATCGTATTCCGTATTTATATAATGCTTACTGGTGAATATCGTAAATGCAGGCAAATACTTTGTTCTGATTAGTTTCACCAGAGACATCGGTAAACAGGAATTCAAACCGAGATACCTCTCCAGCCGCAAGCACATATAAAGCCTGAGCTGTGCCTCGGACTTTGGAAAACACTGTCCGTGTATTCAAGGTTATTATTCTTCCATATCCAATCGCTTTTGTGTATTTAAAAGATCAATTAAATACATTTCATATCACATAATAAAGTCTGAATGACTCACAGAGATTGAATTTTTTGTGTACTAATGAATGCCAAATAATCCTGAGGTTTGTTGCCAGCATACTTCCTGTGTCGCCAGGGTTACCTTTCGAGTCTTCTATGTAATTAATGGTTGACAAAACTTTTTCTCCATTGCGATATCGATTTTGCCTAGGTATAAGACATATTTTAAAGATTATTTTTTCATTCTCTTGAATATTTCAAGCTTACAGATTAGGTGTGTCAAATTTAATTTCCTTATCCTCCCAAGTTTGATAAGTCGCACTCTCATCACTTTTACTTCTTGTCGATAACATTTCGAATTGAATACTGCAAATAATTCCAGTTCAAGCCGATTATGTTACGGTGGGTGATAGACGAAAGTTTGGTTAATTGCATAGTCATGGTTACGAATGGAGGTTATGAACCAAACAAACCACATCCTTTACAGCGCGGTTCGTGGAAATGAACACAGACATAATCGGCCCTAGCGAGGTATCCGTCGGAACGGAAAATTCTCCGATTTTATACGATTCGAAGGATTTTTGCTTCGAGGTATTCTTCGGAACATCTTTCGGAATATTTCTCTGACATTTTGTAACGCATATCGGCGAATTACGTAGAAGTGCGATGAAGTGCATTTTTTTCTTAAATTTTTGACAGTTTATGCATTGCGAAGAATTTTCCGTTCCGACGGATACCTCACTAGGGCCGAATATTATAAGACCTCACTTTATTTATTAAATTCAGCTGTTATTCAACATTTCGGTTAAATGCCGTACTCATTAATAAACCACAACATCAAAGCCTGCAGACAATTTTTAGTATTATAATACGTAGGTAGTATAAGCTGCAAATAAAATATGTTGGAAGATTCAACAGAGAGAAACAAAGATGCAGAGGGTAAAGGAGCCGAAAGGCATTCATGGACAATTAACATTGGCTTGCAATCATTTTGAATTTAATTTAATTTTGGTGGGGTAAATACCGAATTAAATTGACTTAATACATACTAAAACTAACGTTTAGCCTTAAGGCAACATCTTAAAACTAAGGCATAAGAAGCCTTAAAACTTAAAGATAAAGGGAATGGTGAGTTGAGTTAACCTTTAGCAGCATACGGGAGATTTGCTCTTTGGAACCATATATGAATATGAGTCTTGATAGGTCCGTGGATTGAGAAATGAGGGCGACGTATATTACGTGGGTTTGTATAAAGGAAAACGGAGCTTAAAGAGACGCACATTCGAAGGAGACTGAGAGTTTCCAATAAATTTAGTTTTTAGTTTTTCTTTTTAATAATTTTAAAGGAAGATTATTATAAGCAAATAGTGTTTATTGTGCGAGTAAAGCTGCGAGCCAAAAGGAGATAAAAAAAGCCAACATTTGACTGACGTTAAAGCGATTACCGCTCCAAGTGATGCCCGCAGGACGATAAGGGACGGCGCATAAATATCGAAATTTTTTTTAAATTTAAGGATTTAACGTCATCGTATTTGATTTGGTGATCTGGTGTGTGGATCTATGGCGTAAACTTCACGTTGGCGCAGACGACCGGCAAACGCGATCAATGACGTTACGATATACGATTTATTTTCCACAATGGCATAACAACTATAGGTAG
This sequence comes from Cheilosia pagana, assembly GCA_936431705.1. Classification (NCBI taxonomy): domain Eukaryota; kingdom Metazoa; phylum Arthropoda; class Insecta; order Diptera; family Syrphidae; genus Cheilosia; species Cheilosia pagana. Next base: position 59,234,180 of record OW386166.1, on the reverse strand, counting down.
CAGCTGGAATGCGGTGAAAAGGGGATATCTCTTAAATTCTTCGGCCAGAGAGTTAGCTATGGATGTGTCATGTGTCTATTGAGACATAGCACATAGGTAGGGTAGGTCAGGCCAGTGCCAAAGTCAACAGGCACGTCTCTTGGACGAGACGAACATCACCAAGGCGCATTCGTGGAAAGCAGGGGATGCAAGGGCGTAGAATAGGTAAGTTAAAATTTAAATAAGGTATTTAGCTTTTTCTTTTGGCTCGATTTTATTTATTTTTTATTTTTGTTCAGATTAATTAGGAAGTATGATTTTCAGTGAGAGTATTTGGGAAAGAATTGTCTGGTGCACGTGCAGTTCGGCCCAGGTGACTTCAGCAAGATTTCATTGGATTTTTGATGTAGGTCATGTATGGATTTTGCTGACTCCACAGAAGGGATCAGGGATCAGGGATTCATTTTCATTTAATTTTTAATTTTACCTTTTATTATACATGGAGGTGGTTTAATATGTACGTACTCCCTCTTCTGCACCTAGTTCCCCTCCTTTCCTCGCAAGGTCCTTAGCCTGCTCGTTTCCAATTACACCAAAGAGTTCTGGCTCCAACACAGTTTTACTCGGTTCTGACTGCATGATGCTTTTAGCATTGTGCGACAGTCCCAGACTATTTCAGAAGTTATGTTCAGAGCTTTGAGTGCAGCCCGACTATCGATGAAGATGGCGATATCGCTTCCAGATACAGATCTCATTTACGGCTAGAACTTCTGATTGAAATAAACACTGCTAGTATCCGGTAGTCGAATGGACACTTCTAGTTGTGGGTCTACAAATTAGATGCCAGAGATGCCAGAACCTATGGCTTTCAATCTTTTCGAGCCGTCTGCGTCTGTGTAAACCGCTATTTCACAGTACTTGGTGACCTTGCCTAATTGCCATTCACTCCTCTCTGGATATGATACTTGCCCTCGCATGTCGCATATATATAAGATTTAAGTTAAGTTAGACATGGTAACCATGACGGCTTTTTTTGATAAAAGTGCAAGGAAATGTGGATTTTTTTCAAAAATGGTACATGCGAGTTTGACGATAAATTGGTCTTAGAGGACATAATATGGTTTTTCCAATCTTGAAAGCAATCTCAGATTTACTATAAACTTTCGAATACTGAATATTAATAAAAAGCACTTTTTAAAAATTTGCGTTTGTATACGAAATTGATATTCTCAAAATGACTGCCCCTTTCGTTTTACATTCGAATCGCCCAAAAAAACGTTGATTTATAAATTAAAATGAAACCTCTCTCTTCTCTTTACATATAAAAATCTCGTGTCACAGTTTAGTGTTTAAACTCTATCGAGACGGCTTGACCGATTTTTATAAAATTTTATATTTTTCTTAAGGAAAAATAATAAAAGAATTCATTCATTCATTCATTCATTCATTCATTCATTCCTAATTTTTAAATAGATTCGTACCGACTACCTACCAGATTTTTTTAAATTTCCACCCGTCAACACTATCCACCAAAAACTATATGTGTATGAAAGCCTTTCAATTAAATTTAATATTCACAAAATGGTGTACACACGTAAGCCATCAACTAAATATTGCGTGTGTGTATCAATTTTCATCCATCCACTGTCACGGCAAAGCAAAGGTAACCTCAAATATGGCGGGTTATATTTAGATTAGATTGCGGGAGAGCCCTCAAGGGGGCTCTGTCACTGTGGCCTTTAAAGAAGCATATTGTTCCTTCCCTGGCTCTAGGACCTTACTAGAGCCATCTTCTTACTCCGGAGGTAGTCAGGAAGAAAATAATCTTCTCTGGGTGTGTATATCAGCGAGAGTTGCTGAAGTGACGATTTCCTCGCCAAGTATTTTTTCCCTAAGGTTGAGTAGAGCCGGACATTCCATGGGTATGTGAAGAGAGGATTCATCACTCTCAAGACATAGTCTACATGTTGGATCCAGAGAGGCTCCTAGGCGGTATAGGTGTTTTTTTTCATGAGGCCGTGGCCACTGATTATTCCTGTTAGTATTCTTAGGTTATTTTTGTCTAAGTTGATCAGGAAGTAGGATTTCCTGAAAGAGTATTTGGGGAAAAATTGTCTTGTGCAGTTTTGCCCAGAAGTTTTAAGCCAGACTTCATTGGATTCAATACGTGATAGCTTTGTATCCCCTGAAATGGTTTTTGCTGACTCCGCAGAAGGGTTCAGGTCCGATAAGCGGAATTGTACCGCCGATTTTAGCCAGTGAGTCAGCTTCTTCGTTACCAACCAGCAAAGCACTTATGGGCTGGAATCCAGTGGAAAATATTTCGGGTTATTAAAGCATTCACTGTCACTTGATAGTTGATTTTGAGAGAAAATTTAGTTGTATCTCTTTTTTTCTTCCCTAAGTAGAGTAGAGTATACTATGTTTGACACCTCTTTTTTCAACCCGCTTGGTCATGCGCAATCACCGTACAGCGGGTGCAGGTATGTAATATGAGGTAATATGTGGGCCGCTTCATACACTTTTACAACGCTTTGCCTTGCTCTCTTGCCAAATTTCTATTTCATTTTTCATCCATAAATCGCATTTTAAATTTCTATAGTGGTTTGAGAGAGATAGGGTGTGAAATGTATAGATAAGGGACTGAGAGAGATAGTGATTTAACATTTAAAATAATAGGTGGTAAGAAATATCTCTTATTCGCCACCTCAAGCATTATGGGAAATCTGGATGTTAGAGATTCCGGGAATACTACCTTCGAACGACAATGAAAGCTATTGATTAGTTTTTATATATTGTTAAAAGGCGCTTAATTTGATTTATAAAAAAAACTATCTACGGAGATGTTTTACAAATTTGAAGCATATTAGTTCGAACATGGTTAGGTACTTATTTACCACTTTTCGATATCATTATCATAGACTGCTCTAGAAACAATACATATGGCAAAACAACGTTTGCCGGGTCAGCTAGTAGGTATATATAATGTTTACATCCTGAACATTATTCCTGGGTTTTCAGCTCAACAGATAAAGAGCAGGGTTGTGTGTGAAGATTTTGTTGCTGGACCAATACCAATTGTCGTACGGGCATAACACCTACGGCAGTTTGATTTGGAAAATTTAACATTGGATCTTCACAACACAGCTCTGCTTAGTAGTAGAGTCGGAGTTGTGTTTTTTGTGTCTGTGGGCTGCGATCGAATCTCTTTTCGGCGTATGTCCTGTCCATGTTGCTAAATATAAACCAGCTGTTTTGGCACTGTGCGAAACCAGGTGGGTGGAAAATCTGGTAATTCAGAATTTGATCTACCTGTGTATCGTTTAGTGCCTTTATTCATTTACATCGTGGTCTCGCCATTTATGTTGGTAATGATGTAGTCTACCAAGCTCCAAAAGATTATGGCATTTGTTCCAACCCGGAATTCAATTTCAAAATGGCGAAAATTCCATATCCGTAGGAAAATAATACATTAATTTTTTATTTACAGAAGCCCCAATTTAGACAGCAACTCGACTTGTAACGAGTTTGATGTGCTGTCTGACTCCATTACATGAATTGTTTCCCTGTATTCGCATACTGAAATCGTCATTGCGGGCGATTTCAATATCCACAATTCTGACTGTCTTCTACATTCTGGACTGTCAATATCAACACCCGAAGAAATTTATTTACAGATCTTTGCTAAGTTAAATCAACTAACCCAGCTTGTAAATGAGTCCACACATGTACCAGACATTTACGGTCAAAATGCCAACACACTGGACTTGTTTCTTACCTCCAATCCTTGTAAATACTCTATCGAAGTACTATCACCTCTGGGCTCGTCTGACCACTGCATCATATCAGCTAATTTCTCGTACTCCGACCACAAAGTTAAAGAAAAAACTCCGAAAAGAACCGTATGGCAATACGAGAAAGCCAACTGGGGCGGACTAAACAGCTTCTTTAGGAACTTTAACTGTTCGTTATGCTTGCTCGATAACGACGTGGATGCCGCCGCTCATATAATGCCAAACGTAATCACCTTAGGTATGAAATCCTTTATTCCTAATAGGATAAAGAGTATCAAACCAAAAGAAAACGCGTGGTACGACACGACCGGAGTACGGTTTTCGTGGCAATAGATCCACTGGTGATTTGATGGCTTATCTCACCGAAAAGTGGAACCCATCTCTTCATCACTCTGGTGAAACGAATATTGTTTCGCTTGATATTTCAAAGGCATTTGACAGAGTTTGGCATCAAGCTCTTTTGTCGAAAATGCGTGCCTATGGGATCGATGCGTCTCTTATTCAATGGATAAGAAACTACGTTTCTGGCCGTTCAATTCAAGTTGTCTTGGATGGTTTCAAGTCTGAAATTTACCATTTTAATGCCGGATTTCCCCAGGGCTCCGTTTTGTCTCCGACTCTCTTTCTCATTTTTATAAATGATCTCTTGTCTGTAACTTCTAATCTAATTCACTCTTTCGCTGATGACAGCACCCTCAGCTTCCCATATTCATTCCAGGACTCACGTCCTCTTCGGCCGTAGAACTGGAACGACAACGTATGCTAAGCTCATTAAATTCCGTACATGACAGCACTATAAATTGGGGTTCAACCAACAGAGTGGAATTTAATGCTTCCAAAACACAATGCTGTCTCTAAAGCGAAACCCAAACCTTCAGCCATTATCCATGAATGGCACTTGCATCACCGAAACCAAAAGACTTTCCATTCTCGGTAGGTATGTGTGTTCATAACAACCTCCTGCTACGCTTGTCGTGTTACTCAAATATAAATATAAATAATGTTAATAGTAGTTGCATTAGGCGCTTATAACTCTCAGTGTTTGTGAAAAGCATTTTTATTTAATGTGTCAAATGAATAAGTCAAAAGTGGATTTTAGTTAACACTGTTCTTTTATTTTTTATTTTTTCTATTAACTACAATGATGTCATTGCTAGCCCAGATCGGTCGTTTTTCTTTTTTTTTGTGTTTTTCCTAGAGAACAAATCGATTCTATCGCGTGTCAAATATGGCCCACTTTGTCATATGCCCACAAATTGGGTGGTCCATATTAGACACACTGTGGTTTTTGCACTGAATTTCCTTTTTCACACACGTCTAAAACTGTTTTTAAATTCTGATAGCACAATGAATAAGAAAAGCCTTAACGATATTCAGACTCAGAAAAAGATAATTAAATTGAAGGAAAATTCAATATGAAAATAATAAACAAAAGTTACCAAAAAATTGTATGGAAAACGAAAAAAAAGAATGCTATCAAAATCTTGCACATGCTTCGAGCCATACCTACCTCGATTGAATGAGACAAAATTAGCCTGATCTTGGTTGGAATGAGTTAGTTTGTATCTACCTGCACTTTCTACTTAAGGATATATAGTGGTGGCCCATATTACAAACGTGGGCCACATTTGCCGCACTTACTCTAACCCTTAACCAATAGGCTATTACTTGCATACTTGTGCACTGACTCAGTCGTGCTTTATTTTTTAGCCTGAATCTTAGTTTTTATTGACACAACAACAAAGGGTATTTCGTGAAATGGGAAAACGATGTTCGGAGATCGAATCCAAAATAAATAGCTGATTAATTTTTCCCGGACATCTTATTCTACCAGGGAGATTTAGAATGTGTCTCCATAGCAATCAGATTTTCCTTCCGAATATCCAAGTTCAATTCTTATTATTTGGTTCGATTGGTACATATATTAATTTTGTCGTTTATTTACATCTACTGAGAATTAATATTTGTAAAGGTATGACTAAAGCGTTTTAGAACTTCATTAAAAAAAAAACGAATATTGAAAAATCATCGAATTAGCTAAAAAAAAAGTATGAAGTAAAAAATAATAAAACTATTCAATTGGTTGAAAGGGGGCGAAGAATACTGCCATGAATTTAATTCTTCATTTACTGAAGATTTGCATATACATATTACACTTGTCCAAATAAATTTCATTAGTAGATTCGATTATTTAAATTGCTTTTAATAGTCCACCTCTTGAAGCTCCTCACTTTATACATACTTCCAAAACTTCCCACTATGTTCGAAACTGATGGGTAGCCATCAGTGTAATACACTCAAGGAATAATTCATTTTAACTTAATTCAACTTTATAAATTGAATGAAAACAAGGGTGGGATGTGGGTTCTAGCTTGGTTTGAGTGGTTTGTTTGTCAATTTAGTATATGGTCGCTGCCTTCTGCATACTGATATTGTATCAATGCAATGTACTCTCTCGTAATGAATATTCTACAGACTAGAGTGTATACACTAAAATGGACTGTACTTCGGAGTAAGCTCGTATTACTTTCCAGCTTTGCTGTGGTACATTTTGCAAGATGGTTTTCATTTAATACATACCTACACATAGGTTTGAAGGTACTTCGAACCAGTGGTTACTTTCACCAAGAACATACTTAAGCTGACCACATGCGGACTAGGAATAACTATAGGTATATACCAAGTTTCTACCTGAGTGAAAATTATGTAAATAAATAAGGCTACACAACTCCCAAATGTGCATAGGTAAATTGTAAATATGAATTTCAAGCATAACAAATGCTGCTATCAATGGAACGTTTGCATAGATATATACCTACTATTACCATTTAACCTCCGCATAAGCTTTAATTTCTTTGTATCGACATAATTATAAACAAGTAAAGCATCAGGGTCTTCCAATAGGAACTTGCGATCCTTGACAGTTGATATCGGCCATATTGTTGAAGCTACATCTATCAAATCGGCTGAAAAAGCTTGCAAATGATGAAATTATTTTATCAAAAAAAAAACCTTTCATCATCAGCGATGAAGCATGAGGCCCATTTCTGTATGAATGGGTACTTCAAAAAACAAAACATCTAATGCATCCCAGAAAGTCAATGTTTGGTGTGAATCGGTATAGGTATATTTCTTTTTTAACGACGTTGACCAGGCCATCACCGTCAACGGCAAGCTGATTACCATCTTATATTTACCTGAATTGGATGATATGGACACGAACGACATGTAGTTTCAATAGGACGGCGCTACGTGCCACACAGCTCACGGCACATTGAAAACTCTGCACGACCGATTCGTGGGCATGGTCGGTCATCTCACGTGGAGGTGATGTGTACTGGCCACCCAGATCGTGCCGTTAGAGTATTTCTTGTGGGGTTTTCTTAAGCCGCAGGTCTATATGGGAATAAGCCGCGAACCGCAGCGGTCATCAAAGCCTACATAACCGAAGCCATCGAACAAACTCAGCCTGATTTATGCGCCAGAGCCATGGATGCACGGTACCCAGGAAAGCCATTTGAACGATGGTATATTCCATACATAATGGCATCGATAGGCCTTTCGAAGGAATAAAAAAATTCGATGAAATTTCACACACACACACGTTTATTTAAATTTAAAGATAGCATGCGCTTAATAAAATTTCATTTACATATTATTATAAATATTTTTTTAAACTTACAATGGGTGGTATGAAAAAAGTAGCAGTTGCTTTTAATAAAAAATCTAAGCATTTGCTTACTTTCGTATGAAAAAATATTGATTTAATTTTCCTCCTACTTTTAATATTATTTGTCTTCGTAAAGCGGCGCCACTTACTTTTACTCAAATCAGTATGACTAAAACCTGTCAGACAAAGCAATTTCTACGAAAATTCCAAGTGTGACTCAAAGGTCAAAGCTTTTGCTAAATATTTGTGAAAGCATATATAAAACAACCCAAGCATTATGAGCTGTTGCTGTTTTATCTATAAATAGTAAGTAAAGTTTTTGTGCAGAAAAACCAACCAAAATATCGATGCAGTGTGTTGATACAATACACATATTTACTTGTTTTACTTGTTGTTGTCGTACGTTGGTATAAGAAAAGAGGATTTGGCGACGGTCATAGTTTTAAGCAATTTCGCTTTAGTTTCGCTTAACTCTTCGGAATGTGAACTCGTTGACTAATATTTTGTTAAATGCATATTATTTGAAACAGGGGTGACGCTCTCTCTAATATCCAGAGATTGAAATCATCCCTAAGATATATAGGAGGTAAGGGTTTGCAGGCAAATTTCAAAAACCTCTCGAGAATTTATGTTCCTTCTAAGTTCTAACTAATGTATGAACAAAAAATATTTAAAAACCGATGATCAGATAGAATTTCAGACAACTGAAAACGAAATGAAACAGCAACAAGCTTGGCAAACAAAACTCATGTTTCCAGGTGTAACTGGATTAGCAGTATATATTTTTTCATTATGTATTTTTTTCAACAAAAGTCATTAGACGCTCCAGGGAAATTCAGATTTAACAGGAATTGCAAGGGAAGTAACACGTACAGCTAAGTAATTGCAATATTCAAATTTCAGAACTTAATTTAGTAAAGTTAAGTAGTATCGATTAAAGGTAATTGCTAATTGGTTGATCTTCGACTGCCGTTTGGCACTAGTAGCACACTTAGAAAGTAGCCTTTATTGCAACTAAATACGTAGATTGTATCGAACAATTTTTTGTTAACCCACAAACGAGCAACTTTACCCGACAACGACAAATACCTATATCTAATGGGTTTTCCAATTGGGACGGGTTATTGTTGGCATCATGGCGAGGTCATGTTGTTTTCGTGGCCCCTGTCCAATCCGGTGAGCAGCACCAACGTTTGGTGGTCAAATTCGGGAAAACCGGTTCGGTAAATAATAAGCCAACACTCGTGCTTCAAAGGAACGCTAGATTAGTTAGTGAAATTGTAAAGGTGAACCCGATGCAGTCAAATCCTTTTTATGCTCTACTATCTGGGCATTGAATCGGACAAGAGCTGTTATCTCAATGAGAGCCTAACAAGACAAACACGTTTTCTCTTAAACAGTGCTCTTGGCCTCAGGCGAAAACAACAACTGTTTGCTGTCTACACGAAGTATGGGTCTGTGTACGTTAAGAAGTCGGCGAATGGAAAAAGCTTTCTCATCGAAAGCACTGAAGATCTGCTTGCTGCTGCTGCCAATAATCAATAAAAATTGTTGTACTTTTACCAATTATCCATAACGTAAGCTTAATATTGTAATTCTGTTGTCTTTTCCTCTGTATTATCCCCCTCTCTTCAAGCCTCTCTACATTATTTTATCCCTTCGTTAGGTGGTTTGCACTTTTCTCTTTGTCGTTTTAAATTAATATCGTAATCAGCGTTACCACTTGTACTACATATGTAGTACTGTGCTACATATTCGATTGATTTTTGCATCCCGTACTACATACTACATCATTACTCTAAAGTACTACATTTCTTGAGCTCGTTCATTTTCACCATTTTTGTTCCTGTTGGATTAAAAATAAGGAAATTCTAAAAGAGCTGTGGCGTTTTATGAATGGGCTTCCAATGTAGTCCTTCTGTTGAGCAAAAGTGCTCCAAAGGAAGTGTTTTAAAGATGGAAAAAGTAATAGGTTACAAGAATCAACTCAAAATATTTGAAATACTAGCTTATAAAAGATAATGTCAATTTGGACCCATCAGTATTCTTGCTCATATACCAAATACAAACATAATATTATGGGAGAATGGCAGGTACTACATTTTGTTTGAAAATACTACATTTTTGTGGTTAACGTACTACATTTGCTCTTCGTTTTAGTGGCAACGCTGATCGTAATGTTAGGAGACCAATACAGTATTAATGAAAAATCAACGTACACCATGGTAAACGTTCTCTCAAAGTGTTACGAGGGTTTAAAAGTTTGTTACCTAAATGCGCGAAGTTTAAACAATCGGAAATTAGATTATTTAAAGTACTTGTTTTCTAGTTCCTGTGTTGATGTTATTTGTGTAAGTGAGACATGGTTTAATCCGAGTATCACTGACTTGTTTTATGAAATTCCAAGTTATGAAGTTTTCAGGAACGATCGAGTTACTGAAACTACGGGCGGCGGCGTAGCAATTTATTGCAAATCAAATATAAGATGTGATATTATTACAAAGTCCAGTGGTAGTGGTGTTGAATATATTATTGTTGAATTACGTGATTGTTATACGAAATGTATTGTTGCTTGTGTTTATAATAATAATAGAAGCTGCTCCTTCTTGCCCTTTTTTTCAGCAATTTCTGAATTTTGTGCACTCTACGAACACACAATCATTTGCGGTGATTTCAATGTCAACTTACTGAAAAATGATTCACTTGCCTTTCAGTTGAAGGATTCAGTTTCTTCAGTAGGAATGGAAGCAGTAAACACTACTTACCCTACACGTTTTGCATTGAACAAATTGCCAAGTCTGCTAGATCTTATTGTTGTTTCGAGTCCATCGCTTATTCTTTTGTTTGATCAACTATCATTTGATATCTCAGATCATGATCTACTTTTCTGTACCTATAACATCAATTTGTCCAAAACTGCTGTCTCAGACACATTTACATTTAAAGACTTCAATTCCATAGATGCCAATCTCCTTCAAATCGCAACTCTCACGGCTCCCTGGGAACAATGCCGGTTATCTGCTGATCCAAATGAAAAAGTAAGGCTGCTTCAGTCTATACTAGTTAAGTTGTATGATGAATATGTTCCAATCAAAACGGTCAGAATTCAAAACAAAGCTTGTCCATGGTTTACCTCGGAGGTAGTTAGTGCTATTAAATCTAGGAACAGATTATACAGCAAATGGAAGCATAGACCATCTGATGTTAATTGGTCTGCATACAAAGTGGCGCGTAATTATTCAACCTCGGTCCTGCGTACATCAAAAACAAACTATTATGCCTCCAAACTAAATACTTCCCTGCCTGCGAGGAAACTTTGGAGAAACCTTCGAAAAATTGGCATCTCCAGCGGCAGTGACGCTAAATGTGCTCTTGATCCGGATGTACTAAATAACTTATTTCTGGGTGTTGATCCCACTACTAGTTGTACTGCTGTTATTCGAACGGAAGACTTTGTAAGCCCTGTACCGATGCTCGATGATTTTGTGGTAGCCACCGAAGTGGAAATCGCTCAATGCGTAACAACTATAAAGTCTAATTCCATCGGTGAGGATGGCCTTCCAATACGCTTCATCAAACTGATTCTACCTCAAATAATCTCTCACCTTACTCATGTAATTAACTGGTGTATAACAACATCAACTTTTCCTCAGTTATGGAAAATTGCAAGAGTTCTGCCAATAGCAAAGAAAACGAACCCATCTTCTCCTGCTGATTTTAGACCGGTTAGCATTCTTCCTTGTCTGTCTAAGGTTTTTGAGAAGGTTATGGCAAAGCAGATAACGAAGCACTTATCACAGAATAAGTTGTTGTATGCTCAGCAATCTGGTTTTCGAGCTAATCACAGCTGTTCTACAGCTATGGTTAATTTGCTTGAAGAGTTAAGGCAAGATTATGATAGGGGGTTTGTTTCGTTGCTTTGCTTGCTGGATTTCTCAAAAGCCTTCGATAGTGTTAATCATAAAATCCTGTGTTGGAAGCTTAAGAATAACTTCGGTTTTAGCGAAGGAGCAGTAAAATTGATGATTTGTTTCTTGTCTGGCAGATCACAAAGGGTGATTTCTGGTGGACGTTTTTCCATCTTAAAAGAAATTAAGCAGGGAGTTCCTCAAGGCTCAATATTAGGACCGATACTATTCTGCATGTTCATAAATGACCTTCCATCAGTTTGTAAATATGCTTCAGTACACCTATATGCAGATGATGTCCAATTGCACTTAGCGAAGCCTTTCAGCAACCTCAGTGACCTCGTTCTTATTTTTAACGAGGATTTAAGAAATATTCACACTTGGTCAGTAGCAAATGGGTTACTGCTAAATCCATCAAAATCGCAAGTAATTCCAATTTCCAAAAATACTTTTGATCTATGTCTCCTACCTGACATACTTCTAAATAACAATAAAATTGAAGCTGTAGAGTCAGTCGCTAGTCTTGGCTATATAATAAACCGAAATTTATCGGGCTATAATCACACCAACGTGGTCATTGGTCGTATTTACGGGTGCCTTCGCAAATTGTGGATCAGTGCCTATTTCACTCCACAGGAAACAAGACGAAAGCTGGTACTGACCTTAGTCTTACCTCTCATAACATATGCTGAGGTAGTCTACAGCAGTCTTGACTCCTTATCCCAGCGTAAACTGCAAGTTGCCTTTAACGATGCAGTGCGTTATATTCACGGCATTCGTAGATACGATCATGTTTCTGTGCTCGCCAGGGGTTTGATTGGTTGTACTGTGCAGGAATACATCAACGCCAGGAACTGTATATTTTTACACAAAATTATAAGTACTCAATGTCCGTCTTACTTGTATAATAGACTTAATTTCACTCGCTCCTCTAGAACTATAAACCTTATTCCCTCTCGTTGTAATTACCTTCACTCTTCACGTTTATTTTTCATTCATGCTGTTAGACTTTGGAACTCCCTACCCTCTATAATCAAAAACATTTCAAACCCTATCAATTTTAAAAGTGCAATCCTTCTTCATTTTTCCAACTTATCCCACTAAATCTGAACTTGATATTTTTTCTCCTCCTTTCTTTCACCCCTTATAGTTATTAAGTTACTTAATGTAAATTAGCTTTAAGACTATTCAAATTTCCTAAGTGAGAATTCTAAGTACTATAAAAGATCATATCTTAATGTACATACCTTTTAAATAAAATAATTGAATTGAATTGAATATCAGACACAACCGGCTACCAACTTCAAAAATATCAGTTATAAAAATTCGACCTTATTTAATTCATTTTGTTTTATGTATGTGGTACTAGCGGACCTGCACAATTCGTAATGCGAAATAGAAATATAGAAAAATCAAATTCAAATTCATATAAATCAATGATAAATAGTTTTTAATGTACCTAATGCTTTGTTGTAGGTACAAAATATTTTTGATTTTTCCATTTTCGGTGTAAATATGCCAACACGCGACATATAACTGTCCATGTGAGAAAAGTGGATAGGCTCTAAATTCACTCCACAAAATCCTAACGTTTGCCCTTGCGCCTTTTTAATAGTAACCGCAAACGCAAGGTGAACAGAAAACTGAAGTCGTTTAAATTCAAATGGAATATCAGATGGAATCATTGGGATGAGTACATCTTCGCCTTTAAATTATTTTCCAGTTAAAACAGTGGCTTCAATTAGATAAGCCATTTTACCAGAAAGTCTTGTACCATTACACAAACGGCGTTGAATAATATTCCAAAGCATAATTATAGTGACTCCAACTTTAAATTGGTGATTATGCCAAGGCACAGGCACGTAGCCAGGGGGGGGGGGGGGCTTGAGGGGCTGAATACTATTCAGTTTAACGCTACCCTTATCAGTTCACCTACAGAACAAATCCTTAGACTTCGTTTCTGCAATCGACCGCACAAAAGAAGTTCTGAATCCTCTTAAGAAAATCAGAGAAAATGCCAACGATTTCTTCAGAGATGCTTCCCAATCCGCATCACAAATTCTCAACTTTCCGATGACCTATTTGAAGTTCAATTAAGAGCTTTAAGAACTTCATTGAAACAGACAATGCGTTCCAATCCAGAAACCTCTTCTACTGAAGCCTATTTTAGAGTATCTATACTGATTTGTTACGGACAGATTCATGGTCAACGAAGACGTTCTACCATCGTTTCAAGCTCTGCTCCCAGGCCACCACGACCACGCTTACAGGACCATATCCTTTTCATGAAATTTTCCATAACAAAATCGCAAAGTGGCTGTCCTATGTCCTCGATAGACTCACGAATTTCATCTTTGAGGTCTTGAATCGACGCGACGCTGGGCTGTTTGGCGTAGACCTTATCTTTCACGTGGCCCCAAAGGAAGAAGTCGCAAGGTATTAAATCACAAGATCTGGGTGGCCAATTGCCTTGTTGAAAGTAAAAATCATTAATCATCTCCCAATTCCAAAGAACGACGAGAAATGGACAAACCTGGGTTTTCTTCAACACTTTAGGCTTCAGCAGCAATATTCTCAGTTGTTCTTGAGCGACGTGCACGGGTTTTATTCTTCACAAACTAACTTGTCCCAACAGCTCGAATTTTTCCACCAATTTCTGTATTGCGGTCCGACAAGGTGCTTCGCGACGACCCAAAAATGCTTTAGTTTTGCGAACTGTGACTGCAAAATTTTCACCATTTTTTAAGTGAATTTTTATAATTTTAATGCGTTGTTGAAGCGCGTATCGTTCCATTTTTGTAATGGCGTAGGTTCTACATGTCAAATGTCAAAAAAAAACAGCGTCAAAAGTGACAGCTACCGAAATAGCGGGCTATTCAAAATAACACCTCTTATTGGAAAAGCCTTATACGATTTAAAAACTAATAAAAATCAATGAATTGGAATGTGCTTATATAATTTTTTGTTTAAAGAATTCCTCGTAAGATTTGGAAGCAAGCCCCCCCGGAAACAAAATTCTGGCTACGGCCTTGCCAAGGCAATTCAAAAATTCTGTTGGATAATTCACAACAACTTCTTCCACAGACTTGTAAGTACGGAATTAAGTCGCCAGGAATTTTGGATTGTATACGTATAGCAATATTTAATTCACTGATTTCTTTGTTCTTAGCAGCTAAAATTGCTCTATCACTCAACCACGTATGGCATTTATATTGTTGTGCTACGTTAGGGAAAACACTTTCAATCAATTCCTCTTTTGACACTACAAAACGGCAAAAATCATTTAGCAATGTTATCAAACCAGTTTCATCAACTGGCATCGCACCATTTCTAATTATCTGAAATTGCTTAGAGAATTTTTCATCGGATGGATCACTCTGCAACTGAACATGAACGTTGACAGTAAGTTTCAATGACTTAACAAATCTACATAAATACGAAGACTTTAAGTAACCAGTCATTTCACCAGCAGCTGTCGATCTAGGAATGACGGGCAATGTTTGTCTGAAATCGCCTGCCAATAAAATCAAGCACCACCAAATATATCTGTATTATCTAGGAACATCTTTCATTGTTCTTTCCAAAGCTTCAGCAGATTTCTTATTTGCCATAGTACATTCGTCATAAATAATGATACCGCAACGTTTTTGCCGTTCCAGATGTTCTTGAAATGTTACATGTTGGAGTTTCATTGACTTGGTAATTCAATGGTAATTTCAGAGCAGAATATGCTCTATTACAGGACTACGATTAACTTGACACACTCGAATCAGAAATCGATTCGGTGGCTTTCGAGACATAAGATTTTGAATGTATTTTTTGTATGGGCGGTGCCGCGCCCCTATAACTCATGAACCAGTACACCTATAAAGACCGTATGTACTTACAAACCATGGTATTAATGTCACCTTTCATTTGAAATTTCCAGAATCAAAATCGGTTCACGCATTACAGAGAACATTGGCGACAAACACAATACAACTTATTTTTTATACATAGATTTTTCGGGAACGAAACCATCATACGTCAAAACTATCTGTTCTTTGGCTAGAGAGCAATAAATTTTTGAGCTCGACTGCTTTCCAGTTAATTTAATTTAGGGCAATTAATGCCAACCTTGTGGTAACAAAATGTTGTTCATTGAAATGGAGGGAAAGGAGCGCGCCGATAATCATCCCTTCCTGGTATATGGCGCAGAGGCATGCATTCTTTTAAGAGCGAATGAAAACACAGCCAGTTGCTCCAAGCGAAAAGTTGTCGGTGTGATCTTTGGTCCAGTTCGTATCGCAGGAGTCTAAGCCTTAGGAACAAAAAAAAACTGTACACCGATATTCCCCTTGTCAGGAAGGATGGTAAATATAGATTAAAACAAAATGAGACTTTGTAATTCGCCATCGCAGTTGATTTCACACTTCTTGTTCTTATCATCATTATAAATTAACGTTGTTTGCTCGGCACCCAATACGACATTATAACATCGGTTCGGATGTAACTGCTGACGTAATATTCCGAGCTTTGTAAACAAACTCATTTTTTATACTCTAAATTTGCCTCCTTTTAATCCAATTAATCAAGTCTTGACGTAGGAATACCTAACTATAACGCTACATAGTTAATATAAATACATTTTCGTTAGAACGAAATTTTCTTTAAGCATTAAGTTCCAATTACACAAACCGAAATAGAATAACTTCTCACAACATACCCAGGTAGGGTTACTTCAAGACAAAATTATTATTTATTTTACTCAAATGTAATGAATTTGTTTGTTAAATATTAAAGTGAATTAGAAAAATGCCAGATGTTTTTTATAGAGTAATTGCAATATTAGGTATATAAACACTACTTTAAGCTGTACGATACACACTTAAACAATGGGAGACATTTTCTGTAGGGAGTGGAATTCAAATTAACTATGTTGAGAGGAAATTTGTGGGAGTAACATGAAATGACTTCATTTCTAAATGTAGACGTTTTCTCGTTTTTGTTTAATTAAAGTAGTAACGACAATCATTGTGTCTTTTTTAATTTTATTATAACCTTTAATTATAAAGAAATATTTCTATAGTTTTAAAGTAATTAATTATTACTGTATTTTGGAAAGTAAATGTGGTAGGTTTAATTTGTTTGCTCTTCTGCAAGATCAGGCTTAAGATGAAATTTTAATCAAAACACATTGAACAGGTGTTAAATTAAGCACCCAACAAAATCATAGCTCACTAGTCACTCAGGCCGTCAGGTCGTTCGGCTTTGTTTTGATTTTTATCTTTCTAGGGCCAGTAGGTCAATAGTTAGTATGCAATTGGCTACTGAACGTGATGTTCCAAAGTTGATGAAATTTAAACTTTTAAAGCGTATCTTCTGGAAAAGACTTATTATTTTGACAGCGTTATACCCAGCGAGAGCGACGGGTGCTCGGATTACATTTTCTGTTCTTTCAGAGAGAATAACATTTTTTAACATACGTGTATATCTTACAGAAAACTCTACGAGCTGAACAGAGACGTAGACCTGAAAGCTGGAACTAAAGGCTTTGAAACACGCCCAAGTGGTAAAACAAGCTGATAACAAAAAAGCAGTAGAAATTTCTCCGAGTGAACAAAATCACATTATGTCATATTTGGTAGTTATTGTCATATTAGAGCCAGAGCTGGATATTAGTGCTTGACGTCCCGGCGATGGAAACAGAATTCGAAATGGATTTCACATTTTAGATGGACAAAGAAACTAGTGAAAAACAGATGGATACTAAATATATATATTCGTAGCAAAGAACTTATTTTGCTGTTAAATTTTACTTATTATTTCGTCCAGTACTTTTGCCCGAAGGAAGATATTTTTGCATAATTATTTTAAACTAGCTGTACCCGCCCGGCTTCGCCCGTGCAAAATGTGGTTTCTTTGATTATTCGTTACAATAAGTAGTAGCTTAGTATTTTTTTTATGAACTCTATCCACATCCACATTTCCCATAACGCGTAATTTGGCGAATAAGAGATATTTCCTACCAGTTAGCACTGTAAAATTCGTCTTACTTCTTATTAACGTTATATTAACAGGTATTCGCTTCAAATGTTAAAATGTTAAATCATTGTCTCTCTCAATCCCGTAAACATTTCACACCGTATCTTCTTTCTGCTATGCCTCTCAATCCCACGCCCCCTGGCCCCGGCCTGCACAACGCCAAAGAGCCAAGACCCAACACACCCAGGAAATGCGATTTATGGATAAATAAAATTAAATGAAATAGAAACTCATCAAGAGAGCAAAACAAAGACGGTGTAAAAGTGTCGAAAGCATCGACACACATGAAACACCTCACATTACATACCTGCACTGCATCCGCTGTACTGTGTTGTGTGTGTTGAACAAAGAGGTCTCAAACACAGTATAGATACTCTACTCTCCTCAGGTGGGGAAAAAATAGATACAAATAAATGTTCTTCCAAATCAACTGTCCAGTGACAGTGAGAGCTTTAATAGCCCGACATATTTGGGGTTACCTTTGCTTTGTCGTGAAGACGACGATGATGGATGAAAATGGATACACACAAAATATTTAGTTGATGGGTTACGCGTGTGCACTTTTTTGTGAAAATTATATTTACCTATTTTGTAAGTAGGCTTTCGTGTATATTTGGTTTTTGTTAGATAGTGTTGAATGGTAGAAATTAAAAATGGGAAGTCGGTGGGAATCGGGTTATATGGACACCACAGGGTTTATTAATGCATGAGTGAAATAGGAACTGAGCAAGAGAGCAGACACGTCTTTCCTACATATTTCACATTATAATTTATAGGGTAAAACACCCAATCATTGGCACCTTAAGGAAACTTTAGTCTTTATGTGTGTGTATATAAAAAAAAACATTCATAACATTAAAGTACATAATTCATTTACATTTATTAAGATATTTTTTTAATAAAAAACATAAACAAGACATAAAATTTCTTAAAAAACATACAGTAAAATAAAGCAAAGTAAATTTTCACCATTCCATTCATTGGCATTCCTCAGTCCTATTATTGTCACCTATATGTTGTGGTATAAAATAATAGGAAAAAAAACAGGCAAGCGGTTTCTTAATTCTCAATTTTCCAATGATGGGCAGTGTACTTTGTGCCAGTAGCTCATGGTGGGGTGCCAACAATAGGCTATTTTACCCTAGGTTTCTTTTTTGCTTAGCAAAGCAAACAGCATACTATCTCTGTCTGTCACAGGTGTAACATAAAGTTAAAATACCCAAATATATTGCGCGTTTAGTATGTTTGATCACATTGAACTATGACTAAATAAAAAGGACATTTTTTCCGTCTTTCAAATGCTTAAAAAGTTTTTTTTTTATGATTGATAATAATGTCCTACAAAATGTATTGATAAGTGAATATTTAAGGAAATATTTCGAAAATTCTAATCCAAGAAGCGCATCTTTTTAAAAAAGCAGTATTTTAAGAGGGAGTGCAGTACAGCAGTACAACCATACATAAAGCTGTACAAGTACTACTTTTGCAGTACAATGACAGCCCTGGTGTCCAATCCTAATAGTCGATTTGTATGCTTTTTAGTGCAGTTTTCCGTTTCACCCTTAACCCTTATTTCACCCAATGCAAAATATTTAGATTTGTGTCACTGGTACAGCCACATAACTGTTAACCGTACGTCCATATATGCTTTAGCACTTGCTTTCTAATAAAAAACTTGTTCTCGAGGTTAAACTTGGAATCTCTCTGGATAGTTGTGGAGTGCGCATCTTTAGAAACTAACTTAAAACTTTGCTTGGTTAATCTTTCGATAATTTTAAAATGAATTGGTTTGTTTGTCTGAAAAAATTAATAGTTATTTTTTAACAAAAATAAATTGTAAGGATTGCTCACACTTTTTCCATTATTCGTGCGCTAACATCAACGAAGAAGATGCTGACTATATAACAACAAGTGGAAATTCTTTTCGTTGTGACAAATGTGCAGTGCTTAGACGACGCTCTCTCCACTTGCCGCCCTAGAATTTGCCAATATCACACAACAACAGTGTATAAGCTGAAACTATCAATAAAAACAGCGAAAGAGAATGCACCCGTCAAATGATTTATCAGAAGCTCTCTGACTTAGTGTAAGCTAACCACCGTTTTCTCCAGCAACTTGCTACGATGCAGTCTGAGAATACAGAGCTTAAGAACAAAGTTAAAGCTTTGGAAAGTAAACTTAATTGGTAGCAACAACATCTTTTTACCAATTGCCTTAACATTGTTGGAATGTCTAACGTCAACGACAAAAATGTAATGACCGCGCCGCAACAGCTCTTCAAAAATGCTCTCTCCATCGGTGGTCCTCTGTTACTAATACAATAATCTGTGCAAGATTTTCTGAACTCAACTCACAATTAACTGGGATCGACTGAGCGAGGAACAACAGCAGCAGCTATACGAGGAAAAATGGGATAATGTATCAATGATTCTCTATATGAAGGCAAAAGACACAATAAAGCAGAAAGGCGTAAAATACGTCTGGTTTAAAGATAATAAAAGTCTTGTCAGAAAGGTTGAGGCTTGAGGGAGGAAAAGTGTCAATTAGATCTTTTAGTGATATATTTTATATTATGATATTGCAAGAATGTATGTAGGATGTAGGTGCATTTTCTATTTTGCAAGCAAATGTTTGATTACATAAACGATTAATTCGATGAGTTTTCTTCCATTCATCTTAGTACCTAGTTCCCAATCTGGGAATGTTTTAACTACTTTTTCGTTTTGTAAAAACAAATTCTTTATTGTCCACCAGAATATCAGAAGTCTAAGAAAAAATTTCGAAGCACTTATTGCTCATGTTGCTTCCTTTCTATGTACTCCAGATATTATGTTTGTATCTGAAATCTGGATTTACGAGTTTGAGAAATATGATTATTTTATGCTCTATATTTATTATGATCTATTTCCTTTTGTGTGTTTATAGATTGCATATGTTTAATGTTTCAACGTTTAAAGGAAAACTAAAAAATGAAAAATCAAAAAAATAATTCTAAAGCATCACTTATGTATGACGGCAACCTTCGGTTTGTCACTAAAGAAATCGACCAAGAATATAGCAAGGAAACACAAATTTTTGAGTATTGTTTTTACGCTAAAAATATTATAATTATTATCTCCTTAAGCTAGGTACAATTGTGTCAGACTGAAATAATTTAAACCCATTTTCCCTAATGCAAATTAAATAGGATTTATTTCCCGTTAACGTTTTATTTATGTATGTATGTGTGTCGGTAAGTTATTTAAATTGGTCCCATGCAGGGTGGAATTGATTAACCAGTTTGCCTTAAATTATATCCACCGGTTAGCTTAAGAGCATTGGAATAAACCGAATATATACCTCGCTACAACAAAATAATCCAATTAGTTTTAATTACTCAATTACCAAATTCATAATGAGTTAATTTCTATACACATGTAATTAATAATTGATATGGAGAAATTTTCATTTGCAAACATACCTTTAAGGTGCACTGCGACTGCGGGGGGCATTACAAAAATACCAACAAGTAAATCAGCTACCGCTAAACTCATAACAAAACAATTGGTTACTGTTTTAAGGCGCCTGGTTGTAATGACAGCCATAATTACTAATGTGTTGCCAATAATTGTTATCACAATGAACGCACAGAAGACTGCCACTAAGAACATATCCTGCCAACTGATCATCATCTCAAATAATTGAGACCATTCATCGATTTCGCTGACATATGAACTGTTTTGCTGAAATGACTCCACATATGATGCAAATGAAGAATTGTGTTGGAAGACATGTGGCTGTAGCTCGCTGTAGTTGATGTTATAAAAATCCAAATTTGTAGCATTGGGGTTATCAAACAATATATTCTTCGAGCCCCGTTCCCTCGCCTGCATCACAGGAAGATTTGACATTATACAGCATCGGCTTGCTTCTATGACTTCTCTGTAATAAAAATAAAATAAAAAACAATCATTCAATATATATTAAAATAAATATGTGGTAAAATGTTAAGTGAATTGAGCTAAAAATTGTCAACCAAATAGAAATTCAAATAGAAATTCGTTCTTATACATTATTCTGAGATGACTTATACGATTCACAATATATTGAAATTACAGACAGATTGCATCTCTGCACAATCTTTCCAACAAAAATCAAGCGAATATGTGGTATTAAAGCTAAAGGCAGTGAAAGTGGTTCTTAACTATTACCCTTCGCCTATTTATACCTATATTTTATATTCCCCTGCAAACTATAGAGGTACTGGATATAAGAGTGAAAAAATAACATTTTTAAATTCAGAAAAACAGTTTAAAGCATTCTTTAGTCAGAAGTTATGTGGCTGCCACCCGGCAAAACTTTGATTTGGGTCTTTGAAGAGAAGACTAAAGCTAGAAACTTCCTCGAATGAGTGTTGGCTTTTGGAATTGGCGTATCAAGCATATGGTTTTAAAAAAGGGAATGATTTGAGTCTATACTTCAAGCAACAACTGCAGTTAATGGCAGCAATAAAGTAAAGTACAAGTACAAGTAAACATTTAATTAGAAAATTAAGTTTTGGGAAAAATGGGCAGCTTTTTACAATGGTAAACGAATTTGAAGAATAAATAGATGTAGCGACTTTCAATTGTTTGATCGATAGTTATCACTGTTATTTTAAAGAAGGATATCACGAATGCCCATACCTCCACTCCGCTGGAAATTTGGTCGCAGTTGTCCCCAGTTTAACCAGGTAGGTATATATGTATACCTGCATTGCGGAAATTCAAACCGGCACATTATCTCCTACTACAATAAAACTTTCGGAATTATTACATATTTATTTAATGCCACATACATGTATTTATGGACGTGGCAGTCTTACATTCACCTTTGCTGGGTGCCTCCACCTAAATTGATACAATTATATTTTCTTGGGTAAAACAATTGAGAAAGGTCAATTGTGTCACTTTGTTTTTGTACTGAGAAGCCAAAAGGTCAATGTTGATAAAATAAAATGATAGTTTATTATAGTTTCATACCATCAGTTAAAAAAATAAAATAATAAATCAATTTAAATATTGGAGAGTAAATTTTTTAACAAAATATGGGTTGGTCCAAACATACTTTGAATATGAAACAATATTTACGATGTAGGTACAGTAGAATCCTTTATCGTCTTAAAGAACGTTGTGATAAATAAAAACATTGAATACAATATTACGGAATATATTTATCAAAATTAAAGATCGGAATAAGACGCTCGTTTGAAACTTAAGTATAATATCCTGATCGCGCAAAATTTTATTTCCAACACAAAATTGTCTACAAAGCTTAAATTTAGCAACGCGGTTTAGCAAAGCAGTATCCTTTCTTCATATAGATGGGATGATGAAAAATCCCCACTCATTTCTAGCGAAATAAATGTCCAGTACATTAAATCGAAGATAAATAATTTTGACATAAAAAACGAAGGAGAAAGTTTCTGTTGTGTTTACTATGGATTTTTTTCAAGAGAACCGCAGAGAACATTTGCGTGATAACGCAAAACCAAAAAAAAAATACGTTTTGATGCGATGAAAAAATGTTGCGGGGCTTGTGGAGGAACGACAGTAATACGGAAGCTGCAGCAACACAAATCCCACCGCATTAATTATGGATATCTCTTATTTTTAAAGCTTTAAATTATCTTTAATATTTTGCAAATCGGCTTTCATTATTTTTTGGTGGAAATAATGAGAAACACGACACGAAGAAAGTGTAGTCTTCTACTTGCTACAAAAGAAATTATTTCCGCTGCTGCAGCAACGTATCCATTGTCCATTGTTTTGGAGTTACTCATACATTGCACGTACATACATATCTACGTATAATAAAATTTTAATGTTACTGACATCTGTGATACTAACGCAGATACGATATAGTTCCATAGATATCGCATCCAGTGCAAATAAAAATTACCACTTTTTTCAACCCCTCTTTCAAGCGATTTGTTGGAGTCAAACCTTGCAACCAGATTCAACAGAGCAAACCTAAAACACCATTTCCAAACAACAGGCAACAGTGAGTTGCATTCGAGAGATAATAAAGTGCACGATTGGATCGCACGCAACTTTCTCGTTCATATCATCAGTTTAGTTGGTTTATTTTTCATTTATTATTGTTTATCTTATATATATAAAAATGGATTTTGGTTTGTTCGGATGCTTAAAACTCGAGAACGGCTCAACCGATTTGAATGATCTTTGTTTTGTTTTGTTTGTCTTACATCAGCGATGGTTTAGAAGAAAGGAAAAGTTGGAAAATTCTCAACAGGTGGCGGTTTAGGCACACATTACATTTTTCATGGGGAAACGCACTTTGAAAAAAAAAAATAAACTGGATAGATATTGAGTAGTGACACTTCAAATATAGAAAAAAAATATTTTCAAAATCACAGTTTGTTGATCTTTTGTGATAGAAACACTTTACTGCTAAGTGCGAGAGAATCAACAGGTGGCGCTGTGGTCGATCTTCAGAGTCGCTCAACCGATTTCAATGAAACTTTGTCAAAACGGCTCTTTCATGACAGTTTTACTCTCGGATGTTTGTCAGACGTTCGCGAGAGGTGGCGCAGTGGAAAAAACCTTAAGATGTAATTTGGTTCTTTCGTTAACAAAGCCATTTGCAAAAAATAATCGAGATAGAAATCGGGATATGGCACTTGCCATATAGGTAACAAAATAATTAAATTACTATAGGTATCTGGACATTTATGAAGCCTTGAATTTTTGTAAATGGTGTTCAACACAATGGGGCAGTAATCAAAAAGGGCGCCGTTGCAGCTCCCTTAAAAAACGACTCTGCGAATTGTGGCGGGACTTAATACGAAAGGCACGGGCAGCGCCGTGGGAGTACAGCTAGTAGGCTATAAAACCAGATTTTTCAAATTGGTGATGCTGGTCCTGGTAGGTGGCCATGACTCGAAGTAGGGTTTGTGATGTAAGAATTCAGAGATTTGTTTTTGAATTTACACGTGTTTGGGGGTAAATGAAGTGCGGGTTTCTAATAGTGTAAACTCCAATTGGTTGGATTTATTTTAAGGTTCATGATTAATATGGTTAAAAAAGAAGTTTCTAGTAGTTGTGATTACATTTTAACTGGTAGTGCGGTAATGTTTATAAGACGGCATTATTTGCATTTCTCTAAGTACCTGGTTTTATTAACAATAACAATACTTATGTTATCGTAAATAAGCATTTTAGTCAAAATCTTTAAAGCTGATTTTGGAAAATAATGCGTACAAAGTAGTACCAAATATTGCAATGCTGAGTTCGAAAAATAATCTTGCTCAACTATTTAGCAAAAACTGAGTATAGGGTATTGTTCAGGATGTTAGTATTACTTAGCATTACCAGTTAAAATGTAAGCACAACTACTAGAAAATCCTTTCGTCCCACTTCTTCTTTTTTCAGCCATATTAATCATGAACCTTAAAATAATTCCAACCAATTGGAGTTTACACTATCAGAAATGTTGAAGGTAGATACTATGTAATTGCTTTTAATTAGTTTTGTTAATTACAATAGATACATTTGCATCAAACTTATCCGACCACCAAATTTCACAAGGAATGAGAATCTATACCCAAGCAAAATCATAAAAAGTTCCAATTGTTTGTAGCAAAACACATCCAAAACCAAACCCGTTTTCTGCACATTTTCCGCATAGCTAAACCCCTTTACAGGCATACTACCCCCGCGACGTAAAATCAGGGCACAGGTAGAATACATTTTTGTCGTCTTCCTTATTACATAATCTCCTCGGAGGACTGATTACTGTAAAAAGGAATCTACCCAAAAAAAAACACAACAATCAAAGCAGCAACGGCCGTGGACGAACAAAAAGTGAATTTCATCTCCACTCCAAAGCGAAATAATCACCCCTATCGTGGAATCCGACGAGGGGAATGTTACACTCAAATTCAATACCTACTTGGCATCGTAGAATACATTAGAAATTAAGGATTCACCTGTCGGTAAAGTGAATGCGTTTAACTCCATCGTAGAAAACGATCGAAGTGAAACTCCCCATACAAACTTTGACATTTCAAATACGCAGCTAATTCATTGCTAATTCTGGCGTTTTTTGTGCGGTTGTGATTTTTTTCAAAATGTTCTAGGTACAAAATGAGCAAACAGATTTTTTTTCCACTGCGCCACCTCTCGCAAAAGCGAAAGAGCTTCTCAATTAGCCGTTTGGACTCGGCGTAAAATTGTAGATCCCTTCCATTCGTCCCAAAAATTGAAAACTCACACGAAACGAATGGTTGTGAGAAGCTAGGCATTGTGTCCCACAGACCTGTCGCGCCAAAATATATATTTTTATTTTATTTAAAAGCACAAACCACAAATTACTTTCTTATTGCAGCAATAAAACAACTAACCGAGACCAATTTCGTGAATGAAGGAATCTCCAGCACTTTAGAAAATGTTGATTGGGCAATACATTTGTTCTAGTCCTTACCAGTACCAGTTTCCTTTAGCAAAAAACCGCAAGCAAGCCGCTAACTTAACTTTTGGAGATAGAGAAAACGACTTCCAGTTTGGATTCAGCTCCTTTTTCAAAACATATGAAAATTCTGCTTTATTTAAAAGAGAGCATTTAGTAAATCAGAGAGATAAATAAACGTTATTAACAATTTCAATAACAATTGTATTTCAGAAAACTCACGTCCAATCCGAAAGTTCAATTATGCCTTTTGCAGTTATCCTCTCAATTACCTATGCACATATTTTTCTGTCGCTCTTACCACATTATCATATATATACGCCTTTCCTTCTATTCCTTTTATTTTTAATTTGATTTGTGACCTCGAATTTGCTTTGCTCTATCACTGCTGCCATTTAATGCAAAACAGCTGATTTACCGACCAACTTTGTATTGAAAATACCTGTCGATAAGGGAGTCTCCCCGGCGGATTTCAAGATGTACATGGAAAGTGAAATTGAATCGAGTATGTGAAGTGAATATCAAATACGCCGTATTCCACGATAGGGGTGAAATATCTATTCATTCATAATCGTTTCGTGCACCTCGTCCCACCAGCATCCCTTTCGGCGTACGACGAGGCAGGATGTGAATGAGGTGAGATGGCATAACACTTGAAAGTAAAAAGTAAAACCAATCTAACTCTCAAATGAGGTGTTGTGTCTTGTGTGTTCAGTTTTCACCTTCCATTTGTTCTTTGTTTGTCGATCGCAAAAAGTATCAACATTCTTCTCTATGGACGTGAGACATTTGTATAATTATTGTCTGTGGTCAGATAATATAATCTTCAATCAAAAAAATTATATATAGGTACTCATGTGCCTAGATTCGCTTATATCCAAAATATACTTATCGAAAGTGAGGGAAATGAACTGAAATTTTTTATTAAAACAACATGAAATTTTTGCTTTAGCTAAAAACTTTTTGATGCAAACCATTTTGTTGGATGTAAGCTGAGAGACAATTTTTTGAACTAAGTCTCATGTTTATAAAATTTTATTGAAGCGGCTAACAGGACCGTAGGGGTCACAAGGCCTATCTGCTCACAACCATTCGTTTGTGCGTGTTTATTTTTTATTTTTGGGGCGAATGAAAGGGGTTTTCAAGTCGAGTCCAGACGGCTAATTGATAAAGTTTGCATGACAGTTAAACGCTTATATGTTTGTCATACGTTGGCGCAGTAGAAAAAACCTTACGATGTAATTTGGGTATGAATATTCAGTTGCTAAAACCAGGCTATAGGGAAAACACTGTCGCTTGTAGTATACGTGTATCCATTTATATAATACAAGCGCTGCCATTGAGCAAAATCTATGTCAGTCGAGTCGCATACTCGTATAGGAAGCGGTAGAGCTAAGCTAGCGTCAATTAGTCTTAATTGTTGATTTGATTGGATGTCGATTTAGAGAGCAGGGTTTCTATGAAATCTTAAAACCCAGTGGTGCCACTTAAGGTGTGTATGGTTACTACTCAGTATAACTGCTTGATTAATTGTCATTATTTATAAAATAAATAAAAATATAATAGTTGGCTTAGAAGGTCTGTAAAGGTTTCATAGGCCTAGATTCACACAACCATTGATTTTTTAAAGTTACACAATAAACTGTTTTTTTTTTATTAAAAAATAATAGTCAATTCGTAAAATAAAAATGAATTATAAAATATTTTTGTAAGCTCTTGCCTCACAACTATAATTGAAGCAAGTAATACCTTTTGATTGAAGTGAGGATCTCAATAAACAAAAATGAATTTATCATTTACATATTTAGAATGATTTGTTTTTTGATTTTTGGCTGGTTGCCTATTTTATTCATTACAAGCTGACTCGTCCGCCTTGCTTCACTGTCTGCCATTTTTAAGACAAAAAGTAATTTCATCGAACTACATCGAACATTTTTTTTATAAATTTGTCCCTACCTTTGAACCTTTCTGAAAGCAATATAGCAAAGCAAAAAACTAAGACAATAAAAACATAATATAAATTTCTACTAAAAAGTATACTCAAATTTTTGTTAGTTCCCTCTTACCCACCTCAAATGTCGACGAAAAGGAAGCAACCGAATGAAACAACATGACACACGAATCCCACCAGCCCATTTTAAAACTTATCACAATGAGCAACACCCGAAAATGTGTTCAACCTAAATGTGTGCGAATGTGAGACGACTGCCCATTAAAGTGCAAAACACATGATCACGTTAGAGCGCGCGAATAATAATCACACACACATTACTGCAACGGTACTCACTGCTGCATGACTACTGACAGTGGTATCAACTGAAAAAAATTGTGGGCGATGTTTTGAATAATTGTATTGAACATTGCTAAGCTACAGGACAACGCAGGGGGACATTTTATATCTTAAATGATTCAAGGGAAAATTTACTAAATTCAGCTATTTCTTAGGTCTGTACGTTATAAACCGGGATAAAAAGTATCCTAAGTCCTGACCCAGCACATAAGCAATCACTATGCCAAGCCAAGTTTCATCAAAATCCGTCCAGTAGTTTCTGCGTGATGCGTGTTCAGGCATTTTTCATTCTACAGTTTTATGTGTAGAGATACTACGTACTGAGTAGGGTGTCCCAAAAAAATTCAAAGTTATTTTTTTAAATGCATACCCCCCAATATTGTTCCTTTCACGTTAAAATACCTGAAAATTAAATTTTATAGAATTTGGATCACAGCAACCCGAGCCGACTTGCAAAAACGTAACAGTACCTACGTGCATTGCATATTTTATAGGGCGAGTACAAGTTTAGTCGTCTATGTTCATTATTAATTTCTTGTTTTCTTGTCATTAAGCTTATTGTATTTCATTAAGAAAAAGGCCATATTTTTTGTAAGAGATGTAATTCATCAAATAACGTTTTTTTAGTTTTTTTTTATAACAATAGCGAAGTAAAACTAAGTGTTAATCAAATCTAGATATACGGGTGTGTGTTATATTTTGGGAAAAGGCGCGAATACCCTCAAAATCGATTCTTAATTGCGTCATGAAACTTAATAAGTTGTACCAAGTTTGGAGAGACTTACAAAAAAAGCAAACAAACACTAGACGTGTTCAAGAAGCGTCAACAAGATTTTACAAAAAATTTGGATAATTTGTTTGATATTGCATACGCCGATGCGCTTCAATTGATGAAAATTGGAGAAGATAAAATTTTCTTTCAGCGCCAAAGAGAGCCAGGTCGACCCTGTTTCTTCGCTGGAGTGGATAGAAAACTGACAAGCAAATAGGAAAGGTCCCGACTCAGGGTTATTAAAGAGGAAAACTGGCGAATGAAATATTTTTCAGCAACTACTTCTACAGCGTCGTCGCCACATGAACCTTTACAGGATGATTATTATCTTCCAGTTTAAGTGAAAATATTGGTTCACAGGAAGATTTGTCATTTGTGATGGAGAATACGCACCCCGATACTGCTACTTCTGCTACTATTTGTACTACATTAGTAAAGCAGAATAATTTGGTAACTCCAAAATTAGTAGCTGAATTAGACAGATGCCAGTTGAGTGTGAGAGACTCTGTTTTTATCCTTCAAGCTGCAATCAAAGCACTTCGTCATAATATTGATGATTTTCCGATCAGTAAATCATACATTCAACGAATACGTACTGAAAAAAGAAGAGAAGCAATTAAGGTAAATTTCCAAAATGAAGTAGGTACCAAGCTTTGTAACTATTAACTGAGAGAAGATGTATTAAGTATATCGCTCTCGCCTCTTCATCTGCACGACTACATAGCGGGCAGATCTACGGTAACTGCTCTGTATTAGCTAACTGACATTATTGAAAGCGCTCTTGAATCGAAAGAGATAGTTCTGTGTGCCTTCTTGGACATCGAGGGAGCATTCGATAACACATCGCATGATGCAATTATACGAGCTCTATAGATAGAAAAGGAGTAAACAACACAGTATCAAGGTGGATGTATGAACTATATGAACTTTTGATTTTGCACAAAAAAAAATTGCTTACTGTCATGGGACACCCTAGTACTGAGCTTTTTTTTTTATAATCAACACGCGCTAAAGAGGTTATGACTAGGTACTCTTATAGTGTATACACAGCGCGGGCATTAAGGAAATTGGGATAAGGAAGATAGGAGATTCCGATGCACATTGGTTTTAAATGCCTGTAAATTGTACTGAGGAGGAAACACAGAGCTAGGTAAGGCATTCCACATTCGTGTTGTACGGCTTATGAAAGAATCTCTATATTTCATAGTACGACCGAAAATAGGCTGAATGGTAAACTGATGGGCATTCCCAGCATGACGAGTATTGCGGTTGAATTGTTGAAGGGGCGGAATGCAGCTGGCGATTTCAGTTGAGCACTGTTTGTTAAAGTAACGATAAAACAGTGGGAGACATGCTACATTTCTGCGATGTTCAAGCGAATTTATTGAATTCGCGATATTTGTGTCTCCGATTAGTTTTATCGCCCGATTTTGGATCCTATCCAGTAGGTGTAGTGTGGTTTTTGGCGCACCAGACCAGATATGAGAATTGTACTCAAGTTTGGGGCGAATGAACGCCTTATATATATTAGCCAGATCAGTAGGGTTAAAATATTTCTTGCACCGTTTGAGGAAACCTAGACATTTCGCAGCGTTCTTGGCGACTTCGTGTATATGGTCGTTCCAACGAAGGTTGTTATGAACACATGGAAAGAGAAATGGAATGGAAAGTCTTTCGGTTTCTGTGATACAAGTGCCATTCATAGATAATGGCTGAAGGTTCGGGTTTCGCTTTAGAGACAGCAAATTCCACTCTGTTGGTTGTTCCAGTTCTACGGCCGAAGAGCAGGGATGTGAGTCCTGGAATGAATATGAGAAGCTGAGGGTTCTGTCATTAGCGGAAGAGTGAATTGGATTAGAAGTTACAGACAAGAGATCATTTATAAAAATGAGAAAGAGAGTCGGAGACAAAACGGAGCCCTGGGGAACACCAGCATTTAAATGGTGAATTTCAGACTTGAAACCATCCAAGACAACTTGAATTGAACGGCCAGAAAGGTAGTTTCTAATCCATTGAATAAGAGACGCATCGATCCCATAAGCACGCATTTTCGACAAAAGAGCTTGATGCCAAACTCTGTCAAATGCCTTTGAAATATCAAGCGCAACAATCTTCGTTTCACCGGAGTGATGGAGAGATTGGTTCCACTTTTCGGTGAGATAAACCATCAAATCACCAGTGGATCTGTTGCCACGAAAACCGTACTGCAGGTCATTAATCAGTTTTCGTGATTCAAGATATTTCATAAGCTGACGATTTATCAGCGTTTCATGACCTTAGAAAGAATGGACGTTAGTGCTATGGGTCGGTAATTAGTGGGAGAAGAAGATTCGCCTTTTTTAGGGACGGGCTGGACAAATGCTGTTTTCCACCTACTCCGAAAGAGTCCAGAAGAATAGGAAGAACACCTCTTCAGAACGATGGGGGAGATACAGTCTGGACCAGCGGATTTATTTATGTCCAGATCGTAAAGTACTCTTGCAACTGTACGAGAGCGAAAATCGATTTGTCCCATGGTAAATTTGACGCTATCAAGTACAGGTGGAGACAAAGTGCAGTCTGGGAGCATTGAGCTAGCAGCGAAATGTTCTGCAAGCAGATTAGCTTTGTCTAGAGAGCTGACAGCTGGAATGTCATTGTGAATGAGCGTTGGGATTGATGGAGAGGCCGAATTCTTAATGTTTTTAACAAATAACCAGAATTTTGTACTACCCTTGGGACATTGTAGTATTTTCTGCTTCGTCCATAAAATGGAAGCAGCGCGCGATGAACATTTCGAACCGAGCACGAATTTTGATAGTAAAATTCAATAATTTGCAAGCGTTGTTCATTTGTAAGACGATCTATGGTTAAATTGCAAACCAAACTGAAGCTGTTTGACAGTGACACAAGGTGCTAAACACACGTCAGCTGTCAAAACCAGTGTTGCCAAAACCAAACCAGCTAAAAAATCACCCTTTATTTATTTAAAGGATTCAAATGGTGTTTCTTCGTACAAAAGGGTGATTAGCAAACTTCGTTCATTTAGCTGAATGTAAATCACCGTATACTTATAATAGCTCAGGACTGGCTGTGGTATTTAAACAAAAGGGATTATCTTTTCGAGCTAGAAGCTAGGAAGGATAAGCACATGGCCAACAACGAAAGTCAAATCCACCCTAAAGTTCTCAGAATTGGAAAAGATTCGCTGTTTCGAAACCTAATTTGACCATCATTTAAACTTTAAAGAACATGGTTTGGTGGAAATAGTATTTTTTTTTAGCAATAGTTACTTTTGCAATAATACATAGCATCTATTTTTAAAAGTAACATGTATAGGTATATTAATATTAATAATATTTATTTATATAGGTATACTACATTATATTCAAATTAATATACTGCATCCCTAATGTGTAATTATTAGACACAAAATGTACAAACAACATTTTTTTTTAAGTGAGCACGGCAGGAGCCCTGGAAAGTGCTTGGTCCCGATTTTCTTAAGCGCGAGGGGCAAAAGTAGAACGCAAGTTGGGGATTTCTACACCAAGGTTATGCTGTCCAGTGACCGCAGTAACTGTTGAATAGGCAAACCACAAACGTTATTACGATTTCTCTCTCTTTCACTGCTATGCTGTCAGTCAGAGACAATAATGTGACCCCCAACATCGGTCGATTTACAGTTATTTGACTACAAACTTTATATTTTAAAAGAATATGTGCGTTAGTATTGTACGCAGGAATTCGTATTGCGATTTGTGGTTCTCAATCATATGGTTTGTCTCTGCTGTCAGTGGGACTGTACAGGCAGCAAAATGATAAAATCAAAAAATAGACGAGGCGAGAAGCGCAGCCGAATTGTATTTACTTTTGTATTGAGAAGACGGTAGAGATTCTTCGTCAATAAGCGAGTAGACAAAATTGGCGAAATGTTCTTGGCTTGTAGTGTATCGTGCATGTCCTTTCATACTCATTGAGGGAAGACCTTTCGCAAAACATATTTGTTCCTTACAATACTTGTTTACGTTGCCGTATTGAAATTTTAAAAGAAAATTTATTTCAATTTTATTTATATCTACAATTTGTTTGATTTAAAATATGTAATTATTAATTATTAATATTGTGATAAATATGATGATGATGCTATATTATCATAAGCGAGTGTTAAAATGTTTATTGGAAAATTATCGAAAACATCTGGTGTAATATTAAATTTGAGGACAAATGCTTAGGAACGACGTTATGCTTCATTTCATGTTCCTTCACGGAAGGCTCCAAAATTGATCAAGGCTCAGGTGCTGCAAACATGCATCTATTTTTTGAATTAATTAATATTCTATATGATATGTTAAATGCTGTCGACTTTACTTTCAGTCATAAGTTGCGGGTCTGTGTGTATAGGAACAGATGGGGTGTGCTAAGGCCGAGCTCAAGCTCAACCCTGGAACCCATGTCAGACTGATTCGGATTGCAAAAACTTTTTAAATTCGATCGCAAAGCTGAATTCTTTGAATCTTGGTTGGGTGCCAGGTCACACTGGGATTGAGGGAAAAACGTACTGCTATGAGATTGGTAAATAAGGATCAAAGGATGTTTTTTTTCGTAGTACATTGGACCAGTTAGGCCTGAGTGATCTAGTGGAGTAGCCCTAAAAACCGTTTAGTTAGGCAGAAGCCTTACATTCGAATTAGCACTATAATATGTGCTTGACATAAAGAAAATATGAACAACAAGACGAATGGATAATACGTAACGGCAAACATGACATTCTTAAATTCAATTTAACGACACTTTAGGCAGGTCGAAAGTTAATCTTTACAAAGTACACAACTGACAAAGCTTATAAAGACCAATCCCAGCGAATTGTCATCGACATTCTTACAAAAACAATTCCCATCCACTCCATCACAGAGCACCTTCCTCCTAGGTTGGTGTACATACCAGAAGATGAAGTAAAACACACCTGACAAAATAAAATCACTTTCCAGAAAACCTCAGAGAGATTTGCACTGCGAACGACCAGTAGATATAGGCGAAGATAATAACCGGCATTAGTAGAGACACAGTGCCCGCATGTATAGGTAAAGCGTGAGACGAAACGTACGTACGTTCTGCTGCTTGGTTTATGATCGAGTGATTAACGGAAAACATTAATTTTGTGAATAACATGGAACTTAAACTTAGCTTTAAGATATAGCCAATAAATATGTTGTTTTGTGGGAATGTATTTTTGTTGTTGATCAAATACAGTAATAATAATTATTAACACATTGATGGGCGCAGTGACTTAGTGGTAAGTGTGTTGGACTTCTAAGGGTGCAATTACAGCGACACGAAAAACCAAACCGTAAACATTTTCTTTTGCTTTTTTTAACCTCTTAAACTTAATAGTTGAACTCAATCTTGGTCCTAAAATTTTGCTTTTGTAACCTTGGCAAATAATTATTATGTTCAATATTAATAATTTTTACGTGTTTGTAGCAATGGCGACGAGGAATAGATATTTGGAAACGCCTTGGATTGTGTTTAAAAAATGCGTTTAATAATATTTTAAGTGGTAGCAAAACAATTTGGCTTCAAAGGCATTTACCTTAACTACTAGTTTCTTTGTCGCAGTAGGTTTTGACTTACTTACTTACTTACTTACTTAAGGTGGCGCTACAGTCCGGGTCGGACCAGGGCCTCAACCAACAAGCGTCTCCAGCCAGCGCGATCTTTAGCTTGCTGTCTCCAGTTTCGCACGCTAAGTTGGTTAAGGTCCCCTTCCACTTGCGTGCGCCACCTGAGTCGCGGTCTTCCTCTACTGCGCCTTCCCTCGGGTGTAGATTCGAAGATCTTCCGGGCTGGAGCATTCGTGTCCATTCAGTCTACATGACCCGGCCACCTCAGTCGTTGGACCTTCACTCATCTGACTAGGTCGATGTCGCTGTACAGCCCGTACAATTCGTCGTTGAATCTCCTTCTCCATTCACCGTCAATGCAGACGGGACCAAAAATAACACGAACAATTTTTCTCTCGAAACAACCGAGAGTTACCTCATCCGCTTTTGATAGAGTCCATGCTTCTGCGCCGGACTCGCAGAACTAGGATGATAAGGGTCTTATAAAGGGTCACTTTAGTTGTTCGAGAGAGGGCTTTGCTACTCAATTGCCTTCTTAGCCCAAAAAAAACAGCGATTGGCAAGAGCCTAGGTAGACAAAGTCCTTAACCACCTCAAAGTTATATCTGTCTAGTGTGACGTTCTGTCCGAGCCGTCAGTGTTGGGTGTCCTTTTTAGTTGACAGCATATACTTCGTCTTGCCCTCATTAACCGCCAAGCCCATCTTCGCCGCCTCAGTCTCAATACTCACAAACGCGCCATTAACATCACGCTTTGTTCTGCCAATTATGTCAATGTCGTCAGCGTATGCGAGTAATTGGACGGACTTTTGAAAGATAGTGCCTCTGGTGTTGGCGTTTGAGTTTTGCACTATTCTTTCAAGACCGATGTTGAAGAAGTCACATGACAGCGCATTGCCTTGTCTAAATCCTTTTTTGACATCGAAGGTCTCGGTAAGTTCTTTACCGACCTTGATGGAGCAGCGTGCATTCTCCATCGTCATCCTGCACAAACGGACGAGTTTGGCAGGGATGCCAAAACTAGACATTGCTCTGTATAGTTCGTCCCTATAAGTGCTGTCATAGGCGGCCTTAAAATCGATGAAAAGGTGGTGGGTATCGATTTGAAGTTCCTGGGTTTTCTCCAAGATCTGCGGCAGTGTGAATATATGGTCTATGGTGGACTTTCCTGGCTTGAAGCCACACTGATATGGACCAATCAGGTTGTTTACGAAAGGCTTCAGGCGTTCACACAAAACGGCAGATAAGATCTTGTAGGCAATTTTTAGAAGACAGATACCTCTGTAATTGGCGCAGTTCAGAGGGTCTCCTTTCTTGAGGATCGGGCAAACAATGCTGAGGTTCCATTCATCGGGCATACTTTCCTCCGACAAAATTTTACAGATGAATTGGTGCATGCTCCTAACCAAGTCATCGCCTGCCGCTTTGAACAGCTCGGCGGCTAGGCCATCTGCTCCAGCGGCTTTGTTGGACTTCAGTTTCCCTTGTTCGTCCTTGCAGGCTTCGGTTCGGGTTCTGTAGCCTTGTGAAGTTCTTTTTACCCTCTGGTAGAACTTCCGAACCTCATTCCTTTTGTAACATCTCTCTATTTCCTCGATCGCGCGCTTCTCATGCTCTTTCTTTTTTCTCTTTAGAAGTCGGTGTTCGTCTCTTCTCTTTTGCGCGTAGAGCTCACGAGCAGCTCTTGTGCTCCTTTGCAGCGCCGCATGCCTCTTGCTTCGCTGCATGTGCTTGCCGGCACTCGTCGTCGAACCAGGGGTTTCGTTGTGGTGGTCGGGTGAAACCCAGCACATCAGAGGCGGCGTCTCTGATGGCTTTTTGGCAATGTTGCCACTGGTCTTCAATACTTGATGCTGGCTGCAGAGGAACTCTTGAGAGATTGAGAGAGACTCGTTCGGAAAAGGATCTGGTGATCGTTCGGACATCCATAATACTGGAGGAGTGCCTTGCGTCGATCGCAACGTTATCAATCCGGTTGACGGTTGATTGAGATCTCCATGTGCCTTTGTGAATATCGAGATGCGGGAACCGTGTGCTAGCTATGACAAAATTTCGCCCCGCCGCGAAATCGATCAGCCTAAATCCGTTGTCGGAGGTGGTGTCGTGTAGGCTGTACTTTCCGACAGTACTGCCAAAGATGCCCTGTCTTCCTAGCTTTGCGTTAAAATCGCCAAAGACAATTTCAATGTCATAGCTAGGGCATTGCTCGTAAGTGTGGTTCAAGAGCTCGTAGAACCTTTCTTTGGTGTCGTCGTCTTTCTCTTCCGAGGGGCGTGCGCGCATATTAAGCTAATGTTGCCGAATTTAGCCTTGATGCGGATTGTCGTGAGGCGCTCGTTTACATAGTTTAAACTTAAGACTTCTTGCCTAAGTCTGGCGCCAACGACGAATCAGCATCCGAATAAGCGCTATTTTTGTTGCCGATAGCAGTCGCCGTAATAAATATCGCAGTTTTTCATCCTCGTTTTGCCCGGGCCATACCATCGCACTTCTTGCATGGCGGTTAAATCTGCTTTATAGTGGTTCAGGGCTTCCGCTAATTGTTCGGCTGCACGCGGTCTGTTAAGGGACCTAACATTCCACGTACAGATCCAAAATTCGTTGTCCTTTAATCGTTTAGCAGGTTCGTCAACAGTAAAATCATCCGTATCCGAGGCTTGTTGGTGCTTCGCAACTATGACATTTTTCGGTAGTCGGGCAGTTACCCCGGCGTACAACCCCCAACCTGGAGGACCAGGGGTTGAATTACCGCATCCGTGATCGAGTACTACGTGACTGCATTTGTTATTGTTTTGCATGTAAAATCAACAAAATTCAGTGACGTATTACTCGCTCACGGGTGCAGTAATTCGACCCCAGTTACCGGTGGTGACCACGGGGAGGTAAAATAAGCACAATTGGTGAGTGTGAGATAGTTGCGACACTGGACATCGCCAAGTTGATGCCAATCAGATGCCCATCCCTATTCACACAACACAAAACCAATTTTTTGACTTATTTATAAAAAAAAAGAGAATAGAACGGGTGAAGTCAGTACCAAACATTTTCTTTGTGAAGTGATAGACATGACTATAGGAATAGAATGGGAGAAGAGGTTTCGGCGGTCATTCGTCTTATATCTCGTTTCTGAGGAAATTAAAGATATTGCTTAGAAGAAAAACAAACTTTGCAGCTAGGAGGACCTCACCCGGGGATTTAGCCAACTCATGCGCTAACGAAATGATTTGGACTAATAAGTCGGAAAACTCAATTGACATTTTTTCGAAAGGCATCTTTTGATCACTGAAACTGGATGAAAACAATCGTTAATTGGAACAGAGACCACTGTTTAAATGCATTAAAATTGAACACTGGGCAACAATCATTGCGTCGAGTTCCATCCGCGTTGGAAGAAAAAGTTGAGAGAAAATTTGGGGATTTTGCCAAATGGGATATAATACGAGCAGTTAATGGGCCAAGTGCATGGATTTCACCAATTGTTATAAAAAGAAGCACGCGATGTCCGCCTATGTATTGATATGCGTCGGGTCCATTTAGGTAGGTATTC
Organism: Cheilosia pagana; assembly: GCA_936431705.1. Taxonomy (NCBI): domain Eukaryota; kingdom Metazoa; phylum Arthropoda; class Insecta; order Diptera; family Syrphidae; genus Cheilosia; species Cheilosia pagana. The sequence goes on along the minus strand of OW386166.1, from coordinate 59,196,146 downwards.
TGAGAGAGCATTTTCCACTCCCTACTTTTGATTCCTTTATAACCAAACTTAGAGCGGCACGAGCTATGTACACAGAAGTGTGTTTTGAAAAAAACGCTTCTGAATTTTTTTAACTCTTTAATTCGGGTCGTGTTTTAAAAAGGTCTTAAATCTTAGGAAAAATTCGTTGAGTTTACACTCGATTAAGAGGATTTTAATTTGAAAACCTTATAAATGTAATGTTTGGGCCCCTAAATCTGATTTAAAAAAAAACGGTTAAGAACCTAGGTGCGCAACGAAAATACGAAATAGTTTAGGGCATAAGGTTTTATATACCACTTAGAACTTTGTTAACAAAATGGTTTATTTTTTTCTTTACTTTGGGACCTTACATTTCCGGGTTAAAGAATTGCAATTCCACACAATTCATAATTAATACATTTCATACATTTTTTTATTTAAAGGAGGTACATAAAAGCAGTTTTTTTTTTAAATAATTTTAAGTGGTTTTAATAATTATAGCTGAAATTGTAAAATACAAAAGATAAATTTTATGGATAAAATAACGTAATTGAAATAGTAGACGGTAAGAATATCAAATATATTAAGTTAAATTAAATTAAAAGCTAAACAAAGAAAATAAATAAAAAAATCCAATGTCATTAAAAATAAAAAAGGCGTTCTTTGGAAAATTAATAAATTATGTTCAAAACGAAAAAAATGTTATAATGATTAATAAATTTAAGGAAAAAGATGTAACATTTTTACATTTACCTAGTTTTAATATAACTTTGTAATAAGCCTTGTCGGTTGCACTCATGTATTTAAACATCGATTGCAAATTTGTTCGATTCGCTTCGATTTTAAGCTCAATGTCTAAACCAAATTTTCTTTTTCGAGCTCTTGTTGTTGCTTTTGCCCTCACTAACGTGGGTTTCATATTTTCAATTAAATAGTCCAGCGAATAATGAACTTTATATTCTTATTGGGACAGTCTTAACATTTTAAGAATAGAAAATGGAATTTTGGAATAATCGAAGCAAATTTTTGCTTTTTTGCCGTAATCCTTAAAATTATTTGGTTGCATGCTCTTTTATATCGTGTTCTTCGAAAACTTTTTCTAAAATTTTAAATAATGCCGAAGCAATTTCGTTTTCACATCTGCCACCTTTATATTCAGACCATAAAGCACAATAAGTTGTCTTTGTTGTTGAAAGACGGGTCGTTAAGTTATAAACGTTGAGCTTTGAATATTAGAACATTGGAATGATTTCTGCTCGTGGACAAGTTAAAACATTTTGGAGATCAAATGTTTGAATAGGCGTTTTTGAACTTTTGTTCAACTCCTTTTGTTCTCTCATGTCAGACATAAGTTTAAGATGGATTTCCATTTCTGATTTCATACACTCAGTCAATTCATTTTCTTTCGTCGCAACTAGATAAGCTTCGCACTTGCCACATCTGTCAGATTTTGGTCGATGGAAGTCTAAGTTGAAATTTGTATTAAAAATTGTTCGGTAAAAGCTCTCCTTAACAGGATCTTCAGTTTGGTCTTTATAAAGATTATACATTTTAGTTATGTTTAAGTTAGAATCTAAGTACAACTTTGAAGTTTTGTCTCGAGTGTAATGAGACTCAACTTTTGGAAATGAATTTATATGAGCCTTGACTTCTAAGACCTTATTTTCTGGTATCCTTTTAATTGATTTTAAACCGCTTTCACTTTTTTTTAGCAATACCAGTAATATAATTTTTAAACTTGTGAGCATTGTAGACTGGTTTTTGAGATATATGCAAAAGGTTCCAAGCCAAAACGGTTTACCAACTTGCAGCCTACTTTTCACATATATCCATAGAAAATAAGAAATGAAAAATTTCGACGCGACTGCTGCGATTTACTTTTTTTCGAATAGTTTCAGTTCTTGTTGTGGATTTAGAATAAAATTAGTTTTACCTTCTTGATCCAAAGAGTAAAAACCCCTAAACATTTCCTCGCGTTCTACTTTCGATACAATGTTTTGACAATGAAATTTGCACTTTGAAAAACAGTCCTTAGTGGTTTTAATTTCTTTTTACTAACAATTTTTCCCCTGGCACCTCTCCTGCTTGTCGATTTGCTTTCCTAACATTTTTTTCCATTTATTTTGGTTTCTCAATTTTTTTTCCAGTATTTCCAATGCTATTAATTTCAGAATTAATTGCTGAAATCTAAGGTAGTTGCCGAGTCTTGGCCCACATTTTCGACGATGGTGACCTCTTCTATTATTACTGAAAGGCCCAACTCGATGACATCACCCTCGCCTGTTTATCTTAAAAACGGAAAGAGACAGAGCAAAATAATTAGGTAGCGTCAATCGAAAGAGTATAACCTAACCAATTTAAGGCTTCGTCAAACAGAACGCGTTTTTAACGCCGCCGTGAGATTAATTTACGCGGCGGTAAGATTATTTTGACGCACCGCCGCGTTAGAGGACGTCAAACAGAAATATTTCATTAATGTCCATGACTCTTGGTTTTCATTGTCTAAACAAATGTCAAGCAGCTCGGAGGAAGAATTATTGCTTTTTTTGCTGTGATATGTAATTCCCTAAAATGAAAAAGGATTAAGGTGCACGAAATTTACAAAAAGAGAAATTCTTTTGATATTGCCTCCCATATCTCAGTCTTTAAAACTGCATTTGTATACGATTCTCACACATAACGTACACATAGATATGGGTAATTTTAAACACATTCGATTAATTTACCGTTTTTTAGGATATAAAATCATGGAAAATTATTTCAAACGCGCCGCGTCATAAAATAATCTGTAATTTTGCACAACCCCGCGTTTCACCGGCGGTTCAAACGCCAATATATTACAACGCGGCGGTAGAACGGAGCGTTAAAACGCGCTCTGTTTGACGAGGCCTTTACTCAGATGAGATTATAATTCTTTTTTTTTTTTTAAATTGTCACTTAGAACCATGTTGTTCTAAGGTCGCGATAGGTAAGTTGTTATCATTTTTGTGACTTTTGAATGAGGAAAGATGTATAAAATTCATAATCCGAAAAATTCTCTGGAATTTGTTATATAATATGCAAGAAACATTCTTATGTTTAGAAGTTTATTTAGCTATGAAGCTTACTTGCCAAAATTTAATGTAATGAATAACGAAAAAAAAACATTATTACGACTTAGAGGATCATTGGTTAAAAACCAACACTATTTTTTTATTGTAATTACAAGAACCGTGTTCAAGTAAAGTTAAAGAAAGTTAGAAAATGTTCTGCTCCGATTCCACTTTGAAACACCTTAATTTGTTTCCTTTCCTTTTCAGACCAAAGATTATCTGATGTCAAAAGACGGTACTCCTAGACCCAAAAAAAAAGTTTGGCATTAGTATGATCAAACCGACATCTAAATCTCAGCAGATTTCGCAGAACTGTTTTTTTTTTTTTAATTATTTGCTTATTCTTAATTGTTACGTTTGCTACGTAACTAAGATAATTAATGTAGTTAACGTAGCCGAATGCAGTAAACGTGAAATCGTTGTGGCCAATATCATAATTCAATTAATTAAAGTTGGAGTAGGTAAGGAAACGCTATATTAATATTAGTATGGAGTTTTCTCTCTCCACGATGAATGCGCGCACATTCTAAAAAAAAAATTATATACAATATTCAGCACACAGGTTAATAAAAAACGATATGATAACAAAAATTAAGTCTTCAGAACATTTAACTTAAGCACATCAAAACGAAGTGACTAAGCGTTTAATAAATTGTTTTCAGCTGGGGAGCTAAGTGCTTATGATATTTTTATTTAAGAGCGGTACTAAAGCGGAGGTGAAAACAGTGGCGAAGATAACGGTAGTGGATGTGAAAGTTTGTTGCCAAAGTCAAATTAGACCTAATTAGAAAGACATCATCCGGGCATTACGTTTGCTTTATATTCCAGCATTATCTGCAGCAATTAATTGTTCATAAATGTTAAAATTCATTTCAAAAGCCGTGTTTGATCGACAAAAATTTCAACTATTTTTTTTCTTATAATTTTGCTAACTAACAGAAACAACACAAACTACAGCTATCTAAACATGAATTCACATAATAATTTATAGAACTGAAGATTTGTATTCAATACAGTTTTGCTTGTACATATATATGGTCATACTGCACGCACTCTCTTCTATTCAGCTATTTGAATCTTGCGTTGAAAGAAATACTGTTCACTTACTCTCTTACCACACTCACTCTTTGGGGTCCAGAGCCATTATATGTAGGTAGTCTAATAATCGATAAGTCAACGGACGTAAGCGTAACCAAACTGTTAGGTGCTGTTATAAAGTATTTAAACGAGGCAAAACATAAAATCACAACAAGCTTTCTAAAGTTAATTTATTTGAAGCAATCGAAACGCTTATAAAGGAGTTCCAATTAACAATTTCAAATATGATCGGTTTAAGTTCAGACAATGCATCTGTAATTGTAAAATGGCTGCTATAAATACTGACGTTTATGCAAAGCTATTACAGTGGAACCATTCACTCGTATTAATACCATGTGCTTGTCATTCGTTTCAGTTGGCAGTTTCTCATGCTGCCTTGTCTTGTGCCGAATTTTTATGTAGTGAAACATACATCTGGTTTGCACGTTCCCCACAAAGATTATACGAAAAAGTACACTGCTGGTCAAAAGATTGGACGCATCCTTAATTGCATTAAAATTTCTTTAATAACTTTTATTTTGAAAGCAATTGAAAAAAATGATATGCAAAAACTTTGGTTATTCAATAATTTTCCAAGTATTATATAAATAATAATTTGTAATTCGTAAGTTATTCAAATTTAACAAAATTCATCAAAGTTCATCTTTTGATCAATAAAAATTGAATCAATTGTTCCATAAAACTGCAATTTTTGCGTTCATTAATGTAAAAAACCTGCATTATTTTTGTATGACGGCAGTTTTATTTGCGTTCATAAAAGTGAAATGACAGTCAAATTGCGATCAACTCTGCATTGAATTTTATTTTGTTGCCGAGTTGCAGGAAAATGGCAAGAACAAATAAGTAAGTAAAATAAATGAAAATTAAAATATATTATTTGTGTTTTATAGGAATGAAAGTGAACAAAAATTGTGATCGGATGCTGACACCAAGCTGCTGATTTCGATCCGTTTAGCCATCAAGTCCGAATTTATATCAGGCCGAACAAAAAATCTGTTCTTTGGGAAAAATATTTTACGGATATGGTTTCAGAAAACATCATGTGGAAATTGTCATATGGTTTTAAGAAAACTCTTAGTTTTTGAAATGTTTCTTGAAATCCTGTTCATTTTTATCAAAAAAATCTTCCCTTTTCTTTGAATTTTGCTTCTATATCTTTCAGAATTTTTTGCCTGAACACTTTCAAAATTAGATCCATTTAAGTAATTAAGAATCAGTCCAAAAATGATTCTTCTAATTGACATTATTAAAGTTTTTATAAATAACAACCATCTGTCGCTGAAAGAAGAAAGATACATTAAAAATGTCTGTCTTTTTTTACTGCCTACTGCATATATGAACTCTTTTTTGGAAACGCAAAACTACTGCAAACTTGCAGCAGTGTTTCTGTTCATAATTGCATTGAATTAATATTTTTTACATGGCATGTGCAACAATTTTGCAAATATGAACTCGCCCCTGTTTAGCCATGTTGGTGAGAAACATAATCCGCTTATTAGTCGCAGTAATATCAGGGTCAATAATTATCCTGCTCCTGTACGTACACTTAGTCTGAAATCCGAAAAATAGTAAAGAAAATAGGAAGCATACCCGAATTACAATGTTACTTTGTTACTTATTCACTGCGCTCGCTGAACGAAAGCGAAATTTTGAGCCAGAAACACCAGATGATGAGGCCATATTTTAAGATAGTCTTCTTATTTGAAAAAGCAAAAGCGATGGAAGTAAAATTTTATTAAAAAAAAAAATGTGTGAACTTGTTCGTGCATGCATTTTAGAACGGAGATAATCGAAGTAGGTACCCAGGTACTTTCATGTCATATTGGAGAACATGTCAACAAAAAACATATGGGTCGATTTTGAGGATTAGTAGCATATATGACGCAGAAATGTTTTTTAGGAAGGTAGGTACTAAAAATACTTAAATAGTGGTTCCGGCGAAACCTTCGTTTTTTTTTTTTAAATTACGTTCAGAAAGTACACAGGTCTTGACACCTACACAAGGGTTAAACAAATTGGTACGTCTAACCTATGGCCAGCAGTGTATATAGGGCTATTAATGATAATAAACTTCCTTTAACAATAGTTAGGGGTTGCTAAACTCGTTGGCACTCTATAGAGTTAGCAGTTAATAGAATATGCACGCAGTGGGTCGAACTAAAAACTCACTTTGGTATCATAAGTACTAACGAAAAGTTTTATTCGGCAGAAGTACCTACTATTATAAATTATTTATAATTTTTTATTCCTAAAAAAAACATTTTACATGAAGTTCAAAAACTAAACAAAACTCTTCAATCCAATTCCGTCGACCCTACAAAAGTATTAAAAGACATAATTTTTTAGTTAATCATACCTATTGATTTATTGTGTTGCGATTTAGATCAATTTTCAATCAGTAGGTAGGTATGCCTTATTTAAGGTATGAGTTTGAAGTCAAAATGAATACTTAAAAAATGATGGAAAAATAAGTGAAATGATGCGCAAACTTTTTAAAGGCTCTTGTTATTCAGTTAAGGCAACGACTGCTAACAATCTTACAGTTTTGGAAAGCTAAAAATTTTGACAGTTTTGGTTAACATTTAAAATCAAATCCTTCCGAGATTCCGCTGGGAAAAAATTTATGAGGAAATAGCAAGGCTTGTTTTGTTTTGTCATTGCTTTCTTTGCCAATATCAAATGCAGAAGTAGAGCGGCTTTTTAGCCAAACAAATCTTATAAAATCAAAGCTGAGAAGCAGAATGAGTCTAAAACTTTAAAATAGTATTATTTAAATCAGAAAAGGTTTGAAATTAAAGGAAAAATGTTGCTTTTCCAACGATGTGTCGAAAGATATAGCTAACCAAATACTAAGTTCTGCAAAATATAATGAAAATATAATGAAGAACAATATTCCGACTTATTGCATGAAATTTATAATACTCAAATCCTTTTTTTGTATAAAGTGTGTAGGTATCTACCTCTAAATATATATGTAACAGGTATAGGCATTATATAATTTATTGTTATTTTACTTGAAGATAGCTGTATTTTATTAAGAGGCTTCGCAAGAATTCATATTTTTATTAATGCTTGCTGACAGAAGGTATTATCATATTTGAATTGTTACTTGTATACCTTATTGAATACCACCTATCAGCATATTATGCCTTAAGAGCTCTTAAAAACTCAAATGACAGTAATCGTCAGAACTAAAATTTATATTGTTTCTAAAAAAAATAGTGGTTATGATTTTTGCTAGGCAGATGTATTCTCGAGTCACTGCAGACATACTGTGGAATCAGTACGATCTCCAAATGATAATGCAAGTAATACAATCAAATGGCGACAATTCTGGAACATGAAGGAGATACTCAACGCAAAACTAAATAAAGACACAAAAAATATTTAATGGATTCAGCAATTTTACCAGTTCTGACATACGGACTCAAACATTGGGCTTAACAACAAATATAACCGAGAAATTAAGAATCTGTCAGACCAAAAATGGAGAGGAAACTTCTCGATATAAGACTAATACAAAGAGTGCGGAACGAAGAAATAAGAAGGCAAACGGACATCATCGATGTAATAAAAAGGACGAAACAAGTTAAATTTAACTGGGCAGGACACATATCAAGAATTACAGATAATAGCTGGACAAAACGTCTGATCAAATGGACACCACTAGCGACAAGATCAACCGGACGACCACGAACAAGATGGGTTGACGATATAAACCAATTTAATAGGTATTGGTACCGTGACGCAAAAAATAGAGATTTATGGACAATTATAGGGGAGGCTTATACTATTTGCAACTAGTTTTGAAAACAATAATTAGGCTTTGTCAAATTATGATAAATTTATTTTAAATTAAATAACTACATGATATAAATACTCTAATAACAATGTAATAATAGTGATGAAAAATTTGTAAACCTTAAAGTAAATAAAAGCTTACAATAATAATAATAATCAAATCCATTATATTGAATATTTAATCAGTAGATCAAACTAACGGCGCAGTGGCTTAGTGGTCATGTGTTGGGCTACTAAGCGAGGGGTACCCGGTTCGAATCCCGAAAGAACCAAATTACATCTTAAGGTTTTTTTTCCACTGCGCTACCTCTCGCGAACGTCTGACAAACATCCGAGAGTAAAACTGTCATGAATGAGCTTCTCAATTAGCCGTTTGGACTTGGCGTAAAATTGTAGATCCCTTTCATTCGTCCCAAAAAATTGAAAACCCACACAAAACGAATGGTTGTGAGAAGCTAGGCCTTGGGTCCCACAGACCTGTCGCGCCAAAATATTTATTTATTTATTTTTAGATCAAACTAACAAAACTAAGAATAGTATATTTTATAAATTGAATCTAATTCAATATATTAACAGGTATCAACAAAGTTTGTATAGAATCAATAGAAAGGAAATGAGATATGTATCGGATTTATTTTCTCATCGTGCAACTGATCGTACAGAAAGTTCGAAGATTTCTTTAAAGGAATTTGAAAATGATTGCTGTTGCGATTATGTCAAAGATTGGACTTATGATTGTGATGAAGGTCGAGATGATGAAGAGTGCGTTGATGGTTGTAGTAAAGACCGCATTGGTAAATGTGAAGAGCTCGCTGATAATTTTGATGAAGGTCGCGTTGTTAACTGTAATGAAAAGTTTGCTGATAATTTTGATGAAAACCGCGTTAAAAGTTGTGATGAAGAGCTAGCTGATAATTTTGATGATAACATTCTACTAGATCAGAAGCAGAAGCGAAATGGCAGTCCTGACACGCAATCATGGAAACTAAAAAAAATCAATTATTGAGAATAAAAGGTGAAGAATTCTGCAATTCGTCCTTATGTATAAAAAAAAGCCAAAAATCTCAACTGTTTTTTACTAGCTGAAGCGCACAGAACCACAATTTTTAATATTTTTAGCACTTAATGGATTGGAAGCATCGAAAGGTTTTTGTTTGTGGCCATGTTTCATCGGCTCCAACGAAAAGAAAGCAAACTGAATCCACTTCAATGCAACAATCAAGTTTAACTTACTCATTGCCGTCAGATACTGGTAAAAAAATTGTCTGCCAAAAAATGTTTTTAAATAAATTAGATCTAGGAGCATGTTTTGTACAAAATTGGGAAAATCTAATATGCACCCCTGTAAAGAGGTTAAGAAAAATCGAATAATGCATCTGTTTAAGACTGTTTATTGTTAATTTTGTTAAAACATTCATTTATAATTTTGTTTCTATTTCGTTTATTTTTGGAAGTCAAATGTGCCAAACAATACATAATTTACCCATTTCAATTGTCAACAGTTAATTGTTTCTTGTTATTATCAACCTGTTTAACGTAAACTCTCTTTGTTGCTCTTTTAAATGTTTGAATTCAGCTGTAAGATCTATGTGTAATTTGAATTACTGTATTAGCAATTCCTGTCATATGCTCGTTTAAGAACAAAAAATGTTTCTCGGTCATTTGGATATCAGACGCACAGAGGGTAACACCTAATAAACCAAACGCACCATTCGGTAGAAAGTTAAATTTTTAACTTTCTCGTATACGTAGTAAGAGAAAGGTATTGTAATCGTACAATAAATTGAACTCGAGATTTTAATCAATTCTAACATTACGATGATAGAGGAACTAAAAAAAGTGGGTCTCGCAATTCGGTCCGTCTGTCCGTCCATTCCTGAGCTCCACAGCGCAAATGGCTGGACGAATTTCTTTCAAACTTCGGATTTGGAGTTTGTGGGCCTACAGTTTGGGCCATTTTTTGTTTGCATGCTAACCCTATTATTAACGGTACTTCCCATATAACGAATAATCGAATAACGGTAATTTTGAAAATTGGTCATAGGTATCTCAAAAAAGGACAAAAATATTTCGACAAAAATTCATATTTAAGGTAATACGGTCATTCCCAACATGATGGCAAACTCAGTTTTTTCCTAAATTATCGTTCAACGGACTATTTTGGAAAAATGTTTAAGACTTTATTTAATTATGGTTTACTTGAAAACCGCTTTAACGATTTTAACCAAAATATATACTTGCGCTACTCTACATGGGGTTAACATTGCTGCATATCCAAATTTTGGCTAAAAAGTCGAATAACGATACTTTTTATAAGTGGCCTTATATCGAAAACGGTCAATAGGATTGCAACAAAAATGTATTTTTAAGGTAAAATAGTCATTCCTAACATGATAGAAAACTCAGTTTTTCTCTTAATTGTCTCTAATAGATTTTTGAAAAAAGGCATATTTTGAGAATTTGGTTTTCTTTTGTTTTACCTACATGAAAACGGCTAAAGCGATTTTGACCAAAATGCATACTTGGAGTAAAATTGACGTTTTCGACATTATTGCGTCCTTTATTTTCGATTCTAACCACTCAGTTTTTAGCTAAATAGTTGAGCAAGATTATTTTTCGAACTTAAATAAATAAATAAATAAATAAATATTTTGGCGCGACAGGTCTATGGGACCCAAGGCCTAGCTTCTCGCAACCATTCGCTTTGTGTGGGTTTTCAATTTTTGGGACGAATGGAAGGGATCTACAATTTTACGCCGAGTCCAAACGACTAATTGAGAAGCTCATTCATAACAGTTTTACTCTCGGATGTTTGTCAGACGTTCGCGAGAGGTGGCGCAGTGGAAAAAAACCTTAAGATGTAATTTGGCCCTCTCGGGATTCGAACCTGAGCCCCTCGCTTAGTAGCCCAGCACACTACCACTAAGCCACTGCGCCAATTTTTCGAACTTAACATTGCAATATTTGTTACTATTTTGTACGCATTATTTTCCAAAATCAGCTTTATAGATTTTGACTAAAATGCTTATTTACGATAACATAAGTATTCTTAATAAAACCCCGTACTTAATTTTTCTTAGAGAAATGCAAATAATGCCGTCTTATAAACATTACCGCACTACCAGTAAAAATGCAATTACAACTACTCAGTTCTCCTTTTAAGCAAATATTACCGACTTATCCTTTTTTCAACCATATTAATCATGAACCTTAAAATAATTCCAACCAATTGGAGTCTACACTATCAGAAACCAGCACTTCATTTACCCCCAAACACGTGCAAATTCAAAAACAAATCTCTGAATTCTTACATCACAAACCCTACTTCGAGTCATAGCCACCACCAGCATCACCAATTGGAAAAATCTTGGGTTGAATTACCGCATCCGTGATCGAGCAATACGTGACTGAATTTGTTATTGTTTTCCATGTTAAATCAACAAAATTCAGTGACGTATAGCTCGCTCACGGGTGCGGTAATTCGACCCCTTGTTTTATAGCCTATAAAGAATAATAGAAGAAAAATAAACCAACCAAACTGATGATATGAACGAGAAAGTTTCGTGCGATCCAGTCGTGCACTTTATTTTCTTATTCGTCTCATTGACAACATGCAAGTGAAAGAGAAAGAACAATTATTTTTGTAATATTTTATTCTCAACTGATTCCATACTAATGATTGTGGATGTGGAGTGGAATTTATGCAAAGAAAAATGAAATGGGGTACTTTTCGCATATAGCACGTGGACATTACGAAACTGATGGGGTTTTTTTATGAGGATAACAATGTGAAAAGAAGGAATATGAAATGAAGATCGGATAGATGCTTTTCGCATACCTATATTAAGCGTTTTTTATTTTACGCCAATGATCCATATAGATCACTGATTTACATGATCTACAACAACAGTAGGTATCATTGGCGTAAAATAAAAAAAACTCATAGTGATATTGTGTGGGGTGTGGTACTTTTACCATAACATGTGTGGAGTGCGAGAACAAAAAAAGCTAATGTGTTTCAAGATTTTTATTGCCAACCGACAATCGCCTTGATATATGGCTGCTTAATTCGGGAAACAGTTACTCGCGTAAGCTCATCTCAAATGAGAAAATATTTATATAATGCTGATCAAATCGTTGTACTAGATCACGTCTTTCTATGTGTGCAATTCAAACAAAAGCAATTAAAGAAATTTTATATTTGAGGGTGACACGCTTGACGTACAAAATAAAAGTGATTGCAAACGTGTTCGGGTAATCGAGTTCGGGTCACAGACAAATCTTATATAAATATATTGAGTGATATACAGGGAAAAGACAATGAAATTTGTGAAGAACAATTTCCAACACCTGCTGGATCCGCAGGTTTTTCAAAGAATCCAAATAGTAAAAAACAATAAGACATTAATAGACGTTTTGCTTGAGTCCCCAAAAAGGAAAAATTCTTCAGTTCATACACTACTTCGAGAAGGTATTGATGTCGTTTCCATCGCATGTGATCAAGGAGCTCCAAACAGAAGTGCGTACTATAAATTAGGGGTCACAATTGAGGCCCCCTATATTACAGTAATGGAGAAAAAAATTGTTTGCCTCTATGACGCTGTCCATCTTATAAAAAGTGTGCGAAATAATTTATTAGTCGCCAATATTTCAGTAGGTAATGATACTATATCCAGGTCAGTACTTCGAACATTTTTTTAAATGTTGAAAACGGTTTGATTAGATCGATGCATAAGCTCACGGAAGCTCATATCAAGCCCGATAACTTCCAAAAAATGTCAGTAAAGTTAGCGACTCCGGTATTTAGCCATCATGTCTCTACTGCAATTTTGAAGCTGTGTCAACAGATATATTTGATGATCAAGAAAAAGTAACAGCTTTATCCACATCAAGTTTTTTTTTTAACTGAATAAGATGTTTGATAATTTGAAGAGTAATAAGAAATTTTCAAGTAATCCTGATAAATGTGCTATATCAGAAAACCAAATAGGCATCATATCAAACTTACTGGATTCCGTTAGATGGATATCGTCATGGAAGAGGGACAAAATAGTTCCGGTGTATTGTTTTAACGGTCTTTGTCAAACAATAAATGGAACACTGCAATTGTGGGACTATTTAAAAGGGGAAGAACAGCAGTACCTAATAACATCCCAATTTAATACTGATTGTTTAGAGAATACTATATCAGAAGTTCTCACTGAGTCGTTGTGGGGTACACTTGTGTAGAGAGCTAATTTCTAATTTCTTAAAAATGTCGTGCACTATCTGCCAATCTAAGGTTGAAAGATCAGACTTAAAAGTGGGGTGCGATGATTGTAGAAATTATTTTCATGGAAATTGTGTGAAAATTACTGCCATCGATCTGGATTTCATAAAGAAAAGCAAATCTGTTTGGAGGTGCCAACCTTGCTCAAACCAACGGAGACCGTCTTTCTCCACTTCTCCAGACCAACGAACAGCAAAACTCAATCAAACAGCAAACCGCCACCGTCATCATCACCGCCACCGTCTTCATCATCGTCACAACCAGCGTCTGCTACATCGACACAAACGACAACTTTACCCTCAACAAAATCCAATCCAACATCGGATCTCTTTTCATTAAACACCATTCATCTGGATAGTACCAACTTTAGAGATGATTTACGCAAAAGTTGTTTCAATCGAAGAACAAAAAATCAAATCAACGCACTTCAAGCCAAAAATGTAGAGTATGAAACTAGAATAAATTCTCTTGAGGAAAAGGTCAACAACCTGGAGAAACAGCTGCTTATAAACAGTATAGACATATTCAACGTTCCTAGTTCCTGCCATCAAAACAAACATTTCTTATACTGATGCTGCTCTGAAAGTGTTTCGTGAAGGTTTGAACTTGAATGTAAACGAGGGAGACATCGACCAATGCTACTTGAAGAAAATTAAGTTAGCCAAACCAACAACAAAAAGCGCTACGACCAAAAATATTCTTCACGTAAGACTCGTGTGTCGTGTCTCATCTGTGCAAAGAGAGAATAATAAAAGCAAAGAAAGTAAAAAGAGAGCAACTAACCACGAACCTACTCAATGCTGAAGCTAGACTGGATAAGATGTATGTTAATGAGTGCTTAACGTATGAAACAAGAAAATTATTAAAAACTGCACCAACATTGAAGACAAAGAAGGGCTACAAATATGTATGGACGAGAAATGGGACTGTTTGCATGCGGAAAGAAGAGGGTGTCAATTATGTAAGAATAAATTGTGCTGCGGATTTTCTTAAATTATGAATGTTGTTAACTCTCTCTCACTTCCAATCTCTAATGCATGTGAATACCCAGCTGACCCAGTTTACAATCGTCCTGAAAACCTTAAATCCGCAACCGCTAAATTAAATAGACTACCTATATGATGCTAAAAGAATTGTTAATCTTTGAAGGTTGGGAATCAGTTTATTCCGAAAGTAATCCTTCTATTGCTTTTGACCTATTTATGGACACTTTTCAAAAACACATCAAATCGAGTTCTTACCAGAGAAAACTGTCGTGAAAAAAGAAACATTTAAAACCATGGATGAATAATAATCTCCTTAATAAGATTGCAAGGATGGGTTTGGCGGTTAATGAGGGCAAGACGAAGTATATGCTGTCAACTAAAAAGGACACCCAACACCGACGGCTCGGACAGAACGTCGCAATAGACAGATATAACTTTGAGGTGGTTAAGGACTTTGTCTACCTAGGCTCCGCTATGAACTCAGACAACGACACCAGCGCTGAGGTTAAACGAAGAATTACTCTTGCCAATCGCTGTTTCTTTGGGCTAAGAAGGCAATTGAGTAGCAAAGCCATCTCTCGAACAACTAAAGTGACCCTTTATAAGACCCTTATCATCCCAGTTCTGCTATATGGCGCAGAAGCATGGACTCTATCAAAAGCGGATGAGGTAACTCTCGGTTGTTTCGAGAGAAAAATTCTTCGTGTTATTTTTGGTCCCGTCTGCATTGACGGTGAATGGAGAAGGAGATTTAACGACGAACTGTACGGGCTGTACAGCTGTACAGGTCCAACGACTGAGGTGGCTGGGTCATGTAGAGCGAATGGACACGAATGCTCCGGCCCGAAAGATCTTCGAATCCATACCCGAGGGAAGGCGCAGTAGAGGAAGACCGCGACTCAGGTGGCGCACGCAAGTGGAAGGGGACCTTAACCAACTTAGCGTGCGAAACTGGAGACAGCTAGCTAAAGATCGCGCTGGCTGGAGACGCTTGTTGGTTGAGGCCCAGGTCCACCCCGGACTGTAGCGCCACCTTAAGTAAGTAAGTAATAAGATTGCAAAAAAGAAAAAGTTGAGCTTAAAATGCAAGAAACATAAAAATAATATAAAACTTAAGAAACATTACGAAACTTTTTGTAAATCCTTAAACAAAGAGATCGAAGATACTCGTAACAATTTCTACGGTGATATGTTTGCTAGAGCTGAAGGTAATGTACGCGAAGAGTGGCGAGTAGTTGATAACATCTTGGGAAAGGATAGGAATTCTGTTAAATTTGATACTATTGAAGATGAGGGCAAAATTGAAAACAATTTAGGCAGAATTGCAATTAAATTTAATGAGTATTTTACCGAAATTTCTGTAAATTTGAACACAGCTGTCGAACCTTGTATAAATTGCAATTGTTCCTCTTCTTCAGGCATTTTTGTGGAGGATATTCAATCAAACAGTTTTGTGTTTGATGCGATTACACCCATAGAAGTTCACAATGCTATTTCGTACCCAAAAAATCAAACTTCTTGCACAAGTGATGGCGTTTCAAGCAGTTTATTAAAAAATGTTTCCTGGTATGTGGTTAATATATTGTCCTTCCTCTTTAATAAAAGTGTAAATAAGGGTTGTTTTCCTGACCATCTAAAATGTGCTGAAGTTCTACCCCTTTTCAAAAAAGGGAATAGAATAAATGTTTCGAATTACAGGCCAATATCACTACTTTCGACCTTTTCCAAAATTTTTGAGAAGTTAATCAAGGTTCGAATTGTCTCATTTTTGAATAAGTTTAACTTTTTTTGTAACAATCAATTTGGTTTTAGAGCAGGATTGTCAACTGAGGACGCCAGCTTTATGGAAGTTTAAATAACAATAAATCAACTATTGGGCTATTTATTGATATGACAAAAGCCTTTGATCTGGTCAACCACGATATTTTGCTAGCTAAACTCTATAAAGTTGGTTTTCGTGGCAACATTTTCAATTGGCTAAATTCTTATTTGAGGAATAGAACACTAAGTGTCATTATTGAAGGGATCTCAAGTGAACCAAGACAATTAAAGAACGGTGTTCCTTAGGGATCTGTTCTTGGCCCCCTGTTTTTCTTGATATACATAAATTCTATTTTCAAACTCAAGTTAAATGGTACTTCAACTGCTTTTGCGGATGACATAGTTTTTACGTACGAATCTGAAACTATTTTCGAAAGTATAGTAAAGATAAATGAAGATCTTGAAATCTTACGATTGTGGTTTACTTATCATAAATTTATTATCAGCGAGAAAACTAAACTGATATGTTTTAAGGTATCTGAAAATAGCCTGAATGATTTTAATTTATGGTTTCACGCTCACGATTGTAAACAGTTTTCCTTACCTATACATAAGTGTGGAAAAGATAATTTTGTAGGCGGTGCGCATTGCACTGAACATTGCATCAAAATCGAATCGGTTCAACATTTTAAATATTTTGGTGTAGTAATTGATTTCAATTTAAATTGGAAAAATCATAATCAAACGATTAAAAATTGTATGTTATTGGTCACACGTAAAATGTATTTATTAAAGTCTTTTTGTTCTCAGAAAGATTTTACAAGTATTTACTATGGTCTTGCTCACTCGAGGTTGCAATACGGCATACCAAGCTGGGGAGGTTCTTATACCAATACTATGAGACCCTTATTAACGGCACAAAAACATTTAATACGAATTATTTTAAATCAAAATCGTCTAGCTCGAAGTTGGCCTTTATTCAAAGAATTGCATATTCTGCCAATCAGGCATTTATATGTTTTAAAAGTTTTAAGAGAATTCTTTAAACAGAGCGGAAATATTCCTAGTAGGAATATTCAAATGTACAATCTACGTGTAAACAATATGCACTTAGTAAATGTACCTTTCGCACATAAAACACATTTTACACATTTTTACACATATGCGGTTCAAATTTTTTTAATAAATTGCCTTTATTTTTAAGAGGTACGCTACGTTTTTCACATTTCACCAAAAAGGTTACAGACTGGTGATTCACGTTAAGCTATGAATTTATTGAATCCTTTGTTTAAATCATTTATCTCATCAACAGCACAAAATTTTAGTAATATGAAATGAAATTGTATTCTTATTATTTATTTTTTTTGAATTGATTTTTGATTTTTTTCCCCCTTTTCTTCATCTAATTTTAAAATCTGAATAAAATTAATATTTGATTGTCACATGACATTAAATAACAAATGAAATATTAATCTTGATGTGTCATTCACCACTAACTTCTAACTTAAAGAATGAACACGAATATTCATTAATCATTGTTAAATAGTTCTAAGTATGATATTATGATATGATATGAATAAAATACAAAATACAAAATACAAATAAAGTCGTTTGAAATAACATGGGACCATAATGAAAGAAATCCTTCTGCATTTCGCCTACGCAAACATTGAAAATAGATAAGTTTCTATAATATAGTTGCTCCTAATACAACTTTATATGAAACTAGGGATGCCAGACGTCCCCCTTTTTCATACAAAAATTCTGTTTGTCCCCCCTAACACAAACTACTACTTACTTACTTATCGGGCTCCCGACCCGTGAAGAGTCTCTGCCTGAGACACTGCAGCCTTCCATCCTCTACGATCCCGGGCACGTTGCTTCCAGTTGTCCAGACCAAGCGCTCTGGCATCCGCGATGGCTTGGTCTTTGAAACGGAGGTTCGGTCTTCCTTTTCTTCTCGAACCTGGGGGCTGGGATTCGAAGATCCTCTTAGCCGGAGCATTATTGTCCATTCGCTCGATGTGGCCGAGCCAATGTAGTCGGCGTGTTTTGGCTTTTTGGACTACATCCACATCTTGGTACAGCTCATAGAGTTCGCGGTTGTATCTTCTCCTCCATTCGCCCTCCTCGCACACAGGACCAAAAAACAAACAAACACAAACTACTGTCCCCCTTAATAAGTCAAAATTCAGTAAAAGAAAACATTCACTTGAAAATTTTGAAAATACTTTCTTTTAATATTTTTAACAAGATTCTTTGTGAACACATCCGTGCTAAAGTTGTTCTCTCGTACGTTTTTGTTTTATACCTACGAGCACCATTTACTTCATATATTTTTGATTTTGGTGTTCAATAATAAAAAAAATATTTGTCCCCCTTTTTGAACACTTGTCCCCCCTAGAAAACTCACGTTGTCCCCCTTTTCGTATTTTTTAATCTGGCATCCCTATATGAAACATCAGTTCTTTCCGCCTTATATTGGTTTCATACGAATTTTGTTTTCCACCCGCTCTCTAAGGTTGTAAAGCGGTGGCTCGACCGACTGAAGTGCTCTATCACGGTCCATTGCGGACTCAATTCTCGCCAGTTCATCCGCCCTCTCATTGCCGGTTTTGTCTCTATGTCCAGGGACCCAGCAAAGATTCGTGGTGTGCTGCAAGCAAATAACCTTGAGCTCTTCGCGGCAGCGTTGGACTAGTTTGGATTTTATTTCATGTGCAGAAACTGCTTTTATAGCCGCCTGGCTGTCAATGAAGATGGTAATATCCCTATGAGGTATTGCCAAAATTGACAACCTACGGGCCGCTTCCGCGATAGCCAGCACCTCCGCTTGGAACACACTACTACTATCAGGTAGCCTGATTGAGCAGTGTATATCTTATACTTAGGGCACTTTTAGCAGCAGACTCTTCCGTGTATAGGTCCAGAGGTGTCAAATTGAGAATTGCCTCTAGTCCAGCAGTAGGTGTGGTCCTCAAAGCGCTGGTTGTCCCTATACGCGCAATTCTTTGTATTTTAGTCATTACCCTGAGATTGGTCGCCTTGCGCGCGGCTTGCCACCAGACTACGCTGCTATAAATGTGAGTATACGCCGCACGACCGCCGTGTACATACATAAGATAATTTTGGGGTTAGGTCCCCAGCTCTTACCAAAGATGCGGTTGCATGCGTAGAAAGCATTTGCTGCTTTCTTCACTTTTTCATTGACATTCGGTTTCCAATTAAGTTTCCCATCAAGGATAATTCCTAAATATTTCGCACTGCCTGCTACTCTTAGGGGTATTCCATCCAAGTTTGGTGGTTCAAATTGCGGTATTATAGGTAAGTATCGTGTCTTAGTTTCTTCAGCAATCAAATATATTTTCTCCCTTTGATTACATACCTAATATATATAGCTATACATAGGTGGTGTTGATATTACAGTGGGTTGCCAAATTAATTTAAGAATATATTGGAATATTTTGGTCCAAATTTAACCTGTTAATAACAAATTTCGAAACACCCGTAATAGCAGACACTTGTCTTTGGACATGACTCGAATAAATTTATAATGTTTTTATTTCCGTTTTTTTTCTTGGGGTGATATCCATTCCTCGACCCATTCTGTTCCGAAAAAATGGCTAAAATCATTAAAAAATTATTTTTCTCTTTTAGAGAAAAGCTTTGTTTTAAACAAAATAAAGTGCATTACTTACGTTTCAATTAAAAGAAGTTTAAAAAATGTCCACAAACAAATTTCAAAGAAAATCACTTTTTTTGCCTTCTGCTTTTTATTGCACTTCAAGAATAAAACCGGGTTTTCCCCGAATAAAACCATTTTGCATATCCGCCGACAATGAAAAATAACCGTTCAAGCCTAGTACGCTGCTTGAGCTTAATTTTAGCTCCCATACAAAATTCTCTCCAAAATTTAGCCGAGTGGTACGCAGCTCGAGCTAAAAATCAAAATTTTGTTTCCGAGTGTCCTTCATCTATCTGTCAAAATTTAGCGCACCCATTTAATGGGTCGGCACATTTTGTTCAAGCTAAATTTTGACAGATTTCTCTGCTCTGTTGTTCTGCTGTGTAAAGATGAGTGATTTTAATGAATACATCGATGAGGAGAACCGGTAGCTAGATTCTTTCATTTAAATAACAGAGAAGTCCTCAGAAAAAACTAGCGATGGTGGTGGAGCAACAACCATCGACATAAAGACTTGCAGATTTTGAATAAACGGAGGTTTTTTCAAAGAACAGCTGTTTTTTTGTGACATTTATCCACAGGGTTCTTTATGTCAAAATTTAGGTAGGATTTTAGCTGATGTTTGAAGAGAAAAGTTGGAGAGCAGCTAAAATTTAGTTTAGCTCGAGCAGCGTACTAGGCTTCAGACAGTAAGCTGTGAAATAAAAATCACCACGTACACTTAGAACCAAAACAAAAGCTCAAAAGAACACTGTAACCTTAAAACTGGTAACAAATTAAGAATTTCCATTTTAATTTGGCAACCCACTGTATCTGTCATGGCGAAACCGAATTCCGAAGATTCCAATGCTTGATGATTTTAATGTGGAGGATTTATCATAATCAGATACAGTTCCAATTATGCAAAACATGGCTACACAATATTTTTCGGGATATATTTCTCATGACATATTAAAGAAACTCCATTGCAGAACATGCAAATTATTTATGTGCAAAGATGATCAAAATGAGTCCCCTACAAAACCCGAGGGCCTTATTAAAGCTCGTCAATATGATGATACAATTAATGGTGGTTTAGTCATTCCTACTACACATTTTGTAGAGTTAATTGAAAAAATAATCAAGTGTTTTGAGTAACGTTTTGAGACTCAATGCTTTGAACAAAATGTGTTGAACTCTTTTAAATTTATGTAGGAACCAATTTGAGCTTTCACACAATCAAAAACTATTGAAGCACACCATGCGGGTTCTTTTACGTGCGAAAATAAAAATAATTAACTCCAAGGCAAAATGCACGAAAAGAAAACCAAAAAAAATTTATATATATTAAATCATATATAACAGTGTTAATAATGTACATATTTTTTCAAAGTGTTGTTTTATTGTTATACGTTTTAAATTTTTTTTTTTTTAAATGCTACCTACCTATCAAAATACAAATAAAAATTGCAACTTTAATATTAATGGTTCTCAGTTCAATTTGCATTTATTTGGCCATGTTTAACTTTAAAATAATAATTTGAAATCCGGTAGGTATACATATGCACCACATATTATTTTCCTATACATTTTAATTTTACATGATCTTGTGTGATAATTAACAGCAGAGTAAACCTACCTACATAGGTATGTACATTTACATTATACACACACATATCTAACCTACCTATGTACCTACTTTACATACTTCGAAAAACAAAATCATATCTAGCTATAATTATTCAAATCTGCAATCATATGCCAGGCCAGTAGCAAATAAAAAAAAAACACCGCAATAATCCTCTAACAAAAATTCCAATAGTTACAAAGAAATAAGGACAATCGAAGCGTATCGACAGAAAGATAAGCATGAAATATCGTACCTACTTCAAACTGGTTTACAACAAAGAATTACCCATATAGCCATACAGCATTCCTCAGAGGGATATTTTTTTGGGATACATATTATACATTTTCGTGTTTTCGTTTTTATGCCCGGATAAATTTCACAAACCCGCACAAGCGATCGCAGCGACGCGACGCGACGTATGGACCGCGTAGCGGACGTCGTCTTCGGTGCCGATTCTATTTGTAGTTATTCAATGGTACTACAAATGACTGCGTCCTTAATGTATGCAACTCAATTCAAGTTTAAAATATTGAAATTGGAAATGTAGGCCAAAAAACAATTTATTCCGTCAGAATCGGTAAATATAGATACTTACATATCTATTATATTATAGGTATTGATTTAAAACTCCCTAAAAACCGGAGAATACTTATTTTTTCGAGGGTGGATGAAAATCCTGAAAGATACGAGGTACCCGTATAGCTAGTAGTGTAATGTAGGTAAAGTCCCTTCTTCTTCTGTTTACGACAAATTTGAAACTCATTTAGTAAATGATGTTTCAATTTACATAATTGTGAACTGTTGTCTCATTCCCGATATTTTGGAATTAATGGAATGCCGTGAAGGTATTCCCACCAGCCGATATAGAATGCAATGAAGCTTTTAAAGCATTTCCGCACAATCATTGCTTTTATTCAAAGGGCAAATGTCACATAATCGTTTGGGTTGAGTACCTACCTACCTAGGGTATAAAAAAACAAAATTTGATAATGCTCACTAGTGTTATACAATACTAACTTTTGACAATTCGCTATCGTACCATTTCCTACTAACTGTATTTTTTGGCGAAAAGAACTTTACATATCTAGATATACAGATAGTTGAGGCAGTTAAAACCCTATTAAAATCCACTGAAGACGAATCGTTTTCTTCTATCTGCAAAAACTTTAAATTGAATGAAAAAGTTTTTAGGTACACCATTTTAGAGTCAATCGTCTTTATACCTTAAATGTCAAATGTTACATAAACTTTTTGAACTGTTGAAAGAAAAATTTCGATACACTCCGTTACGTGAGTCATAACAAATTTGACAAGCTTTCATCGGGTTGATAGATACCTACTTATTACATATCTTGGTAAATATTTGAAGCAGTCCACAGCTAGGAGGTCGAATGAACATCCTTAATAAATATTCAACCAATAAATTACGGGTGACTCTGATGGTGGATAGTTTTCTTTCTTGCTGAGTGGTAAAAATGTGCTTTGCAATTCCACAATTCCTAATAAAAATAAAGAATGTATTCAACGATTTCAGCTATTTCCTTGTATTCGCAACTGGAGTTATTGAGATGGTAAAATATGTTCCTCCAACCATTGTTTGATTTTGCCATTCGTGTAGTAGTTCTTAATATATCTGAATTGCGTATATCCGCGTTTGACAATTCCGATTTTATTTTTCTTGTTTTAATATGCCAAGTAATTTGCATTTCGAGAAATTTATATTTTTCATGAATGTGTCTCGGTCCCAGAGATTGCAAAGTAGACTACCTACGTCATTAACTACTCAATTAACTGCCCGTATGTAATCGGGTAAACTACACGTCTGATTTGTTTCATTTACTACCTACCTACATTTTTTACATGTTCTATTTTAATTCCAATAGAAATTAAAGCATTACGTCACGCATGAGCTGAAATAATGAACTTAAAAATGTTCAATAGGAAAAGTGAAAGTTTAATATCCATCAGCAAGACCAAAGGAAACGATTTAATTTGGTGATATTGGCGTAAAGAGTTTAGATTTGGCAATTTGACGGTTTACCTGGCAACCTAAACTACATTCTGAGAGTTAGCGCTACGTCTACTTCATTTGGCTACGTTAACTACATAACCTACCTCAGTTACATACAACGTATATCAGTATATAATTTGTACATGTACCTAAGATATTTGGTATACAGTGCCTAGCAACAGCTCTTGAATATAGAAAACAAGAGCGCAGTTATGCACAATTGCACATGTTGATCTTGATACAACAATAAAGTGCATGATCTTTTTTTACTAACGCGAAGCTTCATGTGGCGATTGGGTATGATGTATGATGGTCCAGTTCGCTTTCGGCGGTTATTGCATTCGCTAATAGTAATAAAAATAAAGTGCACGACTGGATCGCACGAAACTTTCTCGTTCATATCATCAGTTTGGTTGGTTTATTTTTCTTTTATTATTGTTTATAGGCTATAAAACCAGATTTTTCAAATTGGTGATGCTGGTAGGTGGCTATGACTCGAAGTAGGGTTTGTGATGTAAGAATTCAGAGATTTGTTTTGAATTTGCACGAGTTTGGGGGTAAATGAAGTGCGGGTTTCTGATAGCGTAGACTACAATTGGTTAGAATTATTTTCAGGCTCATTATTAATAGGGTTGAAAAAGAAGAAGTGAGAAATATTTGCTAAAAAGGAGTTTGTAGTAGTTGTGATTACATTTTAACTGGTAGTGCGGTAATGTTTAAAAGACGGCATTTTTAGCATTTTTATAAGAAAAACTAAGTACGGGGTTTTATTAACAATACTTATATTATCGTAAATAAGCATTTTAGTCAAAATCTTTAAAGCTGGTTTTTGAAAATAATGCGTACAAAATAGTAACAAATATGGAATTTTGAGTTCGAAAAATAATCTTGCTCAACTATTTAGCTAAAAACTGTGTATAGGGTATTGTTCAGGATGTTAGTATTGCGTGGTTTTTAAAGTTTTATCCAAATCGAAAATGGGGTTTTCGAGATTTCGACTGTAAGCCCACACACTCCAAATCCGAAGTTTGAAAGAAATCCGTCCAGCCGTTTGCGCTGTAGAGCTCAGGAAAGACGGACAGACGGACAGACAGAATGACGGACAGACGGACAGAATTGCGAGACCCACTTTTACGAGTTCCTCTTTACGTAATGTCAGATTTGATTAAAATCTCGAGTTAGATTTTTTGTACGATTACAATACCTTTCTCTTACTACGTAATGCGAGAAAGTTAAAAATAAAGATTGTATTAGAAATTTTGTTTAAGAAAGTTTAAAGTTTTTGCATTTTGTTTCCTCCTTCAATTCCACAACTCGCGAGTGTACTATAGTTTAATGTGTTGCTTCCATCTACAAAAAGGCGATCCTATGTCTTGCAAGAACTATCGAGGCATATCCCTGCTTAATGTCGCATACAAGATCCTATCCAACGTACTGTGTGAACGTCTTAAACCGTTCTGCAACACACTAATCGGCACGTACCAGTGTGGCTTCCGGCCCGGCAGATCGACCATAGACCAAATTTTCACACTGAGGCAAATCCTGGAGAAGACCAATGAATTTCAAGTCGAGACTCACCACCTATTTATCGACTTCAAAGCCGCATACGATAGCATTCATCGTCAGGAGCTCTATATGGCGATGGCCGAATTCGGGATCCCGGCAAAACTGATCCAGCTTTGTCGCGTTACGCTGGAAAACACGCGCTGCTACGTGCAATTTGGAAGTAGCTCCTCCGAATTATTTCAAACTTGCACCGGATTTCGGCAAGGAGATGCGCTATCATGTGACTTCTTCAATCTCGTGCTGGAGCAGATAGTGCGCAGGGCAGGTGTCAACACGGAAGGCACTATCTTCAACAGATCCGTACAGCTACTGGGGTATGCGGACGATATCGACATCATCGGTCGCTCCCAGCGTGCCGTGATAGAGCCTTTTACGGCGATTGAAGAACAGGCGAAATTTGTTGGCCTTGAAGTAAACGAGGACAAGACTAAGTACATGCTATCAACAAACAAACAAGCATCTGTCCACCGCCTAGGACAAAACGTCACTGTTGATAGCAAAAATTTCGAGGTAGTTAGGGAGTTTACCTACCTCGGAGTAAACATAAACTCCACGAATGACACCATAGTGGAGATCCGGCGAAGAATTACCCTAGGAAACCGCTGCTACTTCGGTTTGGCAAAGCAATTGGGTTCAAAACTCCTAACATCCTGCCAGTTCTGCTTTATGGCGCCGAGTGCTGGACGATAAGCAGGAAGGGAGAGCTGATACTGGGCTCCTTCGAAAGAAAAATTCTTCGACGGATTTTTGGTCCTGTGTGCGAGGAGGGCGAATGGAGGAGAAGATACAACCGCGAACTCTATGAGCTGTACCAAGATGTGGATGTAGTCCAAAAAGCCAAAATACGTCGACTACATTGGCTCGGCCACATCGAGCGAATGGATAATAATGCTCCAGCTAAGAGGATCTTCGAATCCCAGCCCCCAGGTTCGAGACGACAAGGAAGACCGAACCTCCGGTTCAAAGACCAAGCCATCGCGGATGCCAGAGCGCTTGGTCTGGAAAATTGGAAGCAGCGTGCCCGGGATCGCAGAGGATGGAAGGCTGCAGTGTCTCAGGCAGGGAGCCCGTTAAGTAAGTTGCTTCCTGGACTGGCATAAGTTCGTGAATTCGTGACCTAAAAATGCAGGTGTATTTGCACAGTTTAGGCCAACCGAATTTTCCCACACATAGTCGCCGGTTTTTCATATTCATTGATTGTGTAGGTACCTTCGATGATAGTCAGTATTGTTGGAAAAAAAGAGCCCAGCTTTGCAGTCTAAGAAACAGTACTGCAAAAAAGCAGTATATACCTATAGGTACGAGTGTCAATTATAGGAAATCAGATATATACTACGAAATACTAAAAGTTAAGAGTGCGTGTCTCCCAGCAGTTTTAAGTTGCTAAAATTAGTCCAACAAAATGAAATAATTGCCGCACCTAGTCGCAGGAAAAAAACACCAAAAAATTTTGTTTTTAGGACTTCACGCAATATCAAAGTCAAAAAATGAAATTGCACCTAGTTCAATAGTGACTTGCGTCTATTTACCGTTTACTGAAAACCGTTTACTCCGATCATTATCTCTTAAGCCCCATTGCGGCGAAAAAATGTATACCCTCAGAATCCCCCTTTTGAAACGCCACAGCTCTTTTTCTCAATTAATTTTCATATTTCATATTTATTCAAACACAAATAGTTTCACAGCAAGATTACAATTATCTTATGAGTTGTGAAATGCTTAATAACATTATTGTTGAGTGCTTCGAGTGCTATCATTTAGAGAAACAAAACAATAAAATTTGATTTTTATGTAACATAAGAAAATTATAAAGGGTGATTTTTTAAGAGGTTTAGAACTTTTTTAAAAAAAAAAACACAAAAAATTCGAAAAAATGAATGAAATATTTATTTGAATCGATAGTTTGAACCTTGCAATTTAATGTTTAAAGATAATTTCATGCAAATGTTGACCGCGGCTGCGTCTCAGGTAGTCCATCCGCTGAGTCCAATTTTGGCATACTCTTTCACACATATCGGCCGGTATCTCACGAATGAATGCATGGATGTTAGCTTCCAGTGCGTCAATCGAAGCGGGCTTGTCCCTATACACATTAGCCCCACAAAAAATAATCTAATGGTGTCAAATCGCACGATCTAGGCGGCCAAACTCGCCTCGCAATTGCGCCATTGTTTCGCGTGCTGTGTGGCATGTGGCACCGTCTTGTTGAAACCACATATCATGCAAGTCAAGAACTTCCATTTCGGGCAAAAAAAAGTTTGTTATCATCGCTCGGTAGCGTTCACCATTGACAGTAATGCTGCGATTCGCATCATCTTTGAAGAAATATGGCCCAATAATGCCGCCGGCCCATAAACCGCACCAAACAGTGGCTTTTTCGGGATGCATTGGTAGCTGTTGCAATGCTTCTGGCTGATCTTCACTCCAAATGCGGCAATTTTGCTTATTTACGTACCCATTCAACCAAAAATGAGCCTCATCGCTGAACACAATTTTTCGATAAAAAAGCGCGCGATGAACATTTCGAACCGAGCACGAATTTTGATAGTAAAATTCAATAATTTGCAAGCGTTGTTCATTTGTAAGACGATCCATGGTTAAATTGCAAACCAAACTGAAGCTGTTTGACAGTGACACAAGGTACTAAACACACGTCAGCTGTCAAAACCAGTGTTGCCAAAACCAAACCAGCTAAAAAATCACCCTTTATATACCTACATATAAACCTAAACCTAAAAGTTATTTTTACTTTAAGTTGATTAATATTATTATCATTGGCCAAGTACTTAAAAATAATTTTTGAATTCGCTTGTGTTTATGGTTCTCTTTCATGAGAGAGTGGCATGGACGAAAAATGTGCGTTCAGATTGTAAGGAATTGGACCTTGGCCGAATTAAAGCAGCTGTTCTCTGTGAGCTGGCAAAATTTAGCCTGTTGTAAAGATATTCTGGATGACGTGTCTGTATAATTCCGTGCAGTAGAGTTAGCGATCTAAATAAAATCAAATTGTCAAAGCTTAGACCCATTATCTGTTTTGAGTAGCTTGAAATATGCTCGAAATATCTTTTATCAAAGACGTACCTTGCTAGATTATTGTATAATGCATTTAATTTGTGCCGACTGTTGTAGTCAACTTTGTTGTAGTCAACTTTGCAGACTTCGCAACCGTACAACAAAATAGGTAAGAGTAAAGTCTTGACTAACATCATTTTGGTTTTGACGGGTACACAGCTTTGAGTTGACCTTAGTAAGCGGAGACCATTGTACACCTTTCCAGTCGTGACTGCTACATGGTCATTCCAAGTCAGATTCTCATTAAAGATTAAGCCCAAAATTCTGGTTGTATGGACGTATTCAATAATGGATTGCCCTAATTTGATTGGCGGAAAGGTTGCTGTATCCAATTTCTTTTTATGGATACACATAGCTTTTGTCTTCTGAGGATTAAGAGTCAAGTTGTGCTCTTACGCCCACTGCTGAAAAGTCTCCAAGTCTTTATTGAGGTCTTGAATAGCTCCATTTATACTATCCATCGAGCAGCACAAATACAATTGGACATCGTCGGCAAACAATACACCCTCAGTGCAAAAGAGCGATAAGTCAAAAAATGGGATTTTTGAGTTAATGATGAGGAAGTGTTGGTTTCACAAAAACCTTCAAGTTAAGGGGCTTGACATTGTCATGCTCCAAAAAATAGCTAAGATATGGCCATAAATCAAAAAATCGCACTAATATAAGTTTCGACGTAGCTCGCATTTTCCAATGCAAAACTGAGCTAACACGAAATGTTACAGTATTTTTCACCACAAAAGTGACATGATTCCAGAGTAATATCGACGCAATCCAAAATGACTCTAATAACCGAATTTATTTTTATAGTTTTGAATTAAAAACCTGCGCAAAAAAGCGACATTACGAAATCTTCCCTTCAAATATTCACCTTTTTTAAGTGCAAAACAGATACAAAACGAAATTTATTTAATTCTTCGTATGCAATGCAGCGATAAAACAAAATATCTCTCCCTTTCTCCTTAAATTTTTCTACGCTAAAGAGCGATAAGTGGAAAAAAATGTTTTTTTTTTCATCGAAGAAAGCGATATGTCAAAATTTGGCGGGATTTTTCATTATTCCAAGAGTTATTTTCAGAAAGTGTTGTGAAATATTTTGTGAGTTGGTCGTAACAATATAAAATTAATAAAATGGAAAATTCTCGTGGTTTAGCTATTTTGAGAAGGGTAAGAGAATGTTTAATAAGTCTACAACGAAATGATCAAATTTTGAAAGTCTTATTTTTTAGTGTGCAAATTCAAGATCAATACAAAATTTTGTCGAAAGCATAAAGAAAAATGTTAACAAGGTACCTTCTTACCACTTTTTTGCTCTATATGGGTTTATTTTTTGAATACTACAGTGAAATTCAATTTTTTTGGAGTCTGAAAATTGTATTAATCATCATACTGTACAACAGGAAGAATTAAGTCAGTTGGGTGAAATTATAGACACTTCCAATTTGGCGACCCTAGGGCCTAGGCCCGTCAATACTCGAAGTAGAAAAAATTGAAAAGAGTGTTTTTGTTTTAATTTAATAGTTTTATCTATTTAGAATGTACATGATGCTGGGTTTGAGAGTGAAAATGAGATGAACATTGTTGATGAATTGGAGGTACAGTTGGAAGCTGAGATTGCCGCTTTTGTTGGGGATGAGAATGGAGATAAGGCTGAGAATGGAGATGAGGCAGTTTTTGTTGATCGTCATTCTACTTTCGAAGGAGTTCTCATGGTTGATGAACGAAACATTGAAGAAGAAATAGGAGTGAGTTGGGTTTTATCTAAACAAAATCTTCCACCTCTATATGTATTATATTATTCTTAAGGTCAATGACAAAGGTCTAACAAGAAAGCGTGCCCGAAACACACTTAACTGGACACGAAAAATTAACAAATTGAAACGAAATTCGGGGGAGAGCTATAAAGCCGAAACAACGGGACGGATTTTTCCAGCCAGATTTGTGCAATAATAGTTGTTCTTATAAATGCACTTTCAATTTTACTGACATCCAACGAGAACACATTTTACAAAGTTATTGGAACTTGGGGGACGCATCGAAGCAAAGGGAGCTTATCAATAACAGTGTCCAGGAAGTCCAGCCAAAATACCGATACACAAGAGAAGGCTCGACACGAAAAACAAACTTGTCATGTATTTCCTTCAGGATGGTGAACGTATTAGAGTATGCAAGACTTTCTTTTGTAACACATTGAACATAAGCGCCAAGGTTATCGAAACAGCTCGATGTAAGTTCAAGAATTATGTTGTTCAACCTGACCTGAGAGGCAAACACGCGAACCATCCATCCCTATCAGTAGAGATTCAGGAGGGGATAAAACGACACATAAACAGCTTTGAACGCATAGAATCCCATTATCTTGGACAACAGACAAAAAGAGAGTACATTGATGGCAGTTTGAATATAAGCTCAATGTACCAGGAAAAGTGCATTAATGATGGAATACAATTCGCAAAACAACACGCATACGAAAAAATGTTCAACTATAACTTCAACATTGGATTTTTTCAACCGAAAAAAGATCAATGCATTCAATGTTTCCAATTTGAAAACTCATCTGAAGAAGAAAAAGCACTTTTGCAAGAAAAACACTCCAGACATGAATTTGAAAAAGAACTGTCCAGAAAGGAAAAAGAAGCAGACAAGAAGATGTGTGAAACGGACGAAACAACGAAAGTGGTTTGCATGGATTTGCAAGCCGTTATTCCTGTGCCATGTGGCGATGTTTCATCATTTTTCTATAAAAGGAGACTGCTTTGCTTCAACTTCACCATATTCGAGCTGTATTCAAAAGAGGGCTTTTGTTATTTGTGGCATGAGGGCATAGCACACAGAGGGTCCGATGAAATCGGTGCAAGTCTTAAAATCTACGTTAGTCTATGCTCGGAAAAACAAGTAGAAAACATAGTACTTTGGTCGGATAACTGCTCTGGACAAAATAAAAATAAATATATTTTATCTCTTTTGATACAATTAGTTCAAATGTACAATGTTAAATCAATAACGCAAAAGTTTTTAATAGTCGGGCACACACAAAATGAAGGTGATAACATGCATTCATTGATTGAAAAAAACAAGGCAAAATGTTTAAAATCAGGACCAATTTTTACGTGCGACCAACTTGTGCCTATCATACAGCTAGCAAAAAAATCGAAGCCTTTCTATAAAGTTCACCAACTACAAACCAACGAAATATTTGATTTAAAGGAGTTATGCGCGAAAACAGGAAAAAAATTCCAAAAAAACCTTGATGGGGAAAAGGTTGTATGGGCAGACATCAAGGTTATCATGGTTGAAAAGCAAAGTCCAACCATAGTTAAATATAAGACTTCGTTTGCTGATACAAAATTCAAGGCTTTTAAAGTCGCGACTGAACAGCCACTTATAAGTTTAAATCCAGCTTATCCTAATGGTCCACCCAAAATACCATTAGCGAAGAAAAAAGATTTGATGGACTTATGCAAACAAAATTGTTGCTTGCCATCACCAATTTTTCAAAAACTTGGAAAGTGAAGAAGCAGGAAGTCCTAAATTAAGTGTTATTAGAAAGAGAAGAGCTGGAACTTAAAATAACATTTTATCATTTAATACGTACCTACTCTAAAAATCCTTATTTTTTCATACTTGTTTCCTTTAAAAATGTAGATACATTTCGAGTTATATCCTTCTTGCACAAGAATAATTGTTTAAAACAACAAGAGACATTTTGAATTATCGCTCTTTTACATTAAAAATTTTTATTCATTTTGTGAATTAACTAAAAAGCGTTAATTATTTATTAGATTTGACTGAAAAAAATGTAAGTTTTTGATAAAAATTAAAGGACTATTTATTTCTTTTTGTAATAAAGTTTAAACATTTGAAGTTTGTTTTTCTTATGTTAAGTTACAGGCAAAAGTTTGTTTTCAATTTTTTTGAGTCGCGTTTTCTCGAAATGCCATTCTTTGACTTATCGCTCTTTTGCACTGAGGGTGCGTATGTACATTGCAATATTTTGTGATTTGAGGAAGTCCATTTACATATAAAGAGAACAACAACGGCCCTAGGAAGGAACCTTGTGGCACCCCTGCCGATACTCCAAGGAAAGAAGATTATATTACTTCCTACTGCCACGCATTGTTGGCGCCCCGTTAAATACGAAAGAATTAGTTTAACTGAAGGCGAAGAAAATTTAAATTTATTTAACAGTTTTTCGCCAAGAACTATGTGGTCCACCGTATCGAACGCTTTTGAAAAATCGAGTAATCTTAAGAATGTAGGACAATTTGCGTCCATAGCTTGCCGAATGTCATCGACAACGAGTAAGAGTGCAGTTGTGCAACTCCATTTCGCACGGAAACCGGATTGGGCGGAACTTAAAATTTTGCATCTGCTTTAGAATTGGATAAAAAGGGTAGAAGAGCAATAGGTCTATACTCGGGTGTCAATCGATTCTGCGACTTAGGTATAGGAAGTATTTTTGCTTTTTTCCACAAAAGAGGGTACTCGCAATTTGTTAGTATGGTATTGAATATGTGCGTTATGTACTTCAAAATAAATGGAAGAAGAAGTTTTATAAATTTAGGATTTATTTCATCCAGGCCTGTTGCATTTGAATTGATAGATAACAAGGCTTCAACTACATCTTCATCTATTAGACGAGCAAAGTTGAATTCTTTTTGTACTATAAAAAAGCAATGCATTGTCTTTTTTTACCAATACAAAAATGCATTCATTGTTTTGAATCGAAAAATATGTAAATGCCTGAAGCTTTTCTTGTGCCAAAGTATCTTATTTTAAAATTATAAAGTGCTGAAATTTTTTTTACAACTTTCTGTTAAAAATATTCTTACAAAGCTGAAGTTAGATGGTAATCTTGATGTGTTGATTTTCAAAGACCAACACAATTTCATTTATCAATCCTGCATTGATAACTTACCTAAGTCAGTAGGTCCAGTATTCTAGGATATGGAACATTTCATTTCACATATAGAGTTCGACTTTGACAAAAAACCAACCAAAACCCTATGGGCCATTAAAGCATTGCACATTCATCCATTATACTTTACGGAACCATTTATGGGGAGTAGCCGTTTCGAGTTGAATGTGGATGACTGCCGAGCATGTCAGGCCGACTAGCTTCCAAGGGTGCTCTAATTTGACAGACCTGACAACATTTCTTAGTTAGCCTTGTGATCTTGGGTGCGAGCCTCATCAGCCATGTTTTAGGTTAACCTACTTGCCCGCCCTCGACATATGGACGGTAACTGCATGAATATGAGATAATGTAGCCACAGTATGAATAATTCATAATGGAAAGGTTTCGGTAATGCACAATATCATAGAATTATGTCCCCTAGGAGAGGACACTAGTAGTTAGAACCACAACCGCTAACATAATCCAATAATATGACTCTATGGGCTAGGAACTATGCAAAACTGAATGAAACTACATAAATCAATATAAAAGTCCTACCCGTAAATGCATATGAACAGCTCTTGCACTACGAGCACGCTAACCACACTACATTGGCAATGGCAAACATATTTCAACAAGTCTCATCCTGGTTACCATAAATGCCAATGCGGTTTTGTGGTTTTCCAAATGACAGTTTGTTAGAGAAGATATGTATATGTGATATTCACAATGGAAACCATTGAACCAATTATTGCGTTGATGAGTGTTGTCCCATTTCGCACTTGTATAGGCAGAGGGTTTAGATAGTTCCATAGTTGGATCCAACTGTCTATTAACGGGATGCAATAGTTTATGCGTCTGCAATGTTTATTGAACGCCATTCTGTTAAGGAATTCAGTTTATTAATTTCACGACTTTTTTCAGGCAAGAAACCGCACCAATAATACTGACCATGACCACGTAGAATAGAATCGATATGTTACCAAATAATGTGTGTGCAATGCAAATGACTCAGTGCCTAATAGAAAGGAAAAATCAGCTATCGAGCTGTCACACCTGTCGCGATTGTCAAATTCTTATAAAAAGGATGTTCTGGTTCATTCCAAACAAACAAAATGTACACACATGATACAAGATACAATATTTTACTTTAGAAATTATAGGTGAGAACCTTGATACCGACATAATACCTTGTTAGTTGCGAGCAAATTGTAGGTGAAATGTCATAACAACATCGTTTTTATAAATATTTTGAAGGAACTGTTAATCGGCCCTAAAAATCCCGTACGTTGCCGTAGAGCGCGAGGTCCCAAAAGATACAAAGCTTAGACAAATAAATGTACCTTTTATCCATTGAAAAGAGAGTATGAGGCCGGAATTTTTTCGTTCACTCCAGGTTATTCTTACTTACATTTAAAAGGATCATAGTACATATTACAATTATCTTCTGTATGTACAAAACTAAATGGCAAAAAGCGTATGTTCCTTACCGCAAACAAATTTAGTTGTT
Organism: Cheilosia pagana; assembly: GCA_936431705.1. Classification (NCBI taxonomy): domain Eukaryota; kingdom Metazoa; phylum Arthropoda; class Insecta; order Diptera; family Syrphidae; genus Cheilosia; species Cheilosia pagana. Next base: position 59,161,792 of record OW386166.1, on the reverse strand, counting down.
TGTTTCTTTTAACGAAGTAGGTGGGTTTGGCTAGTTTTTGTATAAAGTACAGGGGTCTTCCAATAGGGCCTCTATTTGTTGGCTGGCATTTAAGCAGTAAGTTTTGCCAAGTCACCATGAACGGACATACCGCTCTACAACACGGGCAAATGATAAAATTGTTTTATCAAAAGCAGTTGGAAACTGACCATAATTTTAATCGAAAAATCATCTTCAACGATGAGACCCATTTCCGGATTGTACGTCAAAAAACACAATTGCCGAATTTGGGACGATAGCAATTTACATGAGCTTCAGGAGCGTCCAGGTCCAATGCATCCCGAAAAAGTCACTGTTTGGTGTGGATTTTGGGCTGGCGGCGTCATCAGTCCATATTTCTTTGAGAACGACGTTGGCCAGGTCATCACCGTCTATAGGTCAATGATTACCAACTTCTTTGAGCCTGAATTGGATGATATGGACACTAACATGTGGTTTGAAAACGTTGGCGCTACGTGCCACACAGATCACACCACTTTAGAAATTCTGCACGAGCGAATCGAGGGCTCCGAGATTGTGCGATTGGGCGACGTAAGACTGTTTCTTGTGGGGTTTGCCACGAACCACAGCGACCTCTACTATAGGTCAAATTCGGTCAGAGTCATAAAAAATCGGACATATCCGATGTGCGCCACCCAGGGAAGCCGAAAGCTATTATATCCGAAATGCATATGCGCCAGTATGGATACAAGCAGCTCCAAATTTCAGGCTGAAATCCATGCAATAGAGCTCTGTGGAATCTAAACAGATTGACAACACACTAAAAAAAATTACATTTTCTCTGATAGCAAAACAAGCCCTACATGCAATTAAGGCCTTTGAGATAACATTCAAAAGTCTGGGATTGCCTTACATTCTACCGTAAAATAATTTTGTGAATGAGTCTTAGTTTGGCAAATACCTTTTGTTAGAAAATGTTGAAAAAATATTTTATTTTACCTTTTTAAATTGAATTTATATCGTTTATACCATTTTTTTACATTTGGTAAAAGACAGTGCTGGAAACCCTCATCAATTTAAAATGATTAAAATAAAGGCAACGAACTTTTTTAACATGCGCGTATCACGTGACAACATACTAGCACTTTATATTTTTTTATTTTTATTTTAAAACAATTTTACATCAAAATTTAATTTATACGCATTCCTAGAGGTAATTGCATACCTATCTACATGTTTATCCAAACTGCATTCCACAATTTAAAAACTGAGCCGAATGAAATAAATTAATACTTTTGTATACTTTTGTATGCTTTATATTCAGTATTCAAAATTTGATTACAACTTTTATCCTCTCGAGTGGTGAATAACTGTCTTTTTATCGAAAACTAAACACTTGAAAATCGGAAACTTATTTATCACATTATCGCATATATACTTCAAAATCACAAACTGAAGGGTGTCACAAATCGCGGCGGCTTCTGGAAGCACACTACTATTATCCAAATCGTTCGAACATTTAATTGATTAATATTCTCCAAGCAAGATAACCCACACCACCACTGCAAATATTAATAACAAATATACAAAACGCAACACTTTGGTCTTGTACGTTGAAACGTCGCGACGCGTCGTAAAGTCTCTACGCAAATTTTGATAATCTAAGCAATTGATAAGATACAGACTCATGTGTATATTAAATAAAGCTTAATTGCAGAATAATTCCCCTAATCACTGATAAGTAAATTGGTTAGAAATATTAGATAAATATTTGTATTTATTTTCTACACCCTTTCAGCGTGAAGAAAGGGCATATAGTAGATATTTGATTTTTATATTTTGTAACTCAATAAAAAAACTGAATGCAAGGGTTCCCAAAACTAGTAACAGTACATTGGCATATTTTTCAAGCGCCGATTGATTACTGACAATCAATGAATGGAATGGAAAAGATTGTTTACATTTTTCTGGATTGAGTCATTCGAGGAGGTGCCTATACATATATAGAATTATTTATTCATATAAATATTATCTATATTTATTGATACTCTTGTATCCAGTACGACCTTGCATTAAGATTTTTGTTCGGGACAGTAACAATACAAAGATGTTGATCGAAATTAATCTTACGCCTTACTTTTAAAAGTCTCCTGCCAGGATGCTCTCAAATATTAAAATATTTTCCAGATGAGCAATGATATACATAGTAACGCTTAATAATTGGATCTATTATTATTTTAAGTTGAGACGCAAGATATCGTGAACTGGAAACGAACTTCCAAGAACGTCTAGATCCATCCTTAAACTGGATCCAAACAGGCGCATAAAATCTAACAACAAATGTGGCCAAATATTTAAGGTTGTAAAATGGTGTATTACCTTAGATTTATCTATCACAAGCCGTTTGGCTGTCATAAAGTACAGCAGATGCAATTGTTTGCAGTGCATGTTTTAGACAATGTTGCCAGTCTCAGAAGTGACAAATAATCGTCACTTTGACTGCTTTCTGGAGTCATCTGATGAAATGGAGAGTTCTTCAATGCATTTCGCTCCTATTACGATGTTTTTTGTTTTTGTTTTTATTTTTCTCTCCGATCTCTGATCAATAAGAAAACTCTGTTCCGCTTTCGGAATTCTTTTTTCTTTCGGGCACTTAGATCTGTTCAAGTCTTTTGCATGACCAAATATCAAAAAGTATGTTGGTTTTTAAAAGAATTTTTGCCTTTTTAGCACTTTAAAGTAGCTGTTATTTATCCAATCTTGAAAATAACATTGCTAAGATATATTACAATGTATTCAATGAATTGAAATACACTTGGTTTATATACCATAACTATTTGAAATTGCACAAAACTTGTGTTCCCTCTTTTGAATTATAAGACCCGTACGTTTTGTAGCTGATTACTAACAATAATAAGTTTCCCCTTAAAATCGTTTTATCCAATGCTATTGCTATTTACTTATTATATAATCATACATACTACTGTCACCTAACAGCTCTGTGCTGCCTTCTTTCTGTTCTTTTCGAGTCAGTCGCACATGGAGTTAAGAAGAAGTAAAAAGTCGAGAAATAAATTGTTCTTCAAGTCGATTGGTTTGTGGTTTTATTTTCCTGAACATTTGAATAATAAAATCTTTCGAAATATGTAATTCAATTAGAAAAAAATTAAAGTGACAAAAACAGTAGCATCTAAGATTTTATCAACTTCTTTCATTTAGAGTGGTATTCTTTCAACAATTGTATCACGCGCTCTAGGGTACCTAATTGTTGGAATTTGACCGCAGTGTCGTTACTGGCTGGTTCCTTTCGGGTATCTGTTTTAAGCTCAATTAAATACATCGTAAAGTAAAGAGCTCTTTCTCAGATGGCTGGGCATTATCTGTCATATCTTCAATATTACCAAAAATGCAACAACCAGATAATTGTCTTGTTTTTTCATATTGTATCTATTTCTATTGATATCACAACTGTTTATAAAAAATCGAATAAAAGTAACTTCACACACCAAAATAAGTATATAAACTGTATATATATTTATCCAAAGTTATATTTAAAGTTGGCAACCCTGCTGGCAAAATAGAAATAAGTACCTACGTTGCTTTCGCCACCTACTAGTTGTTGTTAATCTTTTTAATAAAATAAAATAAATAAAGAATACATTTTAATTAAAGGTATGTATTTTAATTCATTTGTCAAACAAATCATAGATAGACATTAAATAATAACAAAATCAACCTTTTTTGGCAGATTTTCCTTAATTTCTTTGTATGTATTCAAATAAAATGCGCGGGTAGACCGACTAGAAAATAAAAATAAAAAATATGTGCACGCATTTTAAAGCTTGGGGTCACGATCGAAAGAAATCAAATTTCTCACAACCATTCGTTTTGTGTGGGTTTTCAATTTTTGGGACGAATGGAAGCGATCTACAATTTTACGCCGAGTCCAAACGGCTAATTGAGAAGCTCATTCATGACAGTTTTACTCTCGGATGTTTGTCAGACGATCGCGAGAGGTGGCGCAGTGGAAAAAAACCTTATAAGATGTAATTTGGCCCTTTCGGGATACATGATATACCTACTGATGAAAAGGGCTAAATTATGTTTAATTCAGTTCCTTTAATACTTAATAGATATAGAGTATATTTCGAATCCATATTTCTTTCCATTAAAACGGGACTCCGAAGGTTAAAATAATATAAAATTGCTTCTCTTTGTTTCATTCAAGTATTTAACCTTGGACATAATAAATGCTCCCCAAAAATTCATATATAAATTACTCTAGTCAACAGATAAATTGGATTTCCATTATTTCAACTTTTCGATTTAATTTTCTTCCAAACCAGTTGCTTTGCTGTATAATGTCCGCATTGTGTTTTCCCTTTATTATTTTTAACTCCCGCACTTAGTAGATTGCAATACTGTCTGTCCATAAGTCCTTTTATTGATTTTCGTTAAGGGTAACATTATCCATTGCCATTTGTATGTACATTACCCATGTGTTTCATGTGTTCACCTTTTAAGCGCCTTTGTGAATGAGATGAATGTATGTACTTACTCATATACCTTTGCTATACACTTGTACCTACATACGTATTTGCATTCTCCATTGCGGATTGAAAATACGTAATGCCATTGCCGAATAACTTTTCGTCCTCTGGGATTTATGCGTCGATATCAGATTGCATGTTTTCCAATCCCTTCGGCAGACATTTTAATACGTTATTATTTGCAAATGAGCTACATACCTACTTCCTGTTGCTTACATTGCTATATTGTTATTTCTTATACAATAATTTAGATGTGTCTTTTTGGATTTTCTTTTCATTAAGTGGGGAGCATTTGCCATTTGGCTGGAGAAAAATATTTTTCAAAGGGGCAGATCGCAGATGACTAACCTCCTCATTTCATTCCTTATCCTAAAACAAATTACTGTTAGGCATTTGGTTTTCTTAAAGTGTGCATAAAATACGACTGCCGCATTGCCGCTCCAAGGATTTTATTTATTCTTGCACTGGTTGCTGATGTCGGTGCAGTGGCTTAGTGGTAGTGTGTTGGGCTACTAAGCGAGGGATCCCAGGTTCGAGTCCCGAAAGGGCAAAATAACATCTTAAGGTTTTTTTCCACAGGTCTGTGGGACCCAAAGCCTAGCTTCTCACAGCCATTCGTTTTGTGTGGGTTTTCAATTTTTGGGACGAATGGAAGGAATCTACAATTTTACGCCGAGTCCAAACGGCCAATTGAGAAGCTCTTTCATGACAGTTTTACTCTCGGATGTTTGTCAGACGTTCGCGAGAGGTGGCGCAGTGGAAAAAAACCTTAAGATGAATTTGTTTCTTTCGGGATTCGCACCGAGTACCCCTCGCTTAGTAGCCCAACACAATACCACTAAGCCACTGCGCCACTAAGTATTAAAAAGAAGAAATAGTGGAAATAGCCAAAATAATGGTTATTACCCAAGGCGGTGTGGTGTAAAAAATTATTTGATGAAACTTGGCATAGTAATTGCTTATCTTCTGAGTCGGGCCTTAGGATACTTTTTACCCCGGAATATAACTTGGTTTTTACAAAACAGTCTAAAATCGGATATATGTAAGGAAAATTCTGTTTATACAGACATAGCTCAGTAATGGCTTATCGGATTGAAAAATAAAAAAACAGGTGAATTTAGTAAATTTTCTCCTGAATCTTTTAAGATATAAAACATCCTCCTTCGTTGTCCTGAAGCTGAGCTATGTATGTTCAAAACAATTATTCAAAACATTGCCCACAATTTTCTTTCAGTGGATACCACTGTCAGTAGTCATGCAGCAGTGAGTATCGTCGCAGTAGTGTGCGTGTGATTGTTATGTGCGCGCTCTAACGTGATCATATGTTTTGCACTTCAGTGGGCAGTCGTCTCTTTTCAGCGCATACATTCAGGTTGAACACGTTTTCAGGTGCTGTTGCTGTCCACGGGAAAAGTTTGGAAATGAGCTGGGGTGGGGTTCGTGTGTCAATGTCAAGTTGTTTCATTCGTGTTGCTTCTTTTCGCCGACATTTGAGGTTGATGAGAGGGAACGAATAACAGAACTTTGCGTAAATCTTTTTTGTGTAGACTTAAGTAGGAATTAAAATGATGTTTTTGTTGCCTTTGTTTTTGCTTTATATTGCTTTTAAAAAGGCCCAAGGGAGGGAACATATTTATAAAAAAAACGGCGGGTGAGGAAGGCGAGTATGGGTCAGCTAGTTTGTTATAAATTCTTGTTTAAGATTGAACCAAATATTTCATTTACATCGGAAGTTGTAGACTAGCGGCGTAGGTTTTAATAAAACCTTCTAATAAAACCAATACCAGCACGCAATATCTCGGAATCGGCAAGTGTAATAAATTTAGAACCGACTGTAATAAATTGTATTAATTAAATGTGTAAGAAATTATGTAAAATGTTTTATTGCGGCTGACTAATGCAAGTTCAAGGCACTACAAATAGGTCGATTTTTGGCTTAATTTTACGATTTTTTTTATCCTGCGATAATCTGGAAAAAATTAAATGAAATATGAGAAAAGGATATACCTATTGTGTTTTGGAATTAAAAACGAATATTCGGAATAGAAAGTTTTGTGTTGCTTTTCCCAATTAAGTCATAAATTCAGTCCTTTTTTGGAACACAAGTTGGTAATAAAAGTTTTAGTGTGTTTGCGGAAGCAGTAATCGTTATTCAAATCGAATAACATTTTGCATTTATATATTTAAGCATATAAGGCACCTTTTTAACTTTCTCGCATTACGTAGTAAGAGAAAGGTATTGTAATCGTACAAAAAATCGAACTCGAGATTTTAATCAAATCTGACATTACGTTGATAGAGGAACTCGAAAAAGTGGGTCTCGCAATTCTGTTCGTCTGTCCGTCTGTTCGTCTTTCCTGAGCTCTACAGCGCAAACGGCTGGACGGATTTCTTTCAAACTTCGGATTTGGAGTGTGTGGGCTTACAGTCGAAATCTCGAAAACATTTTCGATTTGGATAAAACTTTAAAAACCACGTAATACTAAAATCCTGAACAATACGCTTTACACAGTTTTTAGCTAAATAGTTGAGCAAGATTATTTTTCAAAAAAATTTCCATATTTGTTACTATTTTTTACGCATTATTTTCCAAAATCAGCTCTAAAGATTTGGACTAAAATGCTAATTGACGACAACATAAGTATTGTTAATAAAACCCCGTACTTAGTTTTTCTTACAAAAATGCAAATAATGCCGTCTTATAAACATTACCGCACTACCAGTTAAAATGTAATCTCAACTACTCGAAACTCTTTTTAGCAAATATTTCCCACTTCTTCTTTTTTCAACCATATTAATCATGAACCTTAAAATAATTCCAACCAATTGGAGTCTACACTATCAGAAACCCGCACTTCAATCACCCCAAAAACACGTGCAAATTCAGAAACAAATCTCTGAATTCTTACATCACAAACCCTACATCGAGTCATGGCCACCTACCAGCATCACCAATTTGAAAAATCTGATTTTATAGCCTATAAACAATAATAAAAGAAAAATAGACTAACCAAACTGATGATATGAACGAGAAAGTTTCGTGCGATCCAGTCGTGCACTTTATTTACTATTAGATACCAATAAACGAAAAAAAGTTTTTTTCGCTACACCCTAAGTGTACACGGCATGTATCTTTTATCCTAAAATGTATACCCGTAGGTACGTGTTACCCAAGTGGTAGCATATGATGTGGTTGCATATGAATAAATATGTGAATGGTTGCTATATGTGTGCATATGTCTAGAACACGTAATGCAGCACAACGGACACTTGTACAATGTACATGTGGATACAACAATTTTAAATATTGTTATGTTATTGCTGTGGTTTTCTAGTATAAAATATGCAACCGTTTATATTTTAGAGAAGTCTTGAAAGATCGTTTTCATCGACAGATCGTTTCATAGCTCACAATATTATTTATTTATTTTATCTCACAGGCTTATGTTATCTTAAATTTCTTTACAATTCATACAAAAGTGCGGTAGTTTTTATAATTTACTTAAAAGTACAGACTTACAATGTTCCCTACCCATATTGAAATCAATAAGGTTTTTGTATTTATTGTAATTTACGCAAGTGATAGGATAATTCTGACCATAATTTTTTCTGGAAAATAAAAGATACAAAAAAGATACAAAGGTACAAATATTAAGATTGCAGATTAATTTAAGAACTGAAGAAGTGTTACAAAATAGTTATTGTTTATTTTTGTAAATTTGGTAGCATTTCCTTGTCGCTGATAAGCACAATTACTGATATCATCCTATTCCGCATCCAATCCCAATCTACATGATTTGTTGAAGCTAAATGATCTTGAATTTTATGCTTTTTTTGAAGTTATTCCCACTGATCGCTTTTCTTCTATCATCTTCCTATTTTTGCGATCGTACGTTGTTATTTTTTCAGGTTGTGGGTTGCGATATACTGATATTTTAATCAGTAGGCCAATGTAGGTACTGCCTTATGTTGACGTTACTCACCATAAACTTCTTATTGATACTTAGCGTTAAAGTTAGTGTAGCAGATGTTTGCTATCAGTTTCTTGTCAAAATGTTGTTTGTAACTGCATTTTTTGTTTTCTTCGACAAGTTATTTTATTAAATTCTGCAGATTTGCGTCGATTTCCACTAAGCTATATGTAAATCCACCGACATTCGATTGCACATCCGGTCTCCCTCTTACTGTTCTAATGGTGGTGAACGAGGACGTCTTTTACGGTTACGGGCCAGATGTTCAACTAGAGCAGACGATTCAATTGAAGGTATATTTACTTCAGATAACGGCTCATATTCTGAGTGAAAAATGTACATTATATTGTTGCTGTTTAATCAATGAAGAAAACGCTATGAATGAAATTGGAAGACAACGATCTTTCTAATTCATAATCGTCAATTTTTTTGTCATCCTCTGTTGATACTCGATAATCTGGATCATCTACATTATTTTTACTATCGAAATCGCCGATGGAGTCAGTAGGAATTGGATCATCATTTCCTCGATCTATTCCTCAATCATTTTCGAATGATTAAACTTCCGTCGTCGTTCATTCTAAAATGAACTTCCTTCTTCTCATTTCCTATTTTATTACACATTTCTGTAACCAAAACCCGGAAAAATACTTTCAGTTAACAGATAATACATAAATAGAAAGCAATCCATGAATTACAAAAACGAAATTCATGTAAATTTGGAAGCTTTCTCCGAATGAAATATATGGTTTCCACCAGAAAACGTGCAAAATAAAGGTGGACAAAACTTCACGTCACATGGATAGCCCGCCTCTAGACGGGATGCGTTAAATGGTCTGTAAACCAAATATTTATCGAAGAACCATAAACTGCTTTGGAAATCATAAAAAATGTTTATGTTGTTTAGCTTCAAAAAACAACACTATGTAGGTATTTTTTTAATAATTGGTAAAACTTTTCACATTATAGACCGATAATTGCTTGTCAACACGAATTGAAAATTCTTCTTCTACACAAACGTCCTATACAATAGCCGCAAAACTTATATTTAGATATAAGTGGGTAGAGACAATCAAATAAAAGGATGGCAAGCCAAATTGACAAAAAAAAACTGAAAAACTGAATGCAACACGAAAGTAACTTTCGAGAAAATAATTAATCTTGAGGATTTTTGGAGCCAAAATGCAATTTTTTTTTTTCAGAATCAAGAAATTTCTATACGTTACCTTACATTGCGCGAGCAGGGGTTCTCGGCACTCCTGATATTAAAAAAACATTCACCGAAATCGGTTAGATGTCAGTGCCGACATGCGTCTAACTTTAAGTAATACAGAGCCAAGGATCCAGAAGTTAGTAAATCGCATTCAAATAATGTAGGTACTTATTCCTATAATGTAAAATTGTCGTAAAAAAAGTAAGACAGTGTTGGCTTTGAACAATTGTATGCGCGTTTTAACTATAGTTAGAGCAACCTTTTATTCATTTATTTTTACATTTACTAAAGGAGGGTTAAGACGTCATTAGCAAACATTTCGGAATCATATTTCCATCTTTTTAAGAGAGGTTTCAAAGTTATTAAATAACATCTATCATCATAGGTGAGTAGATTACTGTTACAGTTGAACTTTCGTAATTCATACCTACTAAATCTTCTTTGAACCTTCTCTAAATATGATTCAGAATCGCGATAAAAAGGATTCCAAACAATGCAGCAACATTCTAATATCGAACGAATTAAGAGAAATTAAAGTCTATACGTATGGATCATTAAATCTGAGTTTGGAAAAATGGAAAAATGGAACCAGCATTTGATTAGCTCTGCCAACTGTATAGTCAAAGATGACCCCTAAGCCTTTTTGGTTTTTAACCCTCCTCAATATCGTGTTTTGACTTTTATAAGAACACACCAGTCATACAACGCTAAGACAAAAGCCATACAGTTTATTGATTTGACCTTTAGATTATTTGCTAGTTACGAAAGAGGGTAAGTCTTTCATAAAGAGAAGGAAGAGTAGAGGCCTGAAAAATTACGAATTTCTTTTGAGAACGCAGTCTCGATTTTAACAAATTGTTTGCAATTGGCTAACTGCCATTTTAAAATATTAGAATAAAAACCAAAAAGTTTAAAAGAACATTGTACTGTACACGATCAAAGGCGTTAAAAAAATCAGGGGTCGAATTACTGCATCCGTGAGCGAGCAATACGTCTCTGAATTTGGTGGATTTTACATGCAAAACAATAACAAATTCAGTCACCGTAGTACTCGATCACGGATGCTGTAATTCAACCCCCATATACACGCAATCTTGTAGATGTTTTTGAATAATTTCAAGACACTAAAATAATGAAATAAAATGTCAATAAGAAAGTGGGTTACATTTGCTTTGGCGGCGTATGTCGCGAAGACAAGATAGCAGGGCGAAAGCGTAGAACGTAAAAGCAATAAGGAAGGCTACTGCGTGGAATTGATGATCAAATTGCGTTCCGAAGAGACTGTCTATCAATTTAATTATTTGATGTGGCCCTACATCGATAAAAAAGACACGAAAATGCGATCTAGTGTTTCTCCATTAAACCGGATAACACTAACGATGCGAATGCGATGCGCTTCCCCCCAACTGGCAAACATTTTTCTTTCTTTCTCTCAAAGGACAATCTCGCCCAACATCGCAGAAGTACCTACTTGATGCAATATACAAAGTTCACGTCAATGATTCTTACAAAATGAGTTTTTGCAATTCAAATACACATTATTTTTATTGATTTTACTTTCTGTGGATACTTACCGAAAATTGAAGGCGAATGGAAAACAGTGGCAAAGAAGTTTAACAATTGCTGGCAATTTCCCAACTAGCAGTAGGTATACGGAAAGCATGTTGTAATGGTCGCACCAATGCCAAAAAGGTTTATATCTATAAAGGTATGCAGATTGCGTATATTTTGGAATCGGTCCACAAGATATTTGTTCTTTTCTACATAAATAATAGCAAGATACACCGTTGGCTTTGATGGCGCTGCGCGTTTTCCACTACCGACTTAGTCATGTATGGTGTTGAGTCGAGATCGAGATGGTATTAAGGATTAAGTTGTATGCCGACCCACTTCCATGCTCCATCCCATCTATTTGAATGCCGAAAAAAACAAAAATGTGAACCTCGCGTCCTGCGTGCTTTAGGTACAAATATTTGATAACGACAAATAAAGCTAAAAACCTACCCACCCAGTAAGCAGTTCGTTCGACCAATACGATGCCGAAGGCAATTGAAAAGTCAGCCGACCAAAGCGATGTATCTTGTTGAAGAGATTGTAAAGGTTATGTATGAGTAACTCCATTTAAAAATGTAGTTATACTAAAAAGTCGTGTAGATTGGTCTGGTCTCGATGTACACTGAAGTCTGAATGCAAAAATTAAATTGGTCGGTACGCCAGAGGCCAGACACATGTGCATGTGCGAACTGTAACTTAGTACTCACTAACGAATTTTCTGACAAGACACAAGATTGGTCAGCTACCCCAATCCAAAGGATATACAAAAATAATTCACTGGCTAATTCGTCGATGAATGGTAAGTTGTATGGTCACCAGCAGTGCTACCTTACTGCAATAACAGTAAATCTCCTGCACTTTTCGCAAAAAAAAAATCTACTGCACTTTTATCGAACATTCCTTTAATCAGAGAGACCTTTAATCACTGAGACCCCCAGCTTCGGCCTGTTTACAATTATTTGCCTACAAACTTAATTTTTACAGGGCTGACAGGATTAGGTGCGTTAGTATTGTTAACGTATGTACATGCAGTCGGTGTTAAGATATTGAAAAGTGTTAAATACGTAACCATATTCATCCATATATGTTTCAAATACTTAAAAAATCTGCTGTAGATAGTTTTATTAATTTTAACGTAATATAATTACTAACTAATAGCATTCACTGTTGTTAAAAAGTAGTTTTCCCTAACTCTATCACATTCCATCACTGTTGGTAGCATTTTTTTTATTTTATGTATGTTTTTGCATGTCACAGGGATGCTGATTGACATTACACCAATAGGAAACCCAACTGCCACAAATTTGAAAAAAAGGGACAGCGGCATGTCCCTGTTTTGCCGAAAAACGCTTATTTTTCAGGAATAAAAAAACAAGGATAAGTATTTGTACTGCCTGCCGGAGAAATAGATTCAGAATCAGATTGCGATGATTGTAGGCAAATGCAAATGTCATGAGTGTTTAAGTTCGGTTTTCTAGTTTTTAATTTCTTCTTTTTTATTTACTAAACAATAGAAAGAAAATTCGATTCAAGAATGTACTTGTCCACCAGAACCAAAAAAATACAAAACAAAAATACAAGCAAGCATGGGAGCGAGAGTTTTCTGGGCTCAAGTATGCTTTTGCAAAATTTGCTTCGAAATGCTTGACAATAACAAAACAAATTTGGAAAGGCAAAGATTTCATTTGGAGAAGTTCAAAAATACAAGCCTTATTCCAGTTTCCGGGTTTGTTTCTTCAGGTTTTCTTAAGAAACAGTAATAATTCAAAACTTAAAGCAGAGATTAATTATTGTTCTATGAATACTGTGTTAATCATAATTTGCCATTGCCTAATTTTTTGCAATCGGTATGTCCAGATTATTCCATCGCGAAAGGAATTAAGTGTGGGCGTACCAAAGCTAGTTCCATGGTTAATTTTGTAATGAGGCATTTTGCCCAAGAACAAATAAGTAAAGTTTTGAGAAATCGAAAATTCTCTATTATAATACACGCAACAACAGACGTTTCAACTAGAAAATGTTTAGTTTTAGTTACGCGTTGTTTCGATAAACAGAACAAGAAGATTCGAGATAGTTCTTTTGGTCTTAACTTTCGTCGTCAGACTCGAATGAAATTCTTTCAAACCTAAAAATTTTGTTTAAAAACAGAAATATTTCAATGACAAACATAATTGAAATGGCAATGGCAACATATAGTACATCTGTAATGAGCGGCAATATAAATCGGGCTAAGGCAAGATTGCAAAATTTAAATAAGAATTTGTTTTATCTTGGATGTACGTGCCACTCATTGCATTTATTCGCTTTAGCAGCTACCGAAAAACTACCTAACTTTATTGAGAAGAGAATTTAAAATATGCAGATGTCAGAGCCACATACACTCCGGTTCAGTTGAATAAAAACAACGATGTCATAAGAAAATTTTCTTAATTTAAGATGATTTCCAAAATCGTACTTTTCGTATTTATTAGGATATCGTTTACGCGGGTGATGTAAAGATTTTATTGAAAGAGAGTCAGAAGGCAAGAAATTGAGTATTGAATATTTCTTTTAAGAAGTCCATCGCACTTAAAACCTAGGAGGTTCAGGGAAATGACATCACCGCCTCACATATAGTCAAAGAGAAAAACGCATCTGTAATGGATTACATGTAGTTGTACATAATCGGCCTTGCCAATAATCAAATTTAGTCTGGCAGTTAACGCAAAGTCTCCAGACTTTCCGAAATCGCTTTACCAATAAACAAACTTAGTCGTCAGGTTATCCTTAACTGTAGGGTTAAATATTAACGGTAAGAAAGCCATGTTTATGTCCTACACTAACCCAAATTATTATTCTGTCACAATTCGTTCTGCAAAGGAATGTTTCCATGCATACTCAATTTTGAGTACTAAATCAAAATATAGTATTAAATCTTAGGAGCAAGAAGTGTCAATCGGGAACTTTAAGTAACTAAAATTTTTAAAATAATGAAAACAAAAACAGAACGATTGACAGCAAATTTGTAATAGATTCAACAGAAAGTCTTCGTACTAGTAAAGCTGGAGGTTAAATTGTTTATTTGTACCATTTCAAAAATGCTGTACATTTCAATTTAAACTGGCAGTCAACTAATAGTCGACATTAGTGTTTGATTATTAATAAGGCCGAATAAGTATCTACTATTAAAATTGTTTCCGAGATAAGAAAGCAACACATTCATTTACCAGCCACTTTAACCTTTACTGATGAGGAAAAAACTCCGCCCACATGTGTATTAACATGACAATGTTTCAATAGATTTACAGCATCTTATCTCATTTTCTTTATTGTGTTAACGCCACCAATAAAACTTTGCGTCGCATAAGAACAACTAGCGAAATCATTAATAACTGATATAAGAAAGCAATTCTACTCTGCATAAAATATTAACTTCAACAATTAAAATATTAACTTTAATTGCTATTTAAAACGGATAGGTACTGAGTTAATGAGCTACAGCTTTTCTTTTGAATACACTTTGGTAGTTCCCTTTCTATTTTCAAAAAAAATTGCCTGATGTTACAGATCTTAGATATAATTTTAATTGCTCCGCAAGGAAAGCTTTTGTCCCTGATTGGAATAAGCGAATTTTTGTAGGGGAGTCCCTTAAGAATAACACTTCTAAATTTTTATCAACATACAATTTAAATTATGATTTTTTACATTGGTTTTAAAATCCCGGGTTTTTCTTACATGTTTATCATTTGTTCCGTCGTTCGTTGATTAGCAATAACTACCACTCCTAGCTGCTTTAATAATATAGTCTTCAAACCCTTTATTTGATTATTGATTATTTTCTATAAGCGATAGTTCTTCGGGTTGTATTTCACTTTTCGACACAAAATCAAATTGTTAGCACTTTTGTGTCCAATGAAATTCGACGTTGGACGCCTTAGCACACCTGGAGTAGCCAGAGCCTACAGCGAGCGCCTGAGTATGAAACTCTCCTCTGTGCACTCACCTACCACAGACGCCAACAATCAGTGGTGCCAGTATCGCGACATCATCAAGGAGGTAGCCGAAACCACTGTAGGGTACCAGCCACCCCAGAGAAAGAGCCCGTGGTATGATGATGAATGCGTATACAGGAAAAAGGTGACAGAAGATGCACACTAGAAAGCGCTGCAGCGCAAAACAGGGGCAGCGAGAGAAGAGTATCGAGTCAGGAGAAGGGAGGAAAAGAAGATCCTGCGTAGAAAGAAGAGGGCTTACGCAGCTTCCCAGCTCAAGGAGATCGAAGAGTCGCGCGATCGTAGCAACATCCGGAGATTTTATAAAAAAAACCAAGCAACTGGCTGCTGGTTACAAAACCGGAACGCAGGCGAGCGAAGGAAACCAAGTCACCGAAGCACAGGGAATAGTAGATGTGTTTAAGCAGCATTTCCAGCAGCTGCTAAATGGGCACCATGTAGAGAGAGTGATAGGGCAAGAAGAGAACCCACGTCCAGTCAATGAAGATCCAGTGCCACCACCCAGTATAGAAGAAGTGCGCTTAGCTACAAAAAAGCTAAAGAACAACAAGGCCGCCGGCTCTGATGGCTTACCAGCGGAGCTCTTCAAACACGGAGGCGATGTTTTGGTAGGGTGCATGCACCGAATCATCAACCAAGTATGGGTGGAAGAAAACATGCCCGATGACTGGACTATCAGCTCTATATGCCCCATGTACAAAAAAGGCGATCCTTTGTCTTGCAAGAACTATCGAAGCATATCCCTGCTTAATGTCGCAGACAAGATCCTATCCAACGTACTATGTGAACGTCTAAAACCGTTCTGCAATACACTAATCGGCACATACCAGTGTAGCTTCCGGCCCGGCAGATCGACTTTAGACCAAATCTTCACACTGAGGAAAAGACCAACGAATTTGAAGTCGAAACTCACCACCTATTCATCGACTTCAAAGCCGCGTATGATAGCATACATCGTCAGAAACTCTATATGGCGATGGCCGAATTCGGAATCCCAGCAAAACTGATTCAGCTGTGTCGCGTGACGCTGGAAAACACGCACTGCAGCGTGCAGTTTGGAAGTAGCTCCTCCGAACTATTTCAAACATACACCGGATTTCGGCAAGGAGATGCGCTATCATGCGACTTCTTCAATCTCGTACTGGAGCAGATAGTGCGCAGGGCAGCTGTCAACACGGAAGGCACTATCTTTAACAGGTCCGTCCAGCTGCTGGGCTATGCGGACGATATTGACATCATCGGTCGCTCCCAGCGTGCAGTGATAGAAGCGTTCACGGCGATTAAAGAACAGGCGAAATCCGTTGGCCTTGAAGTAAATGAGGACAAGACCAAGTACATGCTATCAACAAAAAAACAAGCAACTGTCCACCGCCTAGGACAAAACGTAACGGTTGATATCAAAAATTTCGAGGTAGTTAGGGAGTTTACCTACCTGGGAGTAAACATAAACTCCACTAATAACACCATAGTGGAGATCCGGCGAAGAATTACCCTAGGAAACCGTTGCTACTTCGGTTTGGCACAACAACTGGGTTCAAAACTCCTAACTCGAAGGACGAAATGTATGCTCTACAAGACCCTTATCTTGCCAGTTGTGCTTTATGGCGCCGAGTGCTGGACCATAGGCAAGAAGGGAGAGCTAATACTGGGCTGATTGACATTACACCAATAGGAAACCCAACTGCCACGAATTTGAAAAAAAAGGAACAGCGGCAAGGAGATTTCGAGTTAGGGGTCTCAGTATGGTTTGTCTCTGCCTTTAACCTTCTCTTCGACAGCTGTACAAAAACCATTTATGAAAACAACCGCTGTAAAGAACGCCTGAACAGTGAAGGAAACGAACTTATTGTGAACTTGACCACATTCTCTTTGGACATATGAAATGAGGTTTAAGGTACCTGCTTGCCTTCCCTTTCATTCACGATATCATGAGTATGTCGCTGTCATCTGGCTGTGTTCCTGTTGTGTTCTCGATTTCTGCTAAACTAACGGGATTCTGACTCTGAGAGCTTATTTGAATTCATGTTTTGCCGAAAAACGCTTATTTTTCAGGAATAAAAAAACAAGGATAAGTATTTGTACTGCCTGCCGGAGAAATAGATTCAGAATCAGATTGCGATGATTGTAGGCAAATGCAAATGTCATGAGTGTTTTAGTTCGGTTTTCTAGTTTTTAATTTCTTCTTTTTTATTTACTAAACAATAGAAAGAAAACCCTAATTCGATTCAAGAATGTACTTGTCCACCAGAACCAAAAAAATACAAAACAAAAATACAAGCAAGCATGGGAGCGAGAGTTTTCTGGGCTCAAGTATGCTTTTGCAAAATTTGCTTCGAAATGCTTGACAAAACAAAACAAATTTGGAAAGGCAAAGATTTCATCAAGATTTCATTTGGAGAAGTTCAAAAATACAAGCCTTATTCCAGTTTCCGGGTTTGTTTCTTCAGGTTTCCTTAAGAAACAGTAATAATTCAAAACTTAAAGCAGAGATTAATTATTGTTCTATGAATACTGTGTTAATCATAATTTGCCATTGCCTAATTTTTTGCAATCGGTATGTCCAGATTATTCCATCGCGAAAGGAATTAAGTGTGGGCGTACCAAAGCTAGTTCCATGGTTAATTTTGTAATGAGGCATTTTGCCCAAGAACAAATAAGTAAAGTTTTGAGAAATCGAAAATTTTCTATTATAATACACGCAACAACAGACGTTTCAACTAGAAAATGTTTAGTTTTAGTTACGCGTTGTTTCGATAAACAGAACAAGAAGATTCGAGATAGTTCTTTTGGTCTTAACTTTCGTCGTCAGACTCGAATGAAATTCTTTCAAACCTAAAAATTTTGTTTAAAAACAGAAATATTTCAATGACAAACATAATTGAAATGGCAATGGCAACATATAGTACATCTGTAATGAGCGGCAATATAAATCGGGCTAAGGCAAGATTGCAAAATTTAAATAAGAATTTGTTTTATCTTGGATGTACGTGCCACTCATTGCATTTATTCGCTTTAGCAGCTACCGAAAAACTACCTAACTTTATTGAGAAGAGAATTTAAAATATGCAGATGTCAGAGCCACATACACTCCGGTTCAGTTGAATAAAAACAACGATGTCATAAGAAAATTTTCTTAATTTAAGATGATTTCCAAAATCGTACTTTTCGTATTTATTAGGATATCGTTTACGCGGGTGATGTAAAGATTTTATTGAAAGAGAGTCAGAAGGCAAGAAATTGAGTATTGAATATTTCTTTTAAGAAGTCCATCGCACTTAAAACCTAGGAGGTTCAGGGAAATGACATCACCGCCTCACATATAGTCAAAGAGAAAAACGCATCTGTAATGGATTACATGTAGTTGTACATAATCGGCCTTGCCAATAATCAAATTTAGTCTGGCAGTTAACGCAAAGTCTCCAGACTTTCCGAAATCGCTTTACCAATACCAATGCATACTCAATTTTGAGTACTAAATCAAAATATAGTATTAAATCTTAGGAGCAAGAAGTGTCAATCGGGAACTTTAAGTAACTACAATTTTTAAAATAATTAAATAAAACTGTGTAATGGCGTTTTCGATTGAAGAAAAGAATTGCCCTTTCTATGAAAAGAGCAAATCTAGAAGTGCTCTTTCTATGTTTTTCATGTTTCATTTAAAAAGAAAGTGCACTTCCAGGTCAATTCTCAAGGCGAAAGAAGTATCCGGAATATTTTATTTTTCGTCCGAACTCCTGTTAAATGATTTTTTTTTTGCAAAATATCCGAAATTCGCTTGGATCTAAAAATATTTGTTGCAAATTGATGTTTCAGTTAATATTTACTATTCTCTATTGGAAAAGCCGAAAATGAAAATAAATGAAATGAAACGACCAAATAAATTAAAATACCGTATTAAACAATAGGAGCATAATATCCTATATCCACACGTGGACACTTGAAACAAATTGGCAACACCAGTCCCATAAACAAAACCTAGATCTGACACAACGAACTGTATTGCAACTAATACTATTGTTTCCACCGAATGTGCTCCTCCGCGATTCGTCCTTGGAGCAAGTTCTTCCCTTACGATTTCCACAATAAAGCACACTATCGGTTTATCAAACCTATTGGTAATAGTTTTAATAAACTTTTTACCAGATACTACACACCACCAGTAATAAACAAACCTATAGTGGCAAAATAACTCTCGTTCGTCATATATTTTATCCTTTGAGAGGTTGCCGATTCTTTAACAGATATAAGGTCCATTAAAATATCTTCGTCTCGACTTGAATTCATTTTTAAACCTTTATTAACTTTTTCGAAAAACAAACTTACTGCATGAAAACAAAAACAGAACGATTGACAGCAAATTTGTAATAGATTCAACAGAAAGTCTTCGTACTAGTAAAGCTGGAGGTTAAATTGTTTATTTGTACCATTTCAAAAATGCTGTACATTTCAATTTAAACTGGCAGTTAACTAATAGTCGACATTAGTGTTTGATTATTAGTAAGGCCGAATAAGTACTATTAAAGTTGTTTCCGAGATATGAAAAATACTAGGTAGTATTTGAAGTATAATATTATATCAATTTATATCCAAATCGTCCTTCCGAATTTAAGTCGAACACAAGCTGTTGGGTTACCTAGTAAGTCATACCTACTGGCCAACTGTTAGGCGTTAAGTCAGATGGTTCCAAATTTGCTAAGTTTTGCTATTTCAAAGTCTAGTCCTTGCCATGGTGGGTATATTAAATGTGATAACTGATAAGAAAGCAACACATTCATTTACCAGCCACTTTAACCTTTACTGATGAGGAAAAAACTCCGCCCACATGTGTATTAACATGACAATGTTTCATCTAATCTCCTTTTCTTTATTGTGTTAACGCCACCAATACAACTTTGCGTCGCACAAGAACAACTAGCGAAATCATTAATAACTGAAATAAGAAAGCAATTCTACTCTGCATAAAATATTAACTTCAACAATTAATATATTAACTTTAATTGCTATTTAAAACGGATACTGAGTTAATGAGCTACAGCTTTTCTTTTGAATACACTTTGGTAGTTCCCTTTCTATTTTCAAAATAAATTGCCTGATGTTACAGATCTTAGATATAATTTTAATTGCTCCGCAAGGAAAGCTTTTGTCCCTGATTGGAATAAGCGAATTTTTGTAGGGGAGTCCCTTAAGAATAACACTTTTTAAATTATGATTTTTTACATTGGTTTTGAAATCCCGGGTTTTTCTTACATGTTTATCATTTGTTCCGTCGTTCGTTGATTAGCAATAACTACCACTCCTAGCTGCTTTAATAATATAGTCTTCAAACCCTTTATTTGATTATTGATTATTTTCTATAAGCGATAGTTCTTCGGGTTGTATTTCACTTTTCGACACAAAATCAATTTTTTAACACTTTTGTGTCCAATGAGAAATGGTATAATGTAAATAGCTTAACAGCATAACTTGTTAAGTTACCTAAATTATAATTTTCCATCTTTATGTACAACCAATTCAGTTGTCGTAAATACACTCTTTAAGTGCGGATATGAAATCTATATGTAATTATTGTCAAGTACCTTTTTGTAGCCACAAGGTACACTCTCACTCTCTCTGTTTCTTTTTATTCGTTTTGTTGACAATAACACTGGACGATGAACTGTAATGACAACAAAACCAAACAATGAATGTAAACGCCAATATTCAAGGTGGTTACCTATATCGAAAATATTATAGCTGATAACGAAAAAATACATCTGGATTGGATGTATACCAATACCATATACGAAAGTTGCTAACTTACTGAAGTTCAGAGAGAAAATACGCTCATTCATTAATTTTCAAGTTTGTCAATAAAAGCAACTACCTTACCTAGTACCTATATATATGAGGAGCTCTCACTCTCAGAGCACAACTATAGGTAACAGAAAACATAACGGATGGCTGTAATACAAGTTGAACACTTTATCACCAGTGTTGCTACTAAAAATAAGGGAATCCGGTCTGTATGAACGATTTTATTTATTTTAAATTCTGTCGAAAAATCCGGCCAAAAGTTAAAATAAGAATTTTCAATAAATTTTCAATTTTCAAGATAGCAAAATATTTTGACTTTATATGTTGGGTAATCATCATCATCGTCATCATCCTAAACGTCATTTTAATCATTTTAACTTTGAATTTATATAGGTACATACTTGAATTTGCTTATTTGTATTTTGCCATTTAGCCACATTATTTAAACATTAAAAAATACCGTAATGCCTTTCTCAAATAAAAGAAAACCTGTTATTTCATCAACTATATAAACGCATCATGATATGAAGCTTTATCATTATTATTGTTAAAACCCCTTCGGGAAAATTATCTTTTGATTTATTTATTTATTTTTTTATTGAACTTTATTTCATCTTAAAGCTATATCTTCTTCTCTATCTCTTCTCTATATATATAAAAATCTCGCGTCCCCAAAATTGGGGATTTATTTTATGGGCTTTTGGGGACTAATTTCATACTTCAAATTAGGGAGTTACATACGGCCCTTAATTTTCAACCTTTTACAACTAACCGATACTTTTAAATAGCATTTCATATTTTTTATTTCTACTGTATTATTCTAAAGAAAAAATAAAAATATATATAAATAGATTCCTACCGACTACTAGATTTTTTTAAATTTGCACCTGTTTACTATCTACCAAAAACCAAATAAGTCGAAACCCTCTAAGTCGAATTTTCACGGAAGATACAAATTATTTTGAGTTAAATTGATTACTGGAAAAATTCGGGTTAGAGGGATTTGCTATATTTTTCTTAAGCGAATTTATTTAAAGTAAAAAAATAGGAAAGGAGGTACCTACATTTTGAACAAATCCCATCACTCTAACTAGAACAACAACACAAGTGTTGCGCACCTGCACAGAATATGTACATATCCAAATGCATTAACATATTGTAGGTATGTAGAAACACAACAAACATATCGTCACGACGCAACACTTACCTGCGGGAGGGAGATTTTTTTTGATTTTGTTTTCTTCAGACGAAAAATTCGACTTAGAGGCATATTGTAATGGGTCCAGAATCAAAAGAATATGTTCGAGTTAGAGGGATTTTCGACTTAGGGGGATTTCGACTTAGGCTTTTCTATGCAAAATTGAAGGGAATGCAAAAATTGGGTCGAAAAATTCGAGTAAGAGGGAAATTCGAGTTACAGGAGGTTCGACTTAGAGGGATTCGACGTATACATGAAAGCCCACCAATTGAATTTAATATTCACAAAATGGTGCACACACGTAAGTCGAAAGCCATCAACTAAATATTGTGTGTGTATCCTTTTCCATTCATCATCGCCATTGTCACGGCAAAGCGAAAGTAAACCAAACCCAAATAATATGTCGGGTTATTAAAGCTCTCACTGTCACTCACAGGATAGTTAATTTTAAGAGCACATTTATTTTTATCTCTTTTTTTCTTCCCTGAGTGAGTACCACGTTCCACGTAGCACCTACCACCTCTTTGTTGAAGTTCAACCCGCTTGGTCATGCGCAATCACTTTCACAGTACAGCGGGTGCAGTGCAGGCATACACTTTTACACAGTATTTGTCCTGCTCTCTTGCAAAATTTCTATTAAATTTCTTCATTTTATTCATCCACAAATCGCATTTTAAACTTCGATGGTGTGTGGGCTGGGGCCTTGGGGGCGCAGGATTGAGAGATATAAGGTGTGAAATGTATGCGGGATTGAGCGAGGGAGAGTGATTTAACATATGAAACGAATACCTGTTAACATAACGGTAATAAAAAAGAAGACTAAATATATTATACAGTGGTAAGAAATATCTCTTATTCGCTAACTCAAACGTTATGATATGAGATATGTTAATGTGAGAGAGTTCAGGAACACTACCTTCGAACAACAATGAAAGCTATTGGCCAGTATTTATATCTACAGGAGATGTTTTACAAATTGTTAGCATATTAGGTCAAACATGGTTACTTATTTACCACTCTTCGATATCATTAACATCGACTGCTCTAGAAATAATTCATATGGCAAAACAACGTTTGCCGGGTCAGCTAGTATACAATATAAGGGTATACTTAATTCAAACATTTTAAAGATCAGCTTTGAAATAGTGAAATAGTTAAGTACATTCCGTTGTCAGATACTGGCAAGAGGCGAATGCACGATTCGTATTAAACAAATAAATGGGTCATAATGGTTTTAAAACCAGGAAAACCGCCAATTGAAGTAAAATCGTATCGACCAATTTCCCTTCTTCCAGTCATAGGCGCCTACAACCGGTTATAGAAGACAATAACCTTATCCCTGACCACCAGTTTGGGTTCAGAACCAAGCATTTGACGATTGACCAAGTGCATAGAATTACTGACGTAATCGAGAAGGCATTTGAAGAAAAAAAGATTTGCTCAAGCGTATTCCTTGACGTCTCACAAGCCTTTGATAAGGTGTGGCATGACGGTTTAAAATTTAAATTACGACAAGTTCTCCTCGTACGCCTATATGATATTCTAGAATCATATCTCGGGAATAGACTCTTCCGTGTTAGAAACGGAAATACTCGGAACTTAAAGAGCGTCCTTGGGCCGCTTCTCTTTCTGTTATATACTCGCGATATACCAAGAGAAGACTTCACTACCCTTGCTACGTTTGCCGACGACACCGCTATCCTAGAAGTTGGTAATACAATCGAAGAAACGACTTCAAAACTGCAAATAGCACTGAATATGGTAAACGCATGGACGAGGGACTGGCGGATCGCCCTCAACGAAACTAAATCTGTCCACGTGAATTTCACGTATAAGAAAACTAATGACTTGACAATTTTTCTAAACTTGGCCCGAATACCCTTTGCTAACGAGGCCAAATATCTGGGAATGACACTCGACGCAAAGCTGAAATGGAATTCGCACGTGAAAATGAAACGTAAAGATTTAGATATCAAATATAGAGAAATGTACTGGTTACTTGGAAAACATTCGCAACTCAGTACCAAGAACAAATTGCTTTTATACAAGCAAGTGCTTAAGCCGGTATGGACCTACGGTATACAACTTTGGGGTTGTACCAAGAAAACGAATGACAATATATTACAAACTTTTCAAAATTAAGTGCTTAGAGAAATTGTACAAGCACCATGGAACATTAGAAACGACGATATCCACAGGGATCTCGAAATTCCAACAATAGAAGCTGAAACTCAAAAGCTTCGCGAGAAACAGAAACCGACTAATGGGACATATCAACAATACAGTCCGACAAATTTTGGATGAGTGCAACTTATTGCGCCGACTACAAAGAACGAAACCGTTCGACTTGGCAAGATAAGATTAACCGCGTCTAAATTGCGGAACATGCAGGATCTTTCATTGGAAAGAAGCCTGCCAAAAGTTGTTATTTCGTAATAGAAAAATTTGCTTGATAAGCTATATCTTAGTTGCAGTATCTAACATAATATCGAAGGGTGGTGTTTTTAGTCAGTAAAAATCTGACACGCGCTTGCTATTCTCATAGTGTCTTTGGAAGATTTTCACCTACCATCGGAAAAAAAAAAAATTGAAAATTTATCGATGGGGAAGCGAGATATCAAGATATCAATTATACAGTCGGGGGTGCAACTTTTGAGTGAATCAAAAGAGAGTAAATTATGATCATGTATACAAGGATTAACTGAACGGAATCTATTGCAATCGGGATAATGGTATTGAAGTAGCATATTGTCACAGATTCTACCCATTAAATTAAAGATCATAAACTTTATTTTTATTACTAATTACCAATTTATGAAATTTAAACCATCTCCGCAATAAATCAAGATTATAGTTTATATCTAAATGTAAGCTAAAATAGCACTTACCATAATATGACAAAGCAGTATCATCGGCAAGAGCTGTGAGTTTTCCCTTGAAACGTTGAATGAAAAGCGAGTTTACAAAAATTAAAAACAGAATAGGACCCAAAACAAAGCCCTGTGGAACACCTATGTTTATAATAGTTTCTCCACTCAAACAATTGCGAATCCTAACCTTCTGACTACGATTTTGTAAATAAGAAGTCGTAGATAAAACCTCCAAAACCAGCATTATAAAGTTTTTTTTTATTAAAATATTGTGATCCACCATGTCAAAAGCTTTAGTGATGTCGATAAAAAGAGAAGCAGGAATTTAAGAATCATTTATTTATATATTTCAGAACACAAGGCATCTTCGGTAGATTTGCAACTACGAAAGCCAAACTGAGAATCACTGAAAAAACGAGTTTTATTTAAGAAAGACAACATTCTTGATTTGACACCTTTTTCAAAGACTTTTGAAAAAACGGATAAAAGGGATATTGGGCGGTAATTGTTTGAGGACATGGTGTCTCCTTTTTAAGTAAGGGGATTACAACAGCTGTTTTTAATTATTTGGGAAAAATACCCTTTTGTATACTAGACTTAAAAATATGACAACATCTGAAACAAGAAAAGATATATTTTTTTAAAATATTACTTGAAAAAACTTTGTCTTTGCAAAGGGTCATGGGAAAGAACAATTTCACATGGACAATCGGAGTAATTACTTATTGTGGTATCACGTAAAGTCTCTGTTACACTGGAAAAATAATTATTAAACGAAGATGCAACTTCTAAGGGCTCAAAAAAAAATCGAATTATTTAATGAGAGAACGATATCCGCGTCTGGTTTGGATTTATTTAAAATTTCGTTCACAAGCTAACCTGCCATTCTTTTTTGGAATTACCAATATTACGAGCTAACCTGTTCTTATAATAACTATTTCTTTGACGAAGTATTTCAGGTTTTAGCTCCTGACAAACTTTGTCGTAATACATTTTCAACCTGGAGTTGTTGGAATTTAATTTAATTTAATTTTACTAAGTTAAGTACCAGACACCACTGCTTTAAGGGTTACTGTTACTTCTTTCCGTTTCTATACTCGCGCAAAGTAAGTGCAATTGCAGTTTTTTAAGAAACAAATCAAAGGCAGTAGATGGATCCTGTTCTCTGTAAACTTCATCCGAAAATTCAAAGATTAAAGCTGGCTTGAGAGTAGGAAATCAATTTTTGTAAATTTTTCATTCACATATTGTTTTAATCTAGGGATCCTAAGGTCAAGTTGGATGGTAGTTAAGCTGTGGTCACTTATTTTTAGGTCATGTAAAGCCATTCTATAATTAGAATAATTGTTTCTATGTAGCCTGCTAAAATATGGATCAAGCAAGTGATTTTATCTTGAACCACATGCGTAGGATTAGTCATCGAGACCAAAGGAAGACATAACCGATAAAAATTGATCAGCTTCATTTGATCTAGCAATAAGATCAATGTTAAAATCGCCCAGAATTATAAGATTTTTACACACCATATTATCAAGAAAGCCAGTAAAATCATCCAGGAAGGCATTAACGCAACAAATACTAATCAAATCAAAACTGTTAAGATTAAAAGGCTCAACAACAATGTTGGCGCCAAATCGCTTCTATAAAACACCGCGACACCGCCAGCAGAATAAAAGTTATTACAAACTGCCTTAAATGTAATGTTAGGTATGGAGTAATTTGAAACTTCATAATCAAAGATCCATATTTCAGAGAGAAAGATGACATCCGGAAGGTGATCTAAAGATGCAATATGAATTAAAAACGTATCAAAATGTTTACTATAGAAAGACCAGCAAAATTCAGTTTGTTTGAATGATCAATGCAAAAACAATTAAAAGAATTATCAGAACTTGAAGAAGAAAATATATCGCTTGAATTATTCTGAGAACTATTTGATGAACTGTTTAAGTTAATATTAATCAAAAGTTGAGAATACGGAAAAAAAAGAATGTGTAGGTATATTAATTATCAAGTTTACAGAAGTCCTCAAAACTAGTTATAATTCGCTTTCGTCGCCGCATCCACTGATCTCTTCGTAATTCGAAAATAGGCAAGGTTCTATTCCTAGTTCGTAGCACAGTTATCTGATGTCTGTTTTGAATAGTGGCTGGAATAGGCTATATGGATACTCCAAAAGTGCTGTTAATTATACAAAACGAATCAGAGATGGAGATTTTTGAAAATTTATACTCTACTATTGGACCCCGCCAGCTTTGCTAGGCGTTTCCGAGTTTTCCACTGAGAATATTATATTTTTCACGAATAATTGCACACAAAATTCTATACAAAAAATCAATTTTCGATTTTTCCTGTTTCCCGACTTTTCCGAAGGGTTTTCTCAAAATTCCCCTGGCAATTACGAACAACTGAAAGAAAATTGAGCCAAATCGGCCCAGCCGTTCTAAATTGATGAATTTTTTTAACACCTTTTTTATACGTACAGATTTGAATAAAAATGTTTTACATTACTAAAATGTTTCTCTATTTTTATTTAAATATAGTGGGAAGATTAATGAAGTAAAGTCAAGAATGATAAACTCTGTAATATGTGTTTATAGAAGACACAGGACGAATAGCCACGCATGGTCACACACAGTTTAGCCTGCGTGCCTTTAATGCCCATTTTTTTTTAGTATTTATAGTATTTATAGATTTATACAGTAAGATACAATATCTTATAAGATAGTATAAACTTAATTATCTAATTCGATGATGTGTTAATAAGTTACAACAAAACCAACAGTATATAAAAATAGATTAAAAAGAGAAAAGAAATTATAATTTTTAGTTTTGAAGTAATATTAAACTTCATTATTTGAAAAGAAAAGGAAATTTAAGAGAAAACAAATAAATTATGAGAGTTAAGAAAAGATAAACTAAAAGAAAAGATAAAGAAAAGATAAACTAAAAGAAAAATAAAGAAAAAAAAATTATCACTACCTTAAAGTCTTCAAGAACCCCCTTAATCTCATTCTAAAAAGTCTAGTGCAGCTTATTATCCTTAAAGTTCGGGGTAGAGAGTTCCACGTGTAACGTGTAATTCAAATAAGTTTCTTACGTTTTCTTGGATGAAAAAGACTTGATCGTCAACAGCAGGCATTTCATTGACCCTGAACCATTCTATTCTCCGTAAATCACCTTCCAACTGATTCAGATTTATATGTTTGAAATCAAGAAAACTTATGGTTCTATTTAAAACAAAGGCTCACATTGAAAGTCATATGACGCGAAAAAACAGGAACAGATATTTGATTAAAATTTAAGGCTTTGTACAGATGGCTGAAAAAAAACACATCAAGAAGAGTACTGCTATGACTAGTAAAATGAGTCGGCAATGATGTATTTACCGGATAAAGATTTAATGTACTCATATTTTGGCTAAGAGATGAACCATTAAGAATGTTGCTGTTAAAATCGCAAACAACGATAACAAAGGGTGATACAAAGGATAATTCATCAATGACTCATATAATCATTGTTGTATCTATATTGTTGTTAGGCCTGTACACTGAGCCCGGCAAGATTTTATTTTCCTTACATGATATTATTACAAATATATAGTCAATCTCACTTCCAAGTGGCGCTTTCCTTACAAGTTTACAATCTATTTCTCTGCGAACGTAAATAGCAGCACCTCCCCCACATCTCCCAACCCTATCAGAACGAAAAGGCGTACGAAAACCATTCAAAGAGCATACAACATCCTTAACATCACTTGAAAGCCAAGTTTCTGAAACACAAACCACGTCAACCTTTGAACCTTCGAATAAGTGTCTAAATTAGTAAAATACTTTGCGCATTTATATGAACAATATTAAAACCACTGCGCTGACTACATAAAACATTAACCATTGGGCGCTTAGTATATGTTTTTTGCTAAATACATCTGTGGAGTTTATGTATGGTGCGTTGGAATCAACCATTCTCAAAAACTAAGAAAAGAAAGCGGTACTTTTTTAATTACTTGTTAAACTCATAATTCAAGTAATATTGATCGTTTTTATGCTCTTCAATGTTCTTTTTAAGTTGCATTGCTACAGTAATGAAAATCGAAATTGATTTAGTTAATTGACAACGATTTGATCGTGTGTAGTGTGATTCAATATTACTTGTCATTTGTGAAATAATAATTTAGTGTCCATACTCACTGACACCTATGAAAATACTGAACATAATTAAAGCAAAAATATTGACAATATTCATTGATACGTAGGGAGGCGATTTATCATCAATGTTTTTTGATGAAAAAAATCGTCAATGATACTTCTCAAGTATCACATCACTTTACATTACTGAGATAGAAGCTAAAAAACACGCGTTGTCTACCTACCAAACGTTAAGTACCCTATGAAAGAGGTTATCTATGTAAAAATATAAGGTTACACATTTCAAAAAACCCAAATCGTGCGGCCGTAATTAGTTTATGATAGATGTGCGTAATAGAACACCCTGAACTCATGTGGAAAAATATAATGAAGTGCATGACTTGCCCGCGCCTATTTACACCTTGCCATGGTGGGTATATTAAATGTGATAACTGATAAGAAAGCAACACATTCATTTACCCGTCACTTTAACCTTTACTGATGAGGAAAAAACTTCGTCCACATGTGTATTTACATGACAGTGTTTATAGTTTTACAGCATCTTATCTCCTTTTCTTTATTATGTTAACGCTATAAATAAAACTTAAGCACAACTAGCGAAATCATTAATAACTGAAATTAGAAAGGAGTTCTTAATTTGGAACCGAGTCTGCTGACACCCATGATCCTACTCTGCATAAAATATTAACTTTAGCAATTAGCGCCATAAAAAAATTAATTGTAGGTACTACCAAAGTATGGTTTTCTATAAATATGAATTAAATGTTAACCGGGTTTTGTAACGTAGAATTATAAAACGTTGAATTCCGATATTTTGAGGTTGTTATCGCTCGTAAGCCAGCTTATTTACAAAACCTTTTATATGCCGAAACCCAACGTCGGTCTTCATTAGAACCACTACAACTGCTATCTGAGCGGTGAACCAGATACACGTAGCACATGACCTAATAACATATCAGGTTCAAGATGTTAGTTTAGTCGAAACAAGCGCCACCAATACTATAGCAAACGACGATTCCAAACCCGTCAAAAAAGAAACATCGCTACAAATAAAATCGATAAAATCGATCCACATGCAAACCTCCCTTCCTCTTACCAACCAGCCACCTGTAACTTGATTAACAGATATTTGAAGACTAAAGTGGAATACATTTTCCAGGACAAGCGTGAAAGTGAAAGGAAATAAATAAAAAAAAAAACTAAATATTCAGCCAGATGACAAAAGGTGCTTTAACTAGTAATGCGGACAATGATATTGACTCAAGCAAGCAATATTTTCAGGATTCTTGAAACTTAAGGGTAAGTAAAGGTCATGTACAAAGTAGGTCGATATGCATACCAATGTGTGCCATACCAGATAACGAAGCAACAATCATCCGATGTCCCAAGACCATTGTGGATGCGAACCAATATTTTTAAGAACAGCAGCAGGGGTATTACCCAGCATTTAGAGCCAAATGTAAGTCTTCCATGAATTTACGAACAGCAAATTCTTGGGAACTCTTAAATATTAACGAATGACCAGAACGAAACTATATGAAATAAAGTGCACGACTGGATCGCACGAACCTTTCTCGTTCATACCATCAGTTTGGTTGGTTTTTATTTCTTTTATTATTGTTTATAGGCTATAAAACAAGATATGACTGGAAATAGGTTTGTGATGTAAGAATTCAGAGATTTGTTTTTGAATTTGCACGTGTTTGGGGGTAATTGAAGTGCGGGTTTCTGATAGTGTAGACTCCAATTGGTTTTAATTATTTTAAGGTTCATGAATAATATTACTGAAAAAAGAAGAAGTGGGAAATATTTGCTAAAAAGGAGTTTCTAGTAGTTGTGATTACATTACCTGGTAGTGCGGTAATGTTTACAAGAAGACATTATTTGCATTTTTCTAAGAAAAACTAAGTACGGGGTTTTATTAACAATAATTATGTTATCGTAAATAAGGCATTTTAGTCGAAATCTTAAGAGCTGATTTTGGAAAATAATGCGTACAAAATAGAAACAAATATGGAAATTTTAAGTTCGAAAAATAATCTTGCTCAACTATTTAGCTAAAAACTGAGTATAGGGTATTTTTCAGGGTGTTAGTATTACTTGGTTTCTAAGGTTTTATCTAAATCGAAAATGGCGTTTTCGAGATTTGAACAGTTTTCAAAATCAGCGTTTCCGGTGGTTGGAATCGAAGATGAAGGACGCAATAATGTTGAAACAGTCAATTTTACTTCAAGTATGCATTTTGGTCAAAATCGTCTTTAGCCGTTTTCGTGTTGGTAAAACAAAAGAAAACCAAATTCTCAAAATATGCCTTTTTTCAAAAATCCATTATAGACAATTTAGAGAAAAATTGAGTATGCTATCATGTTAGGAATGACCATATTACATAAAAAATTTTTGTTGCAATCGTATTGACCGTTTTCGAGATAAGGCCACTTTTCCAAAGTACCGTTACCGTCCAAGAACTGGATATGCAGCCATGTTTGGCCCATATAGCGTAGCAAAAGTATACATTTTGGTTAAAATCGTTAAAGCTGTTTTCAAGTAAACCACAATTAAATAGAGTCTTAACACGACATTTTTCCAAAATAATCCGTTGAACGATAATTTAGGGAAAAACTGAGTTTGATATCATGTTAGAAATGACCATATACTAAACTTAAAACAAATTTTTGTTTAAATCGTTTTTGAGATACATAGATATGTCCAATTTTCAAAATTACCGTTATTCGATTTTTTGGTGAAAAACTGGGTATGCAGCCATCTTAGTTACACCTACTTAAGCCCAAATAAATTTTGGTTGAAATCGTTAGAGCCGTTTTCGAAAAACTCAAAATTGCTTAATACCGTTACAGCGGTAACTCTTAACGTGCAAAAAAATGGCCCCTAACTGTAAGCCCACAAACTCCAAATCCGAAGTTTGAAAGAAATCCGTCCAGAATTGCGAGACCCACTTTTTCGAGTTCCTCTATCATCGTAATATCAGATTTGATTAAAATCTCGAGTTCGATTTTTTGTACGATTACAATACCTTTCTCTTACTACGTATACGAGAAAGTTAAAAACACAGTAACAATAGCAACCTAGCGAAGTTCTCGCGTGACAGTTTTATTTATATTTACGTTCTATACCGTAGAAGTTGCGATTAGTCCGGAATTAATTTATTCAGCCCTTAAAGGAAATGATTTGCAAACTTAGGGGTAGAATTATTCCATCACTATCAGTATTAGCATATTTGTAAAAGTCGTCAAAAATTATTTAAATATCTACCATTATTGCAGTAAATTCCATCATTACTCAAATTATTACTCGCTCATTAATATTTAAATCGTCCTTCCATCGGCTAGTGGTCGGCGAGAGGTCATAGTGTCATTAATGGCATTACAAATCAAACAACAAAGTGAGGCATAAGCTCTCAGTTAAAAAGCATCTTCATTTTCTGGTAAAAACGGCTTAAGCGCCAAATTCACTTTTTATTACAAGATTTTTGAGTAAAAGAACAAGCGAAGCAAGAGTTTCTGATATACTTATTAGGGCATGTTTTGATTGGTATAACTTCGGATTTGGAGTTTGTGGGCTTACAGTTCGAGGCCATTTTTTTTTGCACGTTAAGAGTTGCTGTTGTAACGGTATTAAGCAATTTTGAGTTTTTCGAAAACGGCTCTAACGATTTCAACCAAAATCGATATTTGGGCTTAAGTGGTGTGATTAACATGGCTACATACCCAGTTTTTCACCAAATTTAAAAAAAAAAACGTTTTTAAGGTTATATGGTCATTCCTAACATGATAGCAAACTCAGTTTTTTTTTCTAAATTGTCTATAATAAATTTTTGGAAAAAGGCATATTTGGAGAATTCTGTGTTCTTTTGTTTTACCTACATGAAAACGGCTAAACCGATTTTGACCAAAATGCATACTTGGAGTAAAATTGACGTTTCTAACATTATTGCGACCTTGACTTTCGATTCGAATCACCGGAAACGCTGATTTTGAAAACTGTTCATATCTCGAAAACGCCATTTTCGATTTGGATAAAACTTTAAGAACCAAGTAATGCTAACATTTTAAATGATACCCTTTAGGTACTCAGTTTTTAGCTAAATAGTTGAGCAAGCAAATTTTTTTAAATAAACATTGCAAAATTGCTACTATTTTGAACGCATTATTTTCCAAAAACCGCCATAACGGTTTTTACCAAAACCCCCTTTTTATATTATAATATAAGTATTCTTAATAGGACCCCTTACTTAGTTTTTCGTAAAAATGGAATTAAAGCCGTGTTTTAAGAATTACCGTACTACCAGTAAAAATGCAATTACAATTAGGTAACAGAAGCTCATTTTTAGCAAATAGTACCCAACCCACTTTTTCTTTTTTTCAACCATATTAATCATGATCCTTTAAAAATAATTCCAACTAATTGGAGTCTATACTATCTGAAACACGCACTTCATTTGCAACCCCCAACACGTCCATCAATAAATTCAAAAACAAACCTCTGAATTCTTACATAATAAATCTATGTCAGTAGGAGTATACTGTGTTTGACACCTCTTTGTTCAACCCGCTTGGTCATGCGCAATCAGACACACACACTACACACAACACAGTGCAGGTATGTCATGTGAGGTGTTTCGTGTGTGTAGACGCTTCAGACACTTTTACACCGTCTTTGACCTGCTCTCTTGATAAGTTTTTATTTCATTTCATTTTATTCATCCATAATTCGCATTTGCTGGGTGTGTTGGGTCAGGTCCAGGTGTTGTCCAGGCCGTGGCCGGGGGGCGTGGGATTGCGAGAGATAGCAGATAGGGTGTGAAATGTTTACGGGACTAAGAGAGTGATTTAACATTTGAAACGAATACCTGTTAACATAGGTAACGTTAATAAGAACGAAGACGAATTATTTTATACAGTGGTGAGAAATATCTTAATATCATAACTTAAGCGTTATGAAAAATATGATGTGATAGAGTTCGGAAATACTACCTATTAACAAAAATGAATGTTATTGGTTGGTATTTATATATTGTTAAAATGCGCTTAATTTGATTTGTTTGATTAATAAAGCTATCAACAGGAGATGTTTCATAAACATTTTAAGCACATGCACCTACACTTAAGCTATGTTCAGATCTGACAATATTGTCAGATATGTCATTGAAAAATTTGTCCCAAATGTCTTACAACCGTGTGAACTTACAATTTTGTCTACAAATATTTGCAGAAAAGTCATTGCCAGATAATTGTCAGACTGCCACCTGGCAATGAAATTGTCAGGTATCTGCAAATCGTCTGAACGCACAATTTTATCATTGTCAGACCATTGCCAGACGCTTGGGACATTTGCAGACTCATTTGCTATTGTCAAATGTGCTGTGCTTATCACATCTGCAAATTTTTCATTGCCAGACAGATGTTTCCGTGCTCATTTCTTTACATTTTTCTGTAGAATGGTGAAAAATAAATAAATTAAATAATTTCGAATACGTGGGCGAAGAAGAAAGTTAAAAGAAAATGATTTTGTGGTGAAGAGGTTTTGAGGAGTTTGCTTCATTTTCATATTTGAACGAACAAAACGAAGTTTCGGTGCAATTGTCTTTATGTTTTCTGTAGATTTGTGCAAAATGTATGAAGTTAAAAATGTTGACTTGCTTTTGAAGAAATGTCTTGTCTCCAACGTTATGTCGTTTTCCATTGGTTTCACTCGGGGATTCACTCATTCTGAAATCCAATGGAACAAGAAAACTTCCTCTGGTTGAATCCACATTTGTATTGGTGAAATGCCAAAAAATAATCTACGACTGCCGTCAGCTGACTTGTAAAAAATACACAAATTACATTTGTGTAGGTGCTTCTTGAGTGGATTCTGACTTCAAATCGAGAAGCGAATTTCTTTTCTCAGAATCACCAGAAGAGTATTTTTTGTGCCAATGAACGGTTTAAGAAGTGATTTTTTCAATTGGAAAACACCATTAGAATATCATAGAATTATTGTTTGTCCCTCCTGCTCTCGGCGGGCCACCCAGTCCCAATCCTTCGTCCAAACACGTCGACGTGTGGGTGGTAATTAATCCTCCTCACTGCTTTTCAATACGTACGGCCAAAACAGTTGCAAGTGCATCTTTTTGTTCCATTTCGTTCTATTATTTCACCTTTCTCAACAAAAACTTCAGTTTCCCGATTAAAAAAAAAACATATTTAATTTGTCTGACAATGGCTGTCAACGGATCTGCAAATTTTTTGTAAACAAACATCTGCCAACCGTGTGAACTGGCAATTTTCAACCTGACAACGTTGTCAGACAAATTCTTGCCAGGCCAACCACCCGACAATGAAATTGTCACAGTTTGGGACATAGTCTGTCAAACGTGTGAATTGACAATTTAGCATTGTAAGGTAGTTCGCTATTGTCAGGTCATTTGCAGTTCATTGTCAGAACATTTGTAGACCTGACAATATTGTCAGATCTGGCAATCGTCTGAACATAGCTTTATTCATAAGAAAAATACTAAGCACATTGTAACGAATAATCAAAGAAACCACATTTTGCACGGGCGAAGCCGGGCGGGTACAGCTATTAACTTATAAAATACTATCCTATCAAGACCCTATATACAATAGCTCGACTGAACAGGATTAACAATTTTCTAAATGAGGGGATTCGAAGGCACATTGCAATTCGAATGGCCAGGAATAATAGGCGGATCTCAAGGGACTTAACACCCCAATTTTCTCAATTTAAGGTTCCTTATGCATTTCTACACGTAAATACGAAATGGTTAGTCCAAAACAAGTTGGTGTCGAACTGATAAGCTATCCACCTTCTTTGACAGCAAAAAGCGTTTCGATAGCCACATCGAGAGTATCTTTGTAAATGTAATCAGGAACCAAGGGCACTAATTTTTTTAATATTAATAATTTTTAGAATATACCAGAAAACCAGTTCTTGGTCCAGAAATCGATTTAAATTACAAAACATTAAGAAATACTACGTACATACTCACGGTCGGAAGTTTCGTGATTCATTCCGTGTGTAAAAACAAGTATCGCGTTCGGTCATTCCAGATGAAGCTATATTCCTTGTGTTTTGTTGATAAGCCGCGATGCCACTCAAATATTTAACGTTACTTTGCAAATGAACAACAAGAGGGAAGAACAAATCTTTATTTAGGTTTTTAATAAAGAATATTTTTGAAATACATTCGTCGGCTTACGTTTTAAATATCGCCAACTTAGCTAACTGATTAGGATAGTGATATGTAAAGTTGGTTTAAAGTCGGGCTAAGTTTATTTATATCGAGTGCTTAGTAAATTTATGATTCGAGATGACTATCTGCTTCTGCTCATTGAAAACCATTTTAAGTATCTCGAAGAAGATCAGGTGTTCCACATTCCACTTTGCTGGATTTAAAGAAGTCTCACCAGGTTAATTTTTTTTTACTCGTTTTATGGACTCATAGGCGCAACGGCTTAGTGGTTAGTGTGTTGGAATTCTAAGCGAGGGGTTCCCCGGTTCGATTCTCGAAGAACAATTTATTCGTCTTAAGGGTTTTTTCTACTGCGCCACCTCTTGCGAACGTCTGACAATGATCCGAGAGTTTAACTGTCATGAAAGAGATCCTCAATTAGCCCCTTGGACTAGGAATTGTAGTCCCAAAAATGAAAATCTCACACAAACGAATGGTTGTGAGAAGCTAAGCCTAGGGTCCCTCAGACCTCTTGAGCCAACTATTTATTTATCTTAAAGAGTAGCAGGTTTCAAATTATATTTACCAGCTGCTTTTTTTACTCCAACTTCAACAATGTTATACCATGTTCCCACCGACGCGACGTGGTTTACAAGTGATCTATAAATCACGATAGACGTTCCCATCGAACTTTTAAGTGTTTTAGTGTGACTTTTGAAATTAGTTGGCAATCTTTTAATACCTATCGTTCATATAAAACTGTAAAAGAAAAGTTACCTGCCTTTGAAGCGTACTTAAAGGGAAGCCGCGGCGGACATTTGAACGATCTTATTATATTCCATAAATGTAATAGCATCGATAGTGAAATCGAAAGTGAACATAGAAAACACCCTGTATTACTGTACCGCCAAAGTTCAAACTGCTAAAAAGATCAAAGGGATACAACTTACTGTATTCATGTGCATCACAAGGAACGCTATTGTGATCTAAGTGTGTAGGCCCTATGTCGACAGACACTTCAACTTAATCGGCCCTAGCGAGGTATCCGTCGGAACGGAAAATTCTCCGATTTTATACGATTCGGAGGATTTATTTATTCTTCGGAACATCTATTCGGAATATTTCTCCGACATTTTGTAACGCATATCGGCGAATTACGTTGAAGTGCGATGAAGTGCATTTTTTTCTTAAATTTTTGGCAGCTAGGTTCCGATATCCTCCGACAGAAATTGGTTGCGGAATTTGTTTACGAATTGGATTTGAGCCTCCGACAGAGTATGCGTTGCGGAGAATTTTCCGTTCCGACGGATACATATGAACATTTGTAACTAATTACAAATTTTGTAGCTGCAGATAAATTCCTGCCTGTACTGTAATTCGTAGTTTGGTGAAATATTCAACAGTACGTCTTGATCAGATGTGGTGGTCATCTATACGAATCAGGACGATCCGCAATTTCTAGAGACAGTTTTATTGAACACTTAGAGAAAATAAATGGGGAATAAAGTAAGGTACGCCAAGAACCTGCATCCTAGCGAAAATCAAAGCTGAATCAAATACAGGAATAGTGTGGAATGCACTGTAATCAATTGAACCTTCTTACAAAAGAATTGGACATAATGGTTGAAGGATTACCTAAGGCTCTCAACTGGGCTATGTCCGTCTCCTGTCCAATAAGTATACCTAAGAGTAAACCTTGACCGCCTTGGTGGAATCAGGACACAATAATCATTTTTAACTTTCAACTTACCTATATATTTTGTCACTATATGCAATTTTGTATGCATTTCGCCTGACCTCGATAAATTTAGCCTGGACACTAAAAATGATTATTAGTATCGCGGAATATCTATGCGCCAAACATGTAGGCAGCTCTTCCATCAGGCCAAGCAATCTCGCGAAGCCACTGACAGGATGTCGTACAAAGAGGCAGGGAGTTGAAAAGTCGATTGGCGAATTGATTAATCAGTTGCTCACCAACTGGTTCATCAACTCAAAGCTGGGCTAAGCCTCGGTTCGGAGGTTCGTCAGTAGGATTACACCGCAAGGTTGTGTAATCTCTCTTTGGAACGTTGTGCATGAACTGCTTCTAATATTGGAAGGGGAAGGGTGCAAGGAAATTGCCTATGCAGATGAAATTGCAATCGCAGTCTCAGGAAAACACCTCAACACCTTGCACAATACCCTCTCCAAGCTCTCTAAATGAACCAAAAGTTTGTGGTCTTGCGGTTAAACCAACAATCTTATAACACTGAAAGGATCCATTTTAGGCTCAATTGTAGGTGTCATTAAGGGACACTCCATCATTGGGCGACATGCTCTCAGGCTAGGCATTCCTTCAAATAATTTCTGTAGAAGCTGTTTAGGCAAGGAGGAGGAGGAGACTGTTCTTCACTTTCCCAGCCATCTCTTCCCGCAGAAAATTTCATCTCGGAGATCACTTCTTCGACAATCTCGGCGAACTCGCAAATATAAGCATCAAATAACTCCAGCGCTTTTTTTTATAGCTCCGGTTGGTTCAGCGGGTAGCTTTTGAGATCATTGATCATGTGGTAACACAATGAGCCTGCTCAGGACTAAGTGATGCTGCGCGATTCGAATGAGTTTTTTTTTTGTTTTGTTATCAATTCTCAATAGGTAACTTTGTGGAGGCACATTTCGTTTTTCAGTTCAATTCAAATACAGTTGTCGATCTGCGAATGTTGATAAATTTAGAGCTTTGAACTACATTACCTTAACAAAGCACTTTGCAAAAAATAAGCGGTATAGGAAATCATATAACAAAATTTTAAAAATTCTATATCTGGACATTTTTGAAGGCTTGGAATGAAACACGAATTTAGTAAGCAGATTGGCGCATAATTTGCTGAAACCAATTCATAGATATTTTTTAGAAATCTGTCAAGTTGGTTCAAATTTGTTATCTATTTACAATTTCAAAGCTTAGCTTTAGACTTTTTCCTATTGATCTGGCCGATTCGATTACTTACAACTGTGAATCAATCTATAATATATAATAACCTTTACATCAAAAACTAAACAAATTATTTATTCCCCACAGGCGACATAAAATTAACGTATTTGTTGTATGTTATATTTTTGATTTGCATTTTGTGTCGAAAATGTATTTATTCGTATATAAAAATATGAATTATAATTTATTTATAGTACCCGAGGCGACATATCATAGACAATCAATCACACTGATAACGGCTATCAGAAGTACCAACTATATTAATCACACTTCAAAAGTAGATTAAATTGATTAGCGTCAATTGATCATTTAATAAATATCATTAACCAATCACCGCCTTTATCAGGTGTCATTCGAGCGACAAGCTGTAGTGAGGTCTAAAGGGGCTACATTGTATCTACCCTTAGGTAGTGCATTATTATTATTCCCCATTCGCTCTTCCGCTCTATAGGATTTTCTTACTGTTTCTACTTTCCTCGTCGCAACTTTAACATATTGCAATGCAACGTCGATCTGGTGCGGAATAATGCCAGAGTCAAGAAAAGATAAAGTAGGTAACTATGTACACGATGAGTCGTAAATAGCTTAATGACATGCAATATCTTTCCCTCTGGGGGGTGATTTACTATTAGTGTTGAGGTAATCATCCTTCTTGGAACATAGTCCTAAGTCATAGTCCTGAGTAGTGCAGTTTACTGAGTATAAAACCTAAGAGCTTTTGTAGGGCGTCCCATAATGCACGGAAGATTTGAATTTGCCGTCTTTTGTGCGGTAAATATTGGTGACCACAAAAAAACCTCTTAAATATTATGAAAGTATGGCTGCCACTGTTCGCAAATTCGTCAACTTTGAAGAGAAAAATCGTGGTGGAAGTTTTGGGGTTACAACGTTGCAGAACCGGCAAATTGCAGTAGTAGGAAAATATGCTATTATGAACAATTCCCCAGCTTGTAATGAGTAATTACAATTCTTGGACACACAAAGTTCGAAGGAGTCTCTATTTCGTGAACTTAAAACTGACAACCAAATTGTACAGCAATTATAAATGTGCATGCTAATAATGGGCTTACTGCGCCCGGTGCCTACATATTCATATTTTTTCCACAGATGGAGTTTTTAAACTTATCCATTCGTAAAAATCTGCATCGGCATATAACAAATAAAAAAAAACGTGAGCGAACACAGCTTGTGTTCTCGCATAAATAAATAGCAATTGTTATATTTTAACATCATAAAATCAGGACTGTCGCGCACAATCCAACATGAACCGAAATCCGAGAGTTACTTACCTACGTCCACAATATTATGTATAAGACATGCGCCATTAACAAAGCTCGTGTATTGTTCGACGACGTTTGTTTCATGTCTTTTTCCTAGGGCATCGGCCTAACGCCTAGCATTTTGACGAAAAATTATATAGCAATTGGATAATTATTATTCAGTTATTCTTTTGCTATTATTCAATAAAATAGAAAACACCTTAAGGGCTGTTTTGTTTAAAAATGGTCAATGATTTTCATAACCCATAATTATGAATCAATGAAAACTGTATTTTGACTTCGGTCACCAAACCGTAGCATTCCATTCTCAATTTATTTGTAAATTTAATGATTAAACTGATTATATTGTTAGTTTTTCCGGATCCGTGCGTTTTTACCTAAATAATTTGTTCTAGGTATTTTATGTAGGTAGATATAATATGTAGATACATATTTATTTTTACTAGACTAACTTATTGCCTACAACATTTTTTAAGCACAAAAATCTCAAAATCAAATGATGGATACAGGTGTTTCTTAGAAATATAAAAACATGTCTCTGAGCGACAGTGAGTAAGTTTTGGAAAACAAAAAATCGAGCTCGAGAATTTAAACAAATCTGACATTACGATGCTAGAGGAACTCAAAAAGTGTGTCTTGCACTGCTATCCGTCTGTTCGTTTATTCCTGAGGTCCACAGCGCAAACGGCTGGACGAATTTTTTTCAACTTCGGATTTGGAGTTTGTGGGCTTTCTTTTCGGGGCCACATTTTTTTGCACGTTAACCCTATTATTAACGGTACTTCCCATATAACGGGTTTGAACAAGTTTGATTTTTTCGAAAACGGCTACATCGACTGCTTATTCAGTTTTTCGATAAAAAAATCCAATAACGGTACTTTTGAAAATTGATCTCAAAACCGGTTCATACGATTTTAACAAAAATGCATTTTTTAGGTTAGAGGTCATTCCTAACATGAAAGCAAACTAAGGGTTTTCTGTAAATTGGCCATAATGGATTTTTGAAAAAAAACTGCATTTTGAGAATTTGAAACCGCTACAACGATTTTGACCAAAATGCTCACATGGAGTAAAATACTGTAAAAACTTTTCGTATCTCGAAAATGCCATTTCCGATTTGAATAAAACTTTAAAAACATGCGATTACATGAGAACACAAGCGTTCTCACTCTATCCTCCCACTATCAACTCCTACTCTCACCTCCACGTTGGTGACTGGTGGGTGCCTAGTACCTCGACTGGAGATGGTAAAGGTCGTTGGTGGCAGCGAACGAGAGGGGGGGGGGGGGGGGGAGTGTCCTCTCACTAAGACACTTCCTCTCAGGCGACAGCGGAGGAATTCTCTAGATGGAATCAACGGTGGCGCCTACATCTCCAGTTAGCTCGAACTGGTAGGTTTACTCCCTATATGAGCTGCTTCGACATATTTGAACTCCAGGTCAATAGGGACTTCCAATACTGAGTCAGGGTGTTGGAAAAGAGCGATCCAGGAGATACGATGGATAGGATCAGGTATGATGAAGAGAAAAAATTGTGACATTTATTACAGCTGCAACAAAAGATTGCATGTATTAGGATGCGGCTTCGTCGTTTTAAATCGGCTTAGGACAAAGGTCGTTGACATCAAGCCAATAATTGATCGCCTGTCTTTGATCCGCATCAGAGCTACTTTCCAAAACATAAGCCTAATGTGTGCACTCGCCCCAACCGACGAGGCTAAAGACCCCATCAAGGTGGAGTTTTATGACCTCCTGGATGGAGCCTACGGAGCCTGTCCGGAGTATAATGTAAAAGTTGTACTCGGGGACTTCAATGCTAAAATCGGAAAGAATAACATCTTTGGTGGGTTAGTTGGTAAGCAAAGAATCCACGAAACGACAACAGACAACGGCTACCGACTACTCGATTTTGCAGCAGCTCGTAATACTGTGATAAGTAGCACTAGGTTTCCAAGGCTAAGGATTCACACAGCAACCTGGCGCTCTCCAGACGGTCGAACCGCCAACCAAATCGACCATGTGCTAATCGATGCGAGGCACGCATCCAACATCCTCAAGGTGTACACATTTCGAGGGGCAAATGTCGACTCTGACCATTTTCTTGTCGCGGCTAAACTCAGAGCTCGACTTTCCAACGAGAAGAAGCTGCGAACCGCCTACAAGAAATTCCTTGCGCAAAACAAGGGCAGCGAGAAAAGAGTATCGAGTCAGGAGAAGGGAGGAAAAGAAGATCCTGCGTAGAAAGAAGAGGGCTTACGCAGCTTCCCAGCTCAAGGAGATCGAAGAGTCGCGCGATCGTAACAACATCCAGAGGTTTTATAAAAAAATACAAGCAACTGGCTGCTGGTTACAAACCCGGAACGCAGGCTCTTCGAGACAGCGAAGGAAACCTAGTCACCGAAGCACAGGGAATAGTAGATGTATTTAAGCAGCATTTCCAGCAGCTGCTAAATGGGCACCATGTAGAGAGAGTGATAGGGCAAGAAGATAACCCACGTCCAGTCAATGAAGAACCAGTTCCACCACCCAGTATAGAAGAAGTGCGCTTAGCTATAAAAAAGCTAAAGAACAACAAGGCTGCCGGCTCTGATGGCTTACCAGCGGAGCTCTTCAAATACGGAGGTGATGTTTTGGTAGGGTGCATGCACCGAATCATCAACCAAGTATGGGTGGAAGAAAACATGCCCGATGACTGGACTATCAGCTCTATATGCCCCATGTACAAAAAAGGCGATCCTTTGTCTTGCAAGAACTATCGAAGCATATCCCTGCTTAATGTCGCAGACAAGATCCTATCCAACGTACTATGTGAACGTCTAAAACCGTTCTGCAATACACTAATCGGCACATACCAGTGTGGCTTCCGGCCCGGCAGATCGACTTTAGACCAAATCTTCACACTGAGGAAAAGACCAACGAATTTGAAGTCGAAACTCACCACCTATTCATCGACTTCAAAGCCGCGTATGATAGCATACATCGTCAGAAACTCTATATGGCGATGGCCGAATTCGGAATCCCAGCAAAACTGATTCAGCTGTGTCGCGTGACGCTGGAAAACACGCGCTGCAGCGTGCAGTTTGGAAGTAGCTCCTCCGAACTATTTCAAACATACACCGGATTTCGGCAAGGAGATGCGCTATCATGCGACTTCTTCAATCTCGTACTGGAGCAGATAGTGCGCAGGGCAGCTGTCAACACGGAAGGCACTATCTTTAACAGGTCCGTCCAGCTGCTGGGCTATGCGGACGATATTGACATCATCGGTCGCTTCCAGCGTGCCGTGATAGAAGCGTTCACGGCGATTGAAGAACAGGCGAAATCCGTTGGCCTTGAAGTAAATGAGGACAAGACCAAGTACATGCTATCAACAAACAAACAAACAACTGTCCACCGCCTAGGACAAAACGTCACTGTTGATAGCAAAAATTTCGAGGTAGTTAGGGAGTTTACCTACCTGGGAGTAAACATAAACTCCACTAATAACACCATAGTGGAGATCCGGCGAAGAATTACCCTAGGAAACCGTTGCTACTTCAGTTTGGCAAAACAACTTGGTTCAAAACTCCTAACTCGAAGGACAAAATGTGTGCTCTATAAGACCCTTATCTTGCCAGTTCTGCTTTATGGCGCCGAGTGCTGGACCATAGCCATGGGCTCCTTCG
This sequence comes from Cheilosia pagana, assembly GCA_936431705.1. Taxonomy (NCBI): domain Eukaryota; kingdom Metazoa; phylum Arthropoda; class Insecta; order Diptera; family Syrphidae; genus Cheilosia; species Cheilosia pagana. The sequence goes on along the minus strand of OW386166.1, from coordinate 59,117,414 downwards.
AAAAAGAAGGATATAAGGAATAAAGGAATAAAAACCTGCATTGTACCATAAGACTTTCTAAAAAATTACTACTCAAATCCTTACCATATTAAACATTCCCCTGAAGTATATTTGCACTGCACCCCCACACAACAGAGCAGCAACACCTCGACAAAATCGATACCGCTGTTCAATAAAAAAAAACTGCAACACCACAGTAACGTACTTCTTTAGGATGATGCGTGGCGGCGGCAGTTGAAAAAATCGTAGCCACCATCTCGGATGATTTGACTCGGGCAGTTTTAAGGCTTCCTCATAGAGGAAGAAGGATATGTAAGACATTTAAAAAATGTTATAATAAAATTATTCATATAAAACAGTTTTTTGTGAGTTTATAATTTGTATTTTGGTCAAATATGTTGGAGCAGTTTTCAGAAAATTATGCAAACATTAGTGGAAAATATTGCAACGTTTTGTTAAACAAAAAAAAATTTTGCTCAACTTATTATCTAAAAACTAAGTACAGGGTATTGTTCAGATGTTAGCATTAGTTACTGGTTTTTAAAGTTTTATCCAAATCGAAAATTGCGTTTTCGAGATACGAACAGTTTTTTAAAGCAGCGTTTGCTATGATTCGAATGAAAAATTGACGACGCAATAATCTTGAAAACATCAATTTTGCATTTTGAATTTGCATTTAGGTCAAAATCGTTGTTGCCGTTTTCATGTAGGTGAACTATAGAAAATTCAATGTACCTACGTAATTTAGAGAAAAACTGTATTTGCTATCAAGTTAAAAATGTTAATATTACCTTAGGAATGCATTTTTGTTACAACCGTATTAAGTAGGTACAACCGTATTAACCGTTATCGAGATTTCGAATTTTTGGACGAATACAATATCTAGGTACATATCTATAATTTATAGTTGTCAGAAACGACTAAAATATAATTGAAACTGATTATGACGTAGTAGTACGTAGCGAATATTGTTTTCATAAACCACAACGAATTGATTGAAACTTTATTATATTTTAAATCTTGCAATCGACTTTTTGTCAACTTTTTCTCAACAGATTGGTGAGCATAATTGAATTTTAATAATAATGAAATATTATGAAAATTTCATAGTAACCCAACACACTAACGACTAACTATACCAATAAGCCCATTTTTGACATTGGTATATCATTTAAAAGTAAAAAAATGGACTGATCAAAATTTCCCATTTTGTGTCTCACCGTGTTCCAGGCCTTTGTCTTAGACATGTTTATGATAAATGTTTGCAGCATGTGCAATTGTGCATGCAGCATCTTATTTTTATGTGACAGGCTTTCTATCACAGCCTCACTAAAAATATCATCGACTCTGAATTATTGTACCAACAGCAGTTACTTGTTTAAAACAAAAACAGGCTAACAAAAGTAGGCGTAGGTACAAACATGTTCCATTTATTTATTTTTATTCGCTTTTATTGAATTTTGTCTGGGTGAGCATTTCAACACTGTTTTTAATTATTGTAATACGATAAGTATGGTTCAGTGAATGACATAGCGAACATGAAAACAATCAATGAAGACAGCACACTGTGAGAAGATACTATGTATTTAATTTTTAAATTGGCGCTCTTTTTAGTGCTAACTATGTAGAGAGTTGTATTCATTGAAATGTAGGTATAAGTTGGTATTGATTGGATTATCTCTATACGCGATATACAAAACTCAAACAAAAGAACTTGAGCAATTTCTTGCTACAATAAATTGCCAACATGGTGCTACACAGACAGGTGAGAATTGATTGCGTGCAAACTTCGCAAAGTTTTAGACTGCTTTTTTTTATTGCAAAAAGAGCTTGGAAAACATTATCTTACCACTTACCAGCAGTATTTTGCTGAATCATATAGGTACTTATTTAAAAAAAAAAAGACAGCAAATCCATTACAGTTCAGAGTCTTCAGTTCCTTCTATTTACGAGTAAATTGAGTCAGTTTCAATTCGAAAAGCAATAGATACATATTGGATTATGTAAGATAAGCAAAGTCTGATGCATGATAGGAGAATTACGTTTACTTTCGTTCGACTATTTATTCTGTGCGTACTTTTCATCCATGTATGTAGCATGTAATGTGCCATCACTTATAAAAATTACCTATATGTATTTGAGTTTGATTTAGTCAGCCACGTCATTTTATATAAATATGTACCTTCATATGTATTTGTTGTTAATTTAAAATCTAAATATTTGATGCACCGTGTCGATAAATTCTGATTTCATTTCATTTCCAGCAGCTGTCGTATGACGAATATTTTTCATTCGTAACTAATCCACATTAGATTAGATTAGATTATGAAGTAACGCGGTATAGATAATCCCGCACTACGGCTCATTCATGATTCCGTCGTAATTTGTTTTGAAAGCGGCTTCCTTTTTGAGTGGGTATACGTATACTCAAAGTAGCTATGTACCTATATCTACCGTCTTGTTTTATTTGGGTAACGAAAGTTACAGGCTATATCTGTATGATCCGCAGTTGATTCGTATTCATTACTCAATACTGACACTGAGACCCCCAACTTCTGCCGATTTACAGTTAGGTACTTCCCTACAAGCTATATATTTTTACGGAGTGGACAAGATTCGCTGCATAAAAATTGGTACGGACAAATGTCACGTAACTTCAAACATTTCGGCTTATCAACAAACACGCACATAATATTGCAACTCCCGTTGTCGGCAAAGTGCCTGACAGCGTTCATAAAATTTTATCCGTTCGCTTAAAATGTTAATAAAGAAAAAACAATGCAGTATTTTTGTAAGTAAATCGTAACATTCTGAGCCAACCTTCATTAGTTATTTAAGAAAAATGTACACACTCAGTCGATGTTAATGATATCGCAAAGTGGTAAATAAGCCACCGTGTTTATCTTGATTTGTAAAACACCTCATGTAGATAATTCTATTAACTTAAGCAACTTAAAAAAAAAAATCATTTAATAACTGGCTAATAGCTTTCATTGTTGTTAAAAGATAGTATTCACGAACTCTATCACATTCCACAATGGTTGGCAGCATTTATTTTATTTTGTAAATGGTTTTGCACGACACATGGATTCTAATTGACATAACACCGATAGCCGGATTTTTGAAATAAATTGAGGGGCCAGCGGTAAGAGAATTGCGATTTGGGGGGCATCGTCTCAGTATGAAATGTCTATGCTCAGCAAAGCAAAGGAAGAAAATGGGAACTTAAACAGTCCCCAGCCATTTGTGAACAACAGGCTTTGTGTTGACAGACTGTGCTATTTTTTTGCTTCATCTTGTACCAGGTACATCAAAATCAATCAAAATACGAGTAAGTAAGTTTTCTTAAGCAATACTTATCGGGCTCCCGACCCGTGAAGAGTCTCTGCCTGAGACACTGCAGCCTTCCATCCTCTACGATCCCGGGCACGTTGCTTCCAGTTGTCCAGACCAAGCGCTCTGGCATCCGCGATGGCTTGGTCTTTGAAACGGAGGTTCGGTCTTCTTTTTCTTCTCGAACCTGGGGGCTGGGATTTGAAGATCTTCTTAGCCGGAGCATTATTGTCCATTCGCTCGATGTGGCCGAGCCAATGTAGTCGACGTGTTTTGGCTTTTTGGACTACATCCACATCTTGGTACAGCTCATAGAGTTCGCGGTTGTATCTTCTCCTCCATTCGCTCTCCTCGCACACAGGACCAAAAATCCGCCGAAGAATTTTTCTTTCGAAGGAGCCCAGTATTAGCTCTCCCTTCTTGCCTATGGTCCAGCACTCGGCGCCATAAAGCAGAACATTTCGTCCTTCGAGTTAGTAGTTTTGAACCCAGTTGTTTTGCCAAACTGAAGTAGCAACGGTTTCCTAGGGTAATTCTTCGCCGGATCTCCACTATGGTGTCATTCGTGGAGTTTATGTTTACTCCGAGGTAGGTAAACTCCCGAACTACCTCGAAATTTTTGCTATCAACAGTGACGTTTTGTCCTAGGCGGTGGACAGTTATTTGTTTGTTTGTTGATAGCATGTACTTGGTCTTGTCCTCATTTACTTCAAGGCCAACGGATTTCGCCTGTTCTTCAATCGCCGTGAACGCTTCTATCACGGCACGCTGGGAGCGACCGATGATGTCAATATCGTCCGCATAGCCCAGCAGCTGGACGGAACTGTTGAAGATAGTGCCTTCCGTGTTGACAGCTGCCCTGCGCACTATCTGCTCCAATATGAGATTGAAGAAGTCGCATCATAGCGCATCTCCTTGCCGAAATCCGGTGTATGTTTGAAATAGTTCGGAGGAGCTACTTCCAAACTGCACGCTGCAGCGCGTGTTTTCCAGCGTCACGCGACACAGCTGAATCAGTTTTGCTGGGATTCCGAATTCGGCCATCGCCATATAGAGTTTCTGACGATGTATGCTATCATACGCGGCTTTGAAGTCGATGAATAGGTGGTGAGTTTCGACTTCAAATTCGTTGGTCTTTTCCTCAGTGTGAAGATTTGGTCTAAAGTCGATCTGCCGGGCCGGAAGCTACACTGGTATGTGCCGATTAGTGTATTGCAGAACGGTTTTAGACGTTCACATAGTACGTTGGATAGGATCTTGTCTGCGACATTAAGCAGGGATATGCTTCGATAGTTCTTGCAAGACAAAGGATCGCCTTTTTTGTACATGGGGCATATAGAGCTGATAGTCCAGTCATCGGGCATGTTTTCTTCCACCCATACTTGGTTGATGATTCGGTGCATGCACCCTACCAAAACATCGCCTCCGTGTTTGAAGAGCTCCGCTGGTAAGCCATCAGAGCCGGCGGCCTTGTTGTTCTTTAGCTTTTTTGTAGCTAAGCGCACTTCTTCTATACTGGGTGGTGGCACTGGATCTTCATTGACTGGACGTGGGTGTTCTTCTTGCCCTATCACTCTCTCTACATGGTGCCCATTTAGCAGCTGCTGGAAATGCTGCTTAAACACATCTACTATTCCCTGTGCTTCGGTGACTTGGTTTCCTTCGCTGTCTCGAAGAGCCTGCGTTCCGGTTTTGTAACCAGCAGCCAGTTGCTTGGTTTTTTTTATAAAACCTCCGGATGTTGCTACGATAGCGCGACTCTTCGATCTCCTTGAGCTGGGAAGCTGCGTAAGCCCTCTTCTTTCTACGCAGGATCTTCTTTTCCTCCCTTCTCCTGACTCGATACTCTTCTCTCGCTGCCCTTGTTTTGCGCTGCAGCGCTTTCTAGTGTGCATCTTCTGTCACCTTTTTCCTGTATACGCATTCATCATCATACCACGGGCTCTTTCTCTGGGGTGGCTGGTACCCTACAGTGGTTTCGGCTACCTCCTTGATGATGTCGCGATACTGGCACCACTGATTGTTGGCGTCTGTGGTAGGTGAGTGCACAGAGGAGAGTTTCATACTCAGGCGCTCGCTGTAGGCTCTGGCTACTCCAGGTGTGCTAAGGCGTCCAACGTCGAATTTCTTCTTCTGGGCGGTTCGCAGCTTCTTCTCGTTGGACAGTCGAGCTCTGTATTTAGCCGCGACAAGAAATGGTGAGAGTCGACATTTGCCCCTCGAAATGTGTGCACGTTGAGGATGTTGGATGCGTGCCTCGCATCGATTAGCACATGATCGGTTTGGTTGGCGGTTCGACCGTCTGGAGAGCGGCAGGTTGCTGTGTGGATCCTTAGCCTTGGAAACCTAGTTCTACTTATCACCGTATTCTTTAAGCAATACTGCAGCTAAAATTAAAACAGAAGTTATTGTATACAGTCAAAATCGCTTACGACGAAAAAAATAAAATATTGGCTACAACGACTAAGATCGACGCAGCTGTTGGTGCGACTGCATTTTTTCTAAACTTGCGATGTATCTATTTAGACACATGTTACAGGTCACCGTTTGTTGAAATATTATTATTCTTTATGTTTTGCGGTTTTGAGTTTGTTCAATAGTAGCTAGGTGGGGAAATTAATTATGTAGTGCAAATTTGTCTGCGTGACGAGTGGTCGAAGAGTTTTAATTTTGTTCGGTTTGCATAAATTTATATTGTAAAATGAGTCAGAAACGAAAAATCTACACTATAGAAGAGAAAACAGATTAATTTAGAGTGCAGTTGTAGCGTAACGAAAAACCAAACCGTAAAAATTTCCTTTTGCTTTTTTTAACCACTTAAACTTAATTGTTGAACTCAATCTTGGTCTTAAAATGTTGCTTAGGAATTGTAAAGTTAGTTTATCAAAAAAAAGTTAGTAAATTATGTCATTTTTTCTAGAAAAAGAATTCATTAATTTTTCTGAACGAACAAAATTTTACGTACAGAAAAATTAATAAATTTTTTTTTGATAAACTTAATTTATAATTCATAAGCAACATTTTAAGACCAAGATTGAGTTCAAGCATTAACGTTAAGTAGTCCAAAAAAGCAATAGATTTTTTTTTCGGTTGCTTTTTACGTATCGCTATAACTGGCCCCTTACGTATGAACCATGATATCGGTTACAGCGACCTATCGCTTATAACGACCTAATTCGTCAGTCCCTTGAAGGTCGTTATAACCGATTTTGAAATGAAATGTCCCTCCTCCCCCTGAGTTACGTAAATCTATATTTAACATATTAAATGAAGGTTTTAATCATAGTTTTCCTTCAAATGTAATGTAAAATTCAAAATTATATTAAAATGTTTATAAAATTGTTCAGTTGTAAGATAATGTTTAAATATCAAAACTATGAGCAAGCGCAAATTTGTATAAAAAAAAGCCTTTATAGGAAAAATAAAATATCTAAAAAAAAATCTGTATTTAGAGAAAAACTAAATGTCCAACTAAAAAAAAAAAACACTTTATTTATTGACCTTTCTTGTTGATCACTTAATTTTAACTGGCTACGATACATGTTTTTAGAACTTTCGATAGAACCCTGTAACTCATAAAAACGATTTTATTTGCCTTACTGTCTGAGGTAGTTTTATTTGTTTGATTGCTTCGATCTTGTTTGAATTGGGATTTATGCCTTCATCCGAAATAATGTGCTCAAAATATTCTGTACTGCGCTTTAGGAAGTTACATTTGTGAATTTGAATCTTAAGATTGTAATCAAGCAGCCTTTTGAATATTTTGTTAAGTGAGTCTATATGCTTCTGAAGAGATGTTGAAAATATTAGTATGTCGTCCAAATATTTACGTAATCACAAAGCACTTTGTTCATCATCTTTTGAAAGGATGCAGGCGCATTTTTCAACCCGAATGGCATTCTGGTAAATTCATAATGGCCGCCAGCTGTGGAAAATGCCGTCTTGTGTCGATCAATTTCAACTATAGGAATTTTGATGAAACCCCTTCGCAAGGTCGAGAGTTGAAAAATATTGAGCATTTCCTAGTTTTGAAAATAGGAATTGGAATCCTATCCCCAAGCTTTGAATCGTTCAGTTTCCTAATATCAACTACAATGCGCCATTTTTGGAGAATGGAGTTGTCTATCTTTTTGGGGACAACCCAAATTGGGGCATTATATGGGCTAGTCGAATTTACTATTGCACCTGAACAAAGCTTATATATAGGAATATCGTTTTTCGTTGGTATTTTGTCTCAATATTCAGATAACTTCCAAATAACTTTCTTAAATCGTTTTATTGTGTTTATCAGCAATTTTATTTCCTCACCATTGAGATTATCAAGCTGTAATCTATTTGTTATTACATCTATGTCCGGATTATGAAAATTTATATGTATTGACTCTTTACATATGGTATTTATTTCGTCTTGCGTCAAATTACTGGGAATGCTATCACAAAAATTAATGGTAACGTAGCTTCTTTTGTAATTAGCTGAAATATATTTTAGCTTGCAACGGATGTTTAACAAAGCCAAGTATACCATCAAAATCTGCATTTTATTCTAATTCAAGCATTTCGATTTTCACAAGGGGTTTATTAAAAACTGTGAAAAGAGGGATTGTTATCTTTGATGTGACGTAAATACTTGAATTAATAGACTTAAGTGGAATAGGTGTTTTTAATTCGGTTTTAAAAGAATAATAAAAATATTCCCCTTTGAATTATAACGATGTTCCTGCTCCAGAATCAATAAGTAATTTTATAGGCCTAGATTCGGTTCTTACTATTTATTATACAGGATAAAGATCTGAGGTGGCTAACGGAAAATTTTGCAGCGGTAAAAAATCGAAATTCTGATTTCCGACCGAATTAACAGCTGGAACATTTTCGGTTTGTTTAATAAATCTACCTCCATATTACCGTTTGAATTTCTGAATGAACCAGAACTTCGAACGTTTTGACCAATTCCTGAGTTATTTGGGCGATTATAACCTGAAGCGTTCTGTTTACTATTTTGAAAATGTTGAGGTTTACTTTGTCGTTAATAAGTTGGTTGATAATTTGGATTTATATTTGAATATCCCGAATTATTTTGGGGATAATGCGGCCTAGAATTTCCTAGATTTGTTTGTCTAAAATTGTTCATTGGGTACCGAGGTTGATTATTTTGTTGCACATTTCTATAACTGATAACTTTGTTGTAATATTTCATATAAAAATTGTCCGTATCAATGAGGATAGCTTTCGCTTCTCTCAAATTTGATGGATTCCTAGCATTTAGAATAAGTTTAGGCTCACTAAGTAGTTTACTTATAAAGAGCTTCAAAACTATAGCCTCGTTCTGATTACTATCAAACCAAAAAGGATTATCTGAGCTTAAGGAAGTTTTAATATTCAATTTTGTTAACAGGTTGGGATTTTGTTCAAACAAATTTCCACAGAGTTTTCAAATTTTAAAACTTTTATTTGATTTACTAGGTATATTATTAATACTTTCGTTTAGGCCACAATTTAATTTAAGTATGTTTTTAATTTCAGGCCAATTTAACGAATTATTTTTGTTAATTAATACTATATTAGCCTTATCCTTAATTTTATTTCTTATTCTTAAGTTTATAAATCCTTTAGAAATTTCGTCTATATTCTGTATTAACACACATTATGTCTGCTTCTGATGTGATTAATTGTTATGATGTTTTGAATAAAATACTGCAATGTTTGATTAAAGTCACTTATTAAACAATATTTATTTTGATATATGTATTTTAAATTGTATGTGTTATACTATTTTAACTGTTTATTTGCACCTTATATTTATAAATTTGATTGTTATTTGCGTTTTTTTTTGACTGCGCCAAAACATAAAATACATATTTTTAGAACTATTTATACTATGTTTTTATAACTGCAAATTAACAGCATCTTTACAAAGTTAAGCGAAAGCGAACAGAAACATAAAAGGGAAACAAAAAGATTATCTGAAATATTATTATGGCCTTGAATAAAATAAATAAATAAATATATCAAAAACTTTTCACTCAGCTTTATTGATCAGCGCTGGGAAAACAACATGCATTAAATGCAAACAACATTAGCTGGTACGTGGATTGCATTGTATGCCGGTCAACGTCAGTGTAATATTTATGATTACACGTAACTCCTGGTGTTTAGAAATGAATATTTACTCCCAGAAGGCTCTTGCAGACATGTTGTTGGAGATGTAGGGACATAGGGATGATGAAATTTACGTAACGTAAAATGTTAATGTAAAAACGCAATCGCAATTCATGATTGATTGGCTATGATTGGATTGCCTCATGTACTAAGGGAAAGATTTATGCAGTTACTTTTTTATGAATTTTAGAACAAATTGTTGGGTCAGAAACTAATTGCAAAAAACATAACAATTTTCATTTCAATCTTAAGAATACATCCTTAAGAAAACAGTTGTATTGTAACATTTATCAAACAATAATACAAATATAACATAAAAAGTACAACAATGATACAAGTTTTATTGTTACGGCAAATTTTTTTATTCTTTGTAGGTAATAATTGTTAACTGACGAACAAAAAATGTTGAGTCAAAAATTTTGAGTTTTGAAAAGATATTTCGTCTCAAGAACCAGTTGGTTACCAGCGCCGTAATGGAACTGAAGATTATTATGCGTAAGAGACCACAGAACGCCGAGAAGGGTAGAACAACCTGAGATGGTAAGAACTTAAGCAGCCCTGCAAAGTAATACCTAGTAGTAGAAGAGTGCAGAGATGTTGTTTTGTATGTAGACGCTTGGCACCATTGTACTGCTGGTATCTGTAAAGACTACATTTTTGAATGAGAGGTGCAATGCCCCTTTTTGAATACAGACACATTTCGTAGAATACCTTTACAAAACTACATGCTTAAATCTGTGATAAATTTCTATATGCTGTTTTTTTTAATGTTGTTGTATGTTTCGAATGTCTTTTTGCACGAAAAGTGTCACGTTGCCTTACTGGTTTTGAATTTAAAAACAAATCTTTATTAATGTCCCTTTTGAAAGTCGAGCCTCTCTATTAAAATAATAAAACTGTTTTGGAAATCTCTTTGAATTCAATAGCATTTTATTTACACTAAAAATGGTAGCCATTATCGTCTTCCCAAAACAGTAGCTGATAATGTAATGCATCCTATGATGGGTTGGTTTCCATTGGCAGTTGAAACTGTCCAAGTGTACACTACTTCTTCACTTAAGGACCATGTCGCGGGATTCCACGTTTTCGCCAACAATAACCACTGCTGCTTTCTTAACCCTTTCATGTCCAGTGTAGTATGTGTACTACATGAACTTTGTATATTTATAGTTTAAAAAAAATTCACGCTAGGCTTTCAAATATTGAATTTAGCTATTGCTAGAACCTTCCCTTCCAGTAAAAAAAATCAACAGATGTCACTAAACGCGATAGAGGGGTTCATTTTGTTTGTTTGCCACACAGCTTTCAACGATTTTCTCCTTCCAGGAAAAGTATAAAATTGGTAAGTCTCTAAAATTGTGAAAAAAACGTAAAAAAAATAGTGAAATCACTTCCACGAGCTTATTGAATTATCAAATATTTATAATATTTTGAAAAATAGATAAAAATGTGTGCACAAGCTATTTGTTTTTAGTAACAAACATTCATGTCATTTTAAAATGACACCAGCCACCTATGGAAGTTTTTGATTTTTTGACATGTCAGTTGTATACTACACCAAGCACTTGTGGAATAAATTATTTGAATTTTTTAAGGCAACATGTTCCACCATCGATCCAAACGCCTGGATGAGGCAGCTATTAGAAAGATAATTAAGCTTGAATGGGATAAATCTGATGACGAATACGAAGATGACAACGATAACAATGAGGATGAGGTAAATAGAATTTTTGAACATGGATGGGAAAATCAAATTGAGCTAGGCAATATCGACGAAATAGAACTTATCGATCAAGTTATGAGTCACGAAGAAAAGACTACTTCTGAAAATCAACTCTCCGAATGCGATGATATCAGTACCATTGGGGCTGTCGAACAGGCTCCTCAGGTTGATATTAATGTTAAGGACTTGAAATGGCGTAAGGTTTTCTTTAAAGTTCCAGATAGTGAGTGGAAAGACAATCTTCCAGATCCACCAGAACCATGTCCAACTCCTTTGGAATATTTTCGCCAATTCATAAACAAGAACATGATGGAAAAACAAATACGCTATGCAAACCACTGGCATCGAACTCAAAGTCACAGTCAAGGAAATTGAAACGTATATGGGTATTTTGTTGTACATGGCTATAGTTCGGATGCCGCGATACCGAATGCATTGGGGAGAAGAAGGCCAAAATGGAAAAATTTGCAAATCAATGTCCAGGACTAGATTTGAACAAATAAAACGATTTTTTCACATTAACGATAACCTTCTTATAAAAGAGAAATCGGATCCGTCGTTTGATAAGCTTTTTAAAGTCCGGCCATTACTAAATCATCTTCGGGAAAATTTGAAATCTGTTCCAACAGAAGAGTGCAACTCAGTTGACGAACAAATAATTCCTTTTAAAGGAAGGTCGTGCTTTAAGCAATATATCAAAATGAAGCCTCATCACTGGGGATTTAAAGTTTTCACACTAGCAGGGGTTTCAGGAATAATGCATGATTTTTCAATATATACTGGAAGTGATACATGCAAAAACAGAGGACTTGGTTTTAGTAGTGATATTGTTCTGGAGTTGACGTCGTCATTGCCCAGCGGGAAAAATTACAAAGTTTTTTTTGATAATTGGTTTTCCTCAATTAAACTTTCTGCTGCACTTTTGGAATACCAAATATTTTGTGTCGGAACAATTCGTCCGAACCGGATTGGAAATTGCAACCTGCTCTCCGAAGCTGATCTCAAAAAGAAGGGGCGAGGTAGTTTTGACTGGCGAGTTGAGAAAGATTTGAATATAGCTATGGTACGTTGGTTTGATCGGAAAGGTGTCTTACTGATTTCAACTCTGTGTTGTGTAGAGCCTTCAGATATGTGCAAGCGCTGGAACAACAAAGAAAAAAAACATGATGAAGAAGTTCGACCTTCTATTGTTGCAATATACAATAAGCATATGGGAGGCGTGGACTTAGCAGATATGCTAATTGAACTTTATAGAATTGACGAAATCCAGCAAATGGTATACAAGAATAGTTTACTGGTGCCTCAACGTATCCGTTGTCACCGGTTGGTTGCTATTCAGGAGACATCTTAAGCAAATTAATGATAACCAGAAAACAACATTACTTGACTTTGATCTTCATATAGCTAAAGGGCTAATGCTGTCCGGAAAGCAAGCTGAAAAAACCAGAGGCAGGCCTTCAAGTGATGTGCCTGTTCCGGATAAAAAAAAAAAAATTACTAACTATGATCCCATTCGGGATGTAAGAATGGACCAAATTGGGCATTGGCCGCAGTACCTACAATGAGAAGCAGAATCGTTGTAGATACTGCAAAGATGGACAGTCAACGGTACAGTGCATAAAATGCAATGTTACACTCTGCTTCACTAAAAAGAAAAATTGTTTCATGTACTATCACAATTCGTAAAAAAATAATGAGAGAAAGCTTAAAACTTTTGAAATGTTATTTTTTGTTTATGTTCCTTTTATGTTAAGTGTATTTCAAGAATGTGAAATGTACCTTTTTTATGTTCCTTCTATTTGTTAATTTATGAGAGAAAGCTTCATTTAAACTTTTGAAATGCTCCTTTTTGTTTATGTTCCTTTTATGTTTAGTGTATTTCAAGCATGTGAAATGTACCTTTTTATGTTCCTTTTATAAATTAATTTGTAAATTTAAATAAAAAAAATAAAAAAGACTTACTTACATGTTTTTAGATTACATTTTCTTAAAATTTATCGCAACAGTTTGAAAGAAATTAACAATATACCTATCAAAATTTTTACTACAATACATGACCAGTGTAGTACAGAAATGACATTCCTTATACCTCAATTCCATCGTCCTTATTTTTTTTTTTGTTGGCTTATTTCAATCCTAATAAGTCTGAATTTCATAAAAAAAAAATTTTCTGCAGCTACAATACAAAGCCGTCATGAAAGGGTTAATTATAGGAGAATTAAAAATGTCTTACATGTAAATCCACTAGTCTTTTCTCTATGCCGATGATGATTTTGCAGAAGGCATCGCTTCTACTGCAGTATTGAACACTAACTTACGATCTTCATCCAATTGCGGAAAAAGAGCTTCTGCACGATGGTGGATCTGGGCATGTCCTTATATCTGGATAGTGGAAGGGGAATGGGAATAATACTACTCAACGGCAGCTGTCAAACGTGAGTCTGAGAATGTAATGCCATCTGTTTTCGATCCTATTTTTGTAAGGGAAAAATTTAGTCAATTGCCAGTTCCGTAGTGTTTGTCATTCAAATCAATTTTTAACCATACGGTACCATACAAAATCGAAATTTCAGGTGTCATCCTCAGTCTCTGAAAGAATAAAATTTCGGGGTTTCACGATTTTCCGAGTTTGAAGGTTGAAATTTCCAATTTTCCGCTTCTAAGTGTGTTTTAAGGAGAATTTTTCAAACAATTGATGCATATATTTCTACAGCTATAAAAATTATTATCTATGCGATCAAAACCGAACTATAGTAGGGATTTCAAACCTTCAGTATACTGAACTCGTATATCTACGTTCACTGCTTAGGTTTTCAATCTGCATATCATAACATATTTTGATCTGGGTAAAGTTGATCGGGAAAACCAGGTAAATCAATATCCATTTAAATCACAGAAATCGGGATACGCAATTATGGGATCTCAACGAATCAGAGTAAAGCTTTTGTGTAAGAATTTGAAGCGGTTGAAGTTTCAATACAATACAATACTGAATAGATGAGAAAAATAGGATAATAACGATTCGGTAGCACAAATTCTTGTTAAGTATCTTAATAGTTTTGTTATATGGTAAGTGCTATTCCCCGTTTTCCTACCCCTTTTATTTTAAATTTTAAGGTATGGTAATCGTACAAAAAATCGAATTCGAGATTTTAATCAAATCTAACATTACGATGATAGAGGAACTCGAAAAAGTGGGTCTCGCAATTCTGTCCGTCTGTCCGTCCTTCCCGAGCTCTTCGGATTTGGAGTTGGTGGGCTTACAGTTCGGGGCCACTTTTCTTTTTGCACGTTAAGAGTTGCCGTTCTAACGGTATTCAGCAATTTAGAGTTTTTCGAAACCGGATCTAACGATTTCAACCAAAATTAATAGTTGGGCTTAAGTAGGTGTAACTAAGATGGCTGCATACACAGTTTTTCGCAGAAAAATCTAATAACGGTAATTTTGAAAATTGGTCATATCTCAAAAACAGTTAAAACTATTTCGATAAAAATATTTAAGGTAATACGGTCATTCTTAACATGATGGCAAACTCAGTTTTTCCCTAAATTATCGTTCAACGGACTATTTCGGAAAAATGTAGTTTTTTAAGACTTTTGAAAAGTGCCTTTATCTCGAAAACGGTCAATACGATTGCAAAAAAAATTAATTTTGTATGTAATATGGTCATTCCTAAAATGATAGCAAACTCAGTTTTTCTCTAAATTGTCTATAATACATTTTTGAAAAAAGGCATATTTTGCGAATTTGGTTTTCTTCTTTTTTTTACCTACATGAAAACGGGTAAAACGATTTTGACCAAAATGCATACTTGGAGTAAAATTGACGTTTTCAACAATATTGCGGCCTTCATTTTTGATTCGAATCTCCGGAAACGCTGATTTTGAAAACTGTTCAAATCTGTCCGAGTGATCACCGATGTTTATCTCCTTCATTTGTAGCAGATTTGTTGAGCTGCGTGTTGCCACTTTTTTAATGTAAATGTGGAGAGGTGTTAGTCCTTCTAAAGCAGCTGTAAGACAGGTCTCCATAGCTCCGGAAATGCCTATACATGCTAGACGTTGTATCTTGCTGAGCTTTATGATGGCGGTTTTCTGTGTCACCATATTATGGAAGCGTAAGTAATGATAGGTCTGACCATCATTATATAGATCCAAATCCAATGCGTGATCTTTGGGGAGATTCCCCATTTTTTACCATACATGCAGCGACAGGTCCAGAAAGCTCTGGTAGCCTTTTTGATTTAGCTTAGATGTAAGTTAGTATTGTACTTTAGGGTAGTGTAGTCTGTAAGAATCTTGTATTTGGTAGACAAAATAAATAAATACTCTAAAGCCTTCCGTGAGAAATTTAGATCATAACAGTGAAAACCGCATTGAAATCCATTCATTGGTTGTCGAGATTAGCAAAAAGGACTCTTTGTGGGGAATTTGCTGTATACTATATATATTGATGATAATGATGATTAATGATGATGGTTGATGTTATGATACGAAAGTAAATAGTACCTACCAACAGTGGCCACCAAGTAAATACATATAGGGACTTTACATACCATCTTTTGAAGCATGTGTTATTGTAAATAGTATCTAGGATCGGAAAGTGTAATAAAATTGTTAATAGGCATTTTCCAAATTGTCTTTACTCTAATTTTCTGTTTTGGTAAACACTAAATATTCAACGTAATTATGTAATCAGTTTATATTGCGACAATTTATTTGATTTGACCAATTATCGAGCGTAAAACAAGGTTCCAACGCAAATATGATATTGAGTAAACTTAAAGGCTTCAGAGTCACGTTGGCATTGCGTGCGAACGCGCTTTTTTATTTACAAGATTCAGCCGAAAGCCATGGTTGCTAGCGCTGTACTTAATTACCTATAGCGGATATTTGGCTAAAATGCTTTCAATTACAAGTGAATGTATAGGTATACCTGAACTTGTGCAGCAAGCAACTTCTTATAGGTACAGCTCGAACTAGCAAACGATTTAAGGTTAGCTAAACATTTATCAGTTATATTGATATTTTTAAACGTAAACACTTCACATTAACTTGTTTCAGACGCGCGCTTTAAGCATCACTATACATAAATATATCTATTTAGAGAACTTGTCAACAAAACACTATTGACTTTATTGTTATCACCACATCGCTGGTAAACGATACAGACTATAATGTTGGCACATACCTACTGCTTATTACTCGACGAGAACTGAAACTGTTGTAGTTGACAGCAAGAATTGTGATTTTGTGTATCTACAATAAGTTTGTGTTAATATATTGAAGGAGATATTTGTTATTTCTTCAGATTTGTCTCGTAAACGGTTATAAGCCAAAATCGCAAACGTATTGTGTTCATTTTTGGTAGTGTTTGGATTACAAGATTGTGTAACATCTATTTAAAAAGGCGATTGTAAATATACGATTGTCTACACATTTTTAAATCTGAAAAGATTCGCGAAGCATTATTTTCTTGCATTACATTTTGTGCAACGTTTTTGTTTAATAAAGGACAAAGTTAAGCAAGTCCTTTTTACCCATTTTTTAAAAAACACGGATCAATAATTGGTTTCTAAACAGTGTAAAGTTGGTGTTTTTGCTAAACACAATCATTTGTAGATATGTACTTACATTCAAAATAAATTTTCTCTATACAATTGTTTTCAAAAACGTCTGCCAAAATATTTACGGTCAACTACAAATTTACGAAACACGCTTTCACTTTATGTTCTTGTTTACTGAATAATTTTAGCACCCAAACACGAAATATTATGCTAACAACAACCTTGATCATCAACGGTGATGAATGTATAATTATTCTATCAAACGAGTCAGGCAAACATAACTGCAGCCCATCACAGTGTAAATAAAGGGGGTTTTCACAGTAAACACATTATTGTAGATAGGAAGGCAGGTGCATATATTTTACAGAATGTATTGAAGGTAAATTGAATTCTAAAACGTGAATATGACATTTTTATGTGTGCAGGCTAAAAGTTAAAATATTTGTGATTGCATATTTTACCTTTATGTGCTTAAAACCATAAAGCTTTTCTGCTCTAGCAATCAGCTGTCGTCATGTTTCAGCAGCAACACTTTTCAAAGTCAGAGCAATTCTGCAAGTCTCGATTTCTTAGCGACCTACTTTCACTAAAGCCAAAACATTTGACATTTAACAAACTTTAAAGTGTGTTATTATTTGCATTTAAGTTTTCAAAAATAGGAAACAATTTACATTTTATAAACACAAACAAATTGGTACTTTTAAATTTGTTACAAATGCAAAAAAAAAAAATGTTTGTGTTCCATGGGCACGAAGCCTGAGAGCAAAGTCTTAAAATCCCAATGGAGTATGATAAAATTGAAGCCCCTATTATGGAAGCCAACTACAACCAAAACAAGGTTGTCTTTCTCCAATTGGGATTATCGATTACAACTAGTTGTCTGTCAAAGGACAACCACCATCCTATGAGTAGACAACTAATAAAATGGTTGTCTTTTCAGTTGTGTGTACGTATAATACTTACTGAGTTGTGTTGGAGTTGTCCTGAATGTCAAAATCAGACAACTGCTTTTTGTCAGTTGTGTTGGATGGTTTTGGATTTGTTGAACGAAAAGGATCATCTTTTTTAATGAAAAATGGACAAAAAAATGTAAGAAAGATTAGAAGGGTTGGGTACATTACAAGGCCAATTTAAAGAAAAAACTGGCCAGCTCTTCGAAGGCGAGAATGCAAGCAACGAGCAGAATGTGCAACCGGTAGATTCTAACAGGAGGATACGGGTGAACACTATTGAAGAAGAGAGAATTGCCTACCTCAAAACGTAAACTGGGAACTAAACGAATATGCTAAAAACAATTAGGAAAATCGAAAAAGTGAATGACAGAAACTTGTTCTAAACATCCAAGTCACCAAAAAATAAATCAAAATTACTTTCCATTGGGTTTTTTTAACTTTTTCGTTTAAATAATTGCAAATACTTTACTTGGTTCGATTTCAATTTCCACAAATAAATTCACAAAATTGACATTTAACAGCTGCTTTCGATTTTCAATATATCCAATTTATTTCGTAAATACAACTGAAAAGAGTTGTCTTTAGTGATTTGAACTCAACTAAGTTGAGTTGTCATCCATAATAGGGGCTTTAAGTAGGTTAAATGTTGTTAAACTGCTTAGACCGGCAAAGTTCCTAGATACTTCTACAAAGTACACAGAATTGAATTTAAGAACTTCCATATTGTTGGCAACTTTCTACCATGTATACAAAAACGTTCAGTCTGTTCAATTCCAAAGAAAACGCCCAAAGAAATCTAACAGAGGTTTGCGTTTCAGACTTTTTTTTATCAAAGTGCATGTTCACGAACAGTGGCTTGAACCTGCACCAGACAAATCAGCCCACCACAATGAGACATATAACATAATTTTTTACACAATTATTATACAATTTATTACAGTTAGTCCTAAATTTAAAACACTTGCTGATTTCTAGATATTTCGTGCTGGTGTAGGTTTTATTTGAACCTACACCACCACTCTACAACTTCCGATGTAAATGTAATATTTGGTTAAATCTTAAACCAGAATTTTTTTACAAATTTATTACAGCTGCACCAATTAAATTTACAGTTAACTGATTGGTAAAGTAGGCACAAGCATTAGAAGATGGCCATTTACAATTCGAAAACATCGAATCTTCCTGTATTTTGTCTAAGAGGCCTTCAGATAGCTGCAGTAATCAAGCCTTAATCAGGGAGATGTGCATTTTTAACCCGGCCTTGAACTAAAAGCATTAGAAAATAGCACTAAAGTTTCAACAAATATGAAGTATTCCTGCAACATGGAATATTTTATTACACCACACCGCCTAGGGTAATATACCTTATTTTAGCTAAGAGGCCTTCAAAAGGCTACAATAGACTAGCCTTATTTTAGCTAAGAGGCTAAAAAATGGTTTATTATCCTAGGCGGTGTGGTGTAATAAATTATTAAATGTATGTTAAAAAGGGTGAGTTTGAATCCAATTGATATATAATTAATTAATCGGTAACAGCATGGATGTGTCTGCCTTCCCGATGTTAATCAGTGCGTCACTACAGTTTGACTAGATTGAACTTAATCTAAGGGCCCGGGTAAACACGATCTACGGGCTAATTGACTGTCTACAAAGACCTCGTTTTCAGTACTGCACTTTAATTTTTAACTTTCTCGTATACGTAGTAAAGAGAAAGGTATTGTAATCGTACAAAAAATCGAACTCGAGATTTTAATCAAATCTGACATTACGATGATAGAGGAAATCGAAAAAGTGGGTCTCGCAATTCTGTCCGTCTGTCCGTCTGTCCGTCTGTCCGTCCTTCCTGAGCTCTACAGCGCAAACGGCTGGACGGATTTCTTTCAAACTTCGGATTTGGAGTTTGTGGGCTTACAGTTCGGGGCCACTTTTTTTTTTGCATGCTAACCCTATTATTAACGGTACTGCCCATATAACGGTTTTAAACAAGTTTGCTTTTTTCAAAAACGGCTCTAACGATTTCAACCAAAATTGATATTTGGGCTTATGTAGGTGCGGTTAACATGGCTGCATACCCAGTTTTTCGCAGAAAAATCGAATAACGGTAATTTTGAAAATTGGTCATATCTCAAAAACGGTTAAAACTATTTCGACAAAAATTCATATCTAAGGTAATACGGTCATTCCCAACATGATGGCAAACTCAGTTTTTTCCTAAATTATCTTTCAACGGACTTTTTTCGAAAAATGTCGTTTTTTAAGACTTTATTTAATTATGCCTTACTTGAAAACGGGTTTAACGATTTAAACCAAAATGTATAATTGCGCTACGCTACATGGGGTAAACATAGCTGCATACCCAGTTTTTGGCTAAAAAGTCGAATAACGGTACTTTTGAAAAGTGGCCTTATCTCGAAAACGGTCAATACGATTCCAACAAAAACTAATTTTTAAGGTAATACGGTCAATCCTAACACGATAGCAAACTCAGTTTTTCTCTAAATTGTCTATAATAGATTTTTGCAAAAAACATATTTTGAGAATTTGGTTTTCTTCTGTTTTACCTACATGAAAACGGCTAAAACGATTTTGTCCAAAATGCATACTTGGAGTAAAATTGACGTTTTTAACATTATTACGTCCTTCATTTTCGATTCTAACCACCGGAAACGCTGATTTGGAAAACTGCTCAAATCTCGAAAACACGATTTTCGATTTGGATAAAACTTTAAAAACGAAGTAATACTAACATCCCGAACAATACCCTATACTCAGTTTTTAGCTATATAGTTGAGCAAGATAATTTTTCGAACTCAACATTGCAATATTTGTTACTATTTTGTACGCCATAACGGTTTTGCCCAAAACCCCCTTTTTATGATAACATAAGTATTCTTAATAGGACCCCTTACTTAGTTTTTCTTAAAAAATGGAATTAAAGCCGTGTTTCAAGAATTACAGTACTACCAGTAAAAATGCAATTACTAGGTACTAGAAGCTCCTTTTTAGCAAATATTTCCCACTTCTTCCTTTTCCAACCATATTAATCATGAACCTTAAAATAATTGCAACCAATTGGAGTCTTCATTTATCCCCAAACACGTGCAAATTCAAAAACAAATCTCTGAATTCTTACATCACAAACCCTACTTGGAGTCATGGCCACCAACCAGCATCATCAATTTGAAAAATCTGGTTTTATAGCCTATAAACAATAATAAAAGAAAAATAAACCAACCAAACTGATGATATGAACGAGAAAGTTTCGTGCGATCCAGTCGTGCACTTTATTTATCTTTCAACAGAAGCAGATAGCAGACCTTACAAGATTGCAAAAACTCCAGAATAGGGCAATGAGGGTAATACTGAAATGTTAAATATATTATTGGAAATCAAGCATACAACCTCAGAGGAGGACACCACAGTGCGCGCTCAAAACACCGTAATATTCAAGGGAATAAATATGTTCAGCAACCTTCCCAATGCACTCAAAACGCTTACAAAACAGTTAAAAAAAAAAAAACAATTATAAAAAAGTTTTTAATTGAGGAATAGCATACTGAGCAGACTGAGTAAATAATTCAATGTTAGAATAGGGCTTTGTGTAGCCCGTCCACTTAAGTGAAAATTTCCAAATAAAAGGGAAATTTGCTGGGTGGTACACTTCTCAAATATGTGTTTAGTAACGAAAGCCAGAGTTTTGAGTAACTATTATAACTATTATAACTGGAAAAAATTCATATGAATTATTTGGTGAAACTCGATGACAGTTAAAACACGTATCAATAATAAAACAATTACGTTTTCCAATATCGCTGCAAAAAATATAAAGTAGAGAAAAGCACACAATTTCATGTGATCAAAAATATGTACCTTAAAAGAGAAAATATCCCTTAAATAAATTGCTACTGCGCATGTTGGGATCTTTCTTCTGCTTTGGGACGGGCTATAGACTATGCTTTGTGTGCGCGATGATCGCGGGGAATCGTTAAGAAATTTCTGTGGCTTTGACTAATGGCATTTCTCACTGTAAGGTGTTTATCAAAATCAAAAACGATGTATTCCTCTTTTTGAAAAAATCGAGTTGGCGATGCATTTTAATTCTCCCACTTGAAATCTATCTATTGCTGTTTTCGTTTGTTTTCAAAACCAACTATTTCCAGAGATATTTTGATTTGAATTCGTGGGTTAGAATCAAAACCGATGTATTCCTCATATCATTTTGAAGCAAAACGAATCTATTCCTAGTTAAAACCAAAATAAGTCTATTCCAATACAAAATTATATTTTTTTTTACTTTAAGAATCAAAACTAATGTACCTATTCCAAAAATGGCGGGAAAATCCGCAAATCTGTCAAACTTTGTACTGAATTAACAGTGTGCATCGTTGTTTCGTTGAGTATGGTTAGTTATTTGTGTAAAGTGCACTAAAGTTTTTTTTTTGAATAACATGGATTCCATCGAAACACCTGTTCTGACTGCATATCCACGCAAAAGAAAAACAAATCTTGGAAACAGGAAACGCGAGCTAGCTAGAGCAGAACGGTAAGTGAAGAATGTTTGGAGGCAAGGAGCGGTATATTATTGTTCTTAATCAATACTAGGTACAAAAGAAAACAATTACCAATAATGCCAACATGCAATCACAGAGGTGCCGCTTACAAATGCCGATTACTTAAGATATCAGATGCACACTATTTTTCAAATGGCTTTTATACAATACCGTCGAAACTTGCCCAGGATGCATTTATCTTAAGTTATTGCCAAATTAAGAAGCCTGAACGCACCGACCGGAATTTGAAGAATGGTCCAAGGAAACAGTTTTCTGTTACCTACACTGTTCGAACTCAGTGCAAACGCATTTTTAAAGTTTGCCAAAAAACATTTTTAAAAATAATCGGAGTTACAGCAGCTCGTGTGCGAAACATATGCGATAACCATTTTAAAACAGGTGCAGTTCCATCGGAACATCGCGGTGGTGATCGGAAAAGTAGTAAGCTTGCAGATTCAAAGCGTTTAATTGTTAATTTTATCAAGCAATGTAAAACTGTTGAAGTACATTACTGCCGAGGCCGGATCGCAAAACGACAATATCTACCTGCAGAGCTTTCTATTAATAGAATGTGGAAGGTTTATAATCAAAGTCATCAGTGCAATCAAGTTAAATCCAGTTTTTTTCGTATGGTTTTCACAACAAGCTTCAATCTTGGATTTAAAGCCCCTTCATCAGATGTTTGCTCAACATGCCTTCGACTAAAGGAATTGTTGAGAATTGAACGATTAGACGGAAACAAGGTTCATCTTATGTCTCAATTGAGGATTCATAAGTTAAGGGGGAAAGCATTTTTTGATCTACTAAAAGAGGAAAGGAATGATTTGTTGACATTGTCTTTCGATTGCCAAAAAAATATGACACTCCCTAAAGTATCTGATCAAGCAGCGTACTATAGTCGTCAGATTTATTTGCATCTTTTTGGCCTTGTCATTGGTACTTCTCATTCATCCCTTAGTAAGGAAAATGTGTTTTTATATTATTGGACTGAAAATAACAGGCCCAAGGGCTCTAACGAAATAGCATCTGCAGTGTTTCACCAGCTTTGTAAAACAAGCGTTCAAGGCGTTAGAAAGGCCAAACACAAAAAAAGGTAAACAAATTTCGTCCATGGGTCCAAAAAGACTACCATTAGGAGTAAAACTAAAGGATGCGAAGTTGAACGATGTCAATAATTTACTGACTAAACATTATGGACGTGATTGGAAATCCTTACCGTCTCTTAAATTTTATAAAGAAGTTTTAGATATTAATCCATCATTCGAGGAAGAAGATGATAACATTGACGATCCTATCTGTGAGTTTCACGAAAGAGAGGTTGCGATAAGAATTTAAAAATAAATAAATAAATATTTTGGCGCGACAGGTCTATGGGACCCAAGGCCTAGCTTCTCGCAACCATTCGCTTTGTGTATGTTTTCAATTTTTGGGACGAATGGAAGGGATCTACAATTTTACGCCGAGAAGCTCATTCATGACAGTTTTACTCTCGGATGTTTGTCAGACGTTCGCGAGAGGTGGCGCAGTGGAAAAAAACCTTAAGATGTAATTTTGCCCTCTCGGGATTCGAACCTGAGCCCCTCGCTTAGTAGCCCTACACACTACCACTAAGCCACTGCGCTTCATTTTATTTATTAATAATTGTTGAGGCCAAAGTTACGATAATGGATCCAATATGAAAGGAAAAGAAGCGAGTGTACAAAATCAAATTCGAACCCTGGAACAAAAAGCATATTTTGTAGTTAACGATGCTGCTCGGTGCTCATTATATGCTGTTAAGTTTTTTGACACATTTCAATGTTTGTAAAACTTTTTTTCAAGTTCCGCAAAAAGTGGCAGATCTTACTTTAAAACTCCTTTCTGAAACAAGAGAGCCGGTTAGTTTTAAAGCCTTTAACAACAAACCTAGAAGGCATATATGAGGCCCTTATATAAATATCTCAAATAGGAAATCCGGAAGCGAAAAACATTGCAGAATCGTTAGGAAATAAAAATTGTGATTTTACATTTATTTGTTGCCTGATATTTAAAAAAAAAATAAATAAATCAACAGGCATAAAAGTCTTAGAATACACGAAAAATAATTTGACACATATAGTACCAATTTTTTATTTTTAAGTAACATAAGCGAATGTTTGAAAAATACAAATTTAGGCTGAAAACACACCGGATGAAGCAAAACGTTTTTGATTCGAAAGGCAAGAAAACTTTTCTTATTTGACCCAGACCAAGCGAAACAGAATGTAACGATTTGTTTTCTTGTTTCATTTGGTGTGCGTTGAAATAAAACAAAACGGAATTTC
The DNA here is from genome assembly GCA_936431705.1 of Cheilosia pagana. NCBI lineage: Eukaryota > Metazoa > Arthropoda > Insecta > Diptera > Syrphidae > Cheilosia > Cheilosia pagana. The sequence goes on along the minus strand of OW386166.1, from coordinate 59,092,829 downwards.
AATTTTGTTTCGCAAAAACAACAGGTCAGCTGTCGGCAACGAAACATGTTTTTCTGTTTTGCTTTTGTTTTTATGTTTCGTTTCATTTGGTGTGTGTTGCGCCATAAGAAAGTATGCAATTATCGACAGCGACGCTGATTCGAAACAGTTTTGTTGCATTCGCTGTGTGTTGCTCGTATATAATGGCATGTATTTTCGACAACCACAACCGAAACGGTTCAAACAAAAACGTGTGTTTTGTTTCGTTTGATTTGGTGTGTGTTGTCTCATAAGAAACCATGTTCTCTTGTTTCACGAAACAAAAAAACACGTTTTGCTTTATCCGGTGTGTTTTCAGCCTTATCTATAATGTCTATAGAAAAGAAATTTTTTAAATATTTAGACTATGATGATCCTATTGCTGAATTTGCCAATTCTAAGCCTAGAAAAATAAGTTTCGTTTCCTCTTTGCACAATTCCTTGCTGAGTTTTAGTTTATGGTATTTTTTTTCCTTTTAAAATTAACTAAAGTTCCTTAAATGAATTCTTTTATGTTTTATTTATTTTGTAAATACATATATATTTTCTTTTCATTTAATTTTTATTTATTTTTTATTTATATAAATACATAAATCATGTTATATAACGCATACAAACGTATATGTAATTATAAATACTTGTTTGTTACTGAGGATTACGCCAACCGAGGATACCCTAGCATTGAAAGTCTGCCTCCTGGGTGATGTGAACAAGACTTATGCAAGTGTGCAAATATGAAAAAGGGCGCTTTCTGTTAATCTTGCATAGGGCGCTAGATTGGCTGGAGCCGGCATTTCAGGGCTTCATAAATGTTCGGATATAGAATTTTAATAATTTTGTTATAATGGAAGTGCCATATCCGATTTTCCTATCCCGCTTTTTTTGCAAATGGCTTTGTTAAGGAAATGCAGATCAAAGCTTTAAACTTTACCATTCGATTTGTTCGAATGTGTTATCTTTTCGATCTTGAAATAACAAAAGATTCGAAAGTCACAAAAGAAAATATTATTACCACCCAATCCATAAATGGGTCACATGGGCAGCTGTGTCACTTGACGTTTATAGAGGGGTCAAGTTTTAGTCAAGAAATTCGTGACTGAGTACTAGGTTGACAGCTCGCATTTGTGGCTGAGGTAGGAAAAGTGACGTTCCCGACCAATTTAGTTTTAGCGTTCAGGTTACATCGAGTCCAGACCAATCCAGTCGACTTATGACAACTAAGTTTTTGAACTTGCCCAATTTAACCGAACTGTGAAATGTCTAGTTGAGTTAAGTAAAAAAAAAAGCTATTTGTTGTGAAACTGTAAGAAATTTAGTGGTTTGCTTTTTTAAATTTATTTTTTTTAGCCTATCAATTGATCACCGTAATTATCGACATTTAAAAAAATCAACTAAATTGGTTGAAAATACCGGCGACAGAGGAAAATTAGGTATACTTTTTGCCACTTTGTTTTAGGTATAATAGAGATACAATATATTAAAAATATAATTGGAATCCAATTCAAGGTTTTCTATTTTTATTTGCACTTTGCACTTTTTTTCCATTTGGTTAAAATTTTATCGGCAACAGTGCCAGCCATAGAGCGCAAAACTATCCTATCCTTCAAGTTGGAACGAACCTTTCACTAAGTGTCATTAAAATCGGTTGAGCAGTTTTGGAGATCGACAGCAGCATCGCCTGTTGAATGGTAATTGAATTGAACTGAAAAACGAAATGTGCGCCTACAGCGCCACGTGTTGAGAATTTTCCTACTTTTATTTTTTCCTAAGCCTTTGCGATACTTCGCACGGGGATTGATCTAGCCTGAGTGCTCCAGAATTTGGAATTCCCTTTTTAAAATTAAAAATCATGAACATGGCGTCGTAAAATCGCTCCATTCAAAATTTATGCGAAAATTAACTTTCTTAATATTTTTTTTCGGGGATTTTTTTTGGGTATTCTTCTTGTTTGGCCGGAGACCAGTCCGAATTGGTGCGAATCATAGAAATCGGTCCAGGCGTTCTTGAGTTATAAGCGTAGTAAATAACATCACCTTCTTGTATATATAATATATAGACTAGCGGACCCCTGCACACTTCGTAGTGCAATACAGAAATATAAAAAAAAATCAAATTCATTTAAATCAGTGATAAATAGTTTTTATTGTAATGCTTTGTGGTACTCAATATTTTTGGTTTTTCCAATTTCGGTGTAAATATACAAAACGTCGTGTATATGAGAAAACCGCACAACTGACATTTTATAAATTGTTCAGGAGAAGTCAAAAACTGTTTTCTGCCTAAGAATTTCAAATTTCAAGTAAAACAAAAAACACGTTAGATCTTAGATGTGTCAAATTTCCAAAAAAAAGTGATATGGGTGCATTTGTGTGGTATTTCAAAATCCATTTTTTCACTGAAAAATAGATGTCACCACCGTAAATAAGAATTTTAAATATGGATTTTGACTAGTAGATGACGCTGAAAGCAAAAAGTGGATTCTTGAAAAATGTCAGTTGTACGGTATTCTCATATAGGTACACGACGAAAACCGATGATTTTGTTTGTCAACACGCGAACAGGGTAGGTACATACACATAACTGTCCATGTGAGAAAACTGGATACTCTGAATTCACTCCACAAATTCCTAACGTTTGCCCTTGCGCTTTTTTAATAGTAACCGCAAATGCAAGGCGAACAGAAAACTTGTGAAATTGTAGGTCACATTGCAATTCTAGATCAAAAATTTTATGCATTGCACGATTAGGTGATGGCTATCCCAACTGTGCAACAATGCTTCATTGTAAATTTCCGGCCTGAAGTCCATTACAGGATTACGATTAACTTGACGCACTCGAATCAGAAATCGATTCGGTGGTTTCCGAGATATAAGATTTTGATTGTTTTTTGTATACGGGCGGTGCCACGCCCCATTGTCCAATGTTGACCTATCTTCACAGGAATACTCCTGGGCCAATACCTAAGATTGTGTGTAATTTTGAACTAAATCGATTCGGTGGTTTCCGAGATATGAGATTTCGAATGTATTTTTTGTATGGACGGTGCCACGCCCCTTTGTCCAATTTTGACCAATCTTCACAGGAATACTCCTGGGCCAATACCTAAAATTGTGTGTAAATTTAAACTCAATCGAAAATGTGGTTTTCAAGATAAAAGATTTCCAACTTATTTTTTGTATGGGCGGTGCCACGCCCCTTTGTCCAATTTTGACCAATCGTGAATCTAAACCATCCAGGGCACCCCCAAACGCATACAAAAAAAATCATTCAAATCGGTTATGCCGTTTAGGACGAGTGCAGTGACATACACACGTACAGTAGAATCTGTATATATAAAAATGGTGTGAAAAATGTATAGTAAAAATTTTTTTGAAAAACCCTCCGGAAAAGTCGAGAAATTGGAAAAATCTAAATTTGAGTTTTTGTATGGAATTTTTCGTGGAATTGTTCCGGAATGGCGAATTTTTGCATTTTATCGCATGATTTAATGATTTATAGCTTTTGGTGCACATTACAGGCCTTACATCCTCCGATTCCCTGCGAACTGTAGATGGTGTGCACTGTGCCACTTTTCGGGAGGATTACCAATGTTTAAATTTGCTTGAAAACGATACACATTTGAATTCAACGCTCGCCGATGCAACTTTTTCCACGCCAGCCGATCAAATTTGAACATTGTGTTCGACCATCATAGCGACATTTCATTCCTCGAATCCGAACGCGAGGTGGCTGACGACATTTTGAACAGACAACTTCGAATTTCGATCTTGAAATTAACGACGAGATGCGCAACGAAGAGTAAGTTCTGATCGAAGATATGTGAGGCAGTCTGTTATCGAAATTGGGAATGCCAACGCAAAATTGTTCGATGCACGATGCATTGAATAGCGAATTGCAACGGGGGAGGCTATGATCGAGATGAGCTGGCCGAAAGAGTCCAAACAGGTGTGCCGGTGTTGAATGCAGAGCAGAAGAAAGTGAACGATTCGCTGATGAGCGTTGTTGACGGGAGGCATTTACTTTCTCGATTCTCCCGGTGGGACAGGCAAGACATTCGTCATTTCGTTGATACTGGCAACAATGCAGTCAAGATATGAAATTGCTTTTGCTGTTGCATGCTCTGGCATTGCTGCCACACTGTTGGAAGGCGGTCGAACTGCACATTCCGCTTTGAAGCTGCCGATGAATCTTCTCAAGGTTGAAAAGCCAACATGCACAATGAACAAGAATTCAGCGATAGTAAAATTATCAATTGGGATGAATGCACGATGGCACATAAACGAGCTTTAAAGGCAGTTGACCGATAAATGAAGGATTTACGAGGTGATTTGGTGGGGCTATGATTTTGCTCTCCGGAAATATTCGTCAAATGCTTCTGGTCATCCCGAAATCTACTGCTGCCAATTAACTCAATGCATGCCTGAAATCGTCTTTTTTGTGAATTTTTCTTGAAATTGACCACGAACATGAGAGTCGCATTGCAGAACGACCAATCGGCTGCTGAATTCTCGAGACAACTTCTGGCACTTGGCAATGGCCAAATTCGTGTTAATGTTTCGACTGGATTGATATCGTTCTCTGCAAAATTTTGCGAGTTCACATCATAAAAGGAGGAACTCATCACCAAAGTGTTCCCCGCCATTACACAAAATTATAAAAATCTCGGTTGGATTAGTGAACGGACAATACTAGCAGTTAAGCATAAGGACGTCGATATCTTGAATTTGATTATTCGAAGTCAAATCGCTGGAGAATTGCATTTGTACAAATCCGTTGACCGCGTGCCCGATGAGCATGAAACGACCAACTATCCGACGGAGTTTTTGAACTCGCTTGATGTGCCAGGAACTCCGCCGCATAATTTACAGCTGTAGGTGGGATCGATTATAATTATGTTGCGGAATTTAAATCATCCGAAATTGTGCATCGGTACGCCGTTGTCCGCAAAAAACTGATATGAACAATTTGATTCTCAAACGAGAGGAAGTCCTTTTCCCACGAATTTCGTATATTCCAACTGATCTTCCATTCCAGTTCAAGCTGATTCAGTCTCCCGATCGATTGGGTTTTGCGATGGCAATTAATCGCGAGGCCAATCGTTGGAAGTCTGTGGGATTAATCTCGAATTTCCCTGTTTTTTGCATGGTCAGCTGTACGTTGCCTGTTCATGTGTTGGCAAACCGTCTTCGTTGTTTGTTTTTGCCCCGGAAAACACATGAAAAAACATTGTTTATCTTTTATCATATCGTTAAATTGAAACTTTAGCTGCGTTTTATTATCACTCTGGAATTTATCTGAAGGCGCTAAATTGGGGCGAAACGAAGTTCGCTGGGTCCGCTAGTTATATATATAAAGAAGATTATGGCAAAATTTATAACCCAATTTTTAGAAAATTGTAAGTATATAAAACTGTCGATACTATCGAAATGTTAAGCTATCAATGTTTAAGAATATCAACCCGGTTTTAAGCAACCCCCTCTTATTTTCAAATAAAAATTTGACTTTGAGTTGAATTACCACATCCGTGATTGAGTAATACATGACTGAATTTGTTATTGTCTTGCATGTAAAATCTACAAAATTCACTGACGTGAATATGTTCCTGCTGCATCGCAATGGATCGAAAATAGTTTACCAAATTATTAAACGGATATTCTGAAAGAGGCATTTTTAATGGCAATGGAAGTGGGATTTATTACAAAATGGAACTTTATGATGCGACAAGGGGAAGATCCCGCAGAACACAAATTGATCGGGTAACTTTATTGTTTATTTGTAATATGGATGGATCAGAAAAATTTGTCTATGCCATTGGAAAGGCATTGCTTTCGAGGTATAAAACGATTCCCATTCCGTACTTTCACCAAACAAAAATCATAGATGGTAGTTATGGACGCAAATAATAACAGACATCGAAAAAAAGATGAAAAAGGAAAATAGAAATAATATTATTTTTCGACAATGCAGGTTGCCATAAATTGCTTCATGGGGTGGAATTTCCACACGTAAAAATTTGTATTCTGCCCCAAATATTACCAGCATTTTGCAGCCACGGGCACGTGTATTTTAAAGCATATTATGGGAGGAATCTTATACGAGAACAATTATTGGCACATGAACACACTTTGTCAGATTTCGTATAATCAATTAATGGTTAAGAGGCATTGAAAATTACCAAGCGTTCCTGGTGGCTTTTTACTCCACAGACTATAAAAAATTGTTTAAAGAAAGCTGGGTTTGTAAAAGATGGAGTCGTTGGGGATGAAGAAGTATTGGAAGAGATTGGTGTGTTCTTAACAGAAGAAGAGTTTGACTAGCTACTGAATTGCGATGATGAATTAGAATGTTTCGGATGTTTAATCTTAATCAATCAAGAAATTTGTGATGTGGTTTCATTTGATGTGGTAGTCGAGGATGTGGTTGAAATTCCTTCAAGGATTCATGCAACTTTTGTTACGTACCTTTATGTAAACAACATTAGGTAGGTACTATCAAAACCCTAGATGAACATATTTCAATTTTTTTCCATTAAGTGTAGGTATTAACAATTTAATTTACTTGAATTTAATAACAATTTTGTTTTTTTTTTTAAGACATATACTTCTTGTCCAATACAATATTCTTTTATGTAGATATATTTTACATTTTGTTTGATTTTTTTGCATTAATAAACAAATAAGCTTGTTCTAAAAAATTTAATCTTCCATAGATATAATAAAAATGGTGTGAAAAATGTATAGCACCTAATTCATCATTTGAGATGAAATTTTGTTTCAGTTGTTCTTAATTGCCAAAAGAAGATTTTTACGAAAGAAAATCGAAAATAAATTTTTTGTATGGAATTTTGTGTGCAATTGTTGACTTTTTTAATGGAAAAATAGGAAATTCTTAGCGGAAGACTTGAAAACGCCTTGCAATTAGCAAGATGGCGGGGTTTCAGTAAATATTCGTAAGCTGGGTATACAAAAATATCTACCTATATATATAAAAATGTGTGAAAGTGTAAAAATGTAAAAAGTCACTCATCAATTGAGAACGGCTGCGCCGATTTGGCTCAATTTTATTTCAGTTGTTCGATTATTGTTACGAAAGAACATTTTGGGAAAACCCTCCGCAAAAGTCGGGAGATTGAAAAAATCTAAATTTGATTTTATGTGCAATTGTTCCGGAGTGACTTTTCGAATGGAAAAATAGAAAACTTTTAGTGGAAAATTTGGAAAATTCAGCCCTGTGTATAATTTCTATTTCAGTAAGTAGTGTTAAAACCAAAAACGGTAAAATACAGTTTTATGTATCGAAATGTTCGTCTCTTAACTTTGATTATATATAGGTACCGTTACAACCTACAACCCAAAACAGTACAGTTTTTAAATAGGTATTCTTAATTGAGTTTGAGTTCCTTTAGTAGGTACTAAAGGGCATTTCAATTGAGATTTGGGAGGGGACGGATCGATGTTAGCAGCTTGTGGCGTCCATGATGTTTTTGTGGCGTCCGTTCACTCATGGCAAATTAATGGCATTTTAAAGCAGACGAGGTGGCCCTTCGAGGTCGACTCTCAAACTTAGATCCAAATTCGAGACAGGCGATTCGGTAAGCGACCAGCCAATACCTCGGTCCTTTAAAGTTTACAGGAGAACACAAAGCAATCAATTCTTTGCCGCGTGCATCCTGCATTTCGCAGACTCCAACTTGGCGAATTTTGCGTCGCAACTTGCGCCTACCACCGTGCAAAATCCAATTGACCAAGGAGCTCAAAGTTAATGAACATAAACAACACCGTTTGTTCGCTGGCTAGGCTTCTGAACGTTTTGAAAGGGACACAAAATTTGGCCAAAACATTATTCTTAACAAACAAAGTTGCCGTATATGTATATGGGATGACACCAACCATCACGTGGTTTACCAGGTGGCGATGCATCAATTTACAAAATGTTACTGTTTTGAGCTACAGAACGAATTTCGCTAATATTTCACACATGGCATGTTTTATTTCATTTAAACATCGACCCATCCTTATTGGAAAAAGCCTTTAGAGCAAGCAGTTTGACAGAAAGACCAACAAAGGCTGAAAAATGTTTCTATGTTGAAATAAAAAGTATTAATCATGGTTTTTCGCACTAAATAAAGAAAATTACTCATTTTATTTATTAGAATATCTCAGTCGCATCTATATTTTACTATTTTCAAGTTATCTAATATAATAAAAATGACATTTAAATATTAAATCAGTAAAACTTTGCTCTCGAATTTCTGAGAATAGGAGTACCTTAACACAGAACACTATAAGTATTAAGCCAGCGAATTGTTTTTTAGCTGGGACTGAAGGTAGGTTTGATCATGTGATGGTCTATTACATTTTGTATTTCAAATGAAAATGGTCAAGGAACCTTAACAAAAAATATGTACCTATATTGTGTGTAGAGATATTTTACGTAGACATGATTTCAAATATTTTGGAAGAAAACTTTATATGAATTTAATCGAGAAAAATGGTACTGAACTATTTAGTATTGTTTTTAAAATGGTAGAATTTTTACCACTGTGCAAACTCTAGTAAAAATAACTGGGGAGCTGGTTTAAAAACCAACATAAATAAACTTAACATACATTCCAGTAACAACTGAAAGTTGTACTTCTGTGTAAGAAATGAAAGCTTAAATTCTTCAGCTATTATTTTCGCTCTTTAGGCTGCTGCTTCTTAACAATACTCGTAGATCCAATTCCAGCCTTCTTCACCGTAAAGGATGCTGAATGCTCTTTTCATGGATATTACACTGCTCTCAAAGTCAATTTGTCTAATCTCCAACAAAATAGGACACATCGACAGGAAGTGGAAGACATGTTTGTTTACTGTAAGATTAGTAGATTATTCGATTCCCTCGTGCTGTTCACTTCCCTCGATTTGCGCCGGTAAAACGTAACAGATATCGATGTCGCTTGAGCTGAGAGTTCTTAGCGAAATTGCTCTTCGTCTTCAGATTTAAATTTGAGGCTGTGGTGTTCGCTATTCCAAACTGCGGATTCTGTGTTCATATATAATTGACTTAGGATATTCAATGTCTTCGATGATAACCTAGTGACGGAGAGTTTGTAAAATAGCGATCTTATATCGATGAAGTCAAAAGCAACTCTAAAAGCTCCTGCTCATTTCCTGCTAAGAATGAGCAATATTGATCAGAACAAATATCTGGTTAATAGCTTGATTCAACTAGTTACAGGTTACAGCTATCAAGATATAATTCGGTCGTACAGAAAAAAAGAAAATATTTTTAAAGAGCAGTTGAAGAAGGCTAAACCTCTATAGTTCTCACTTCTCAGCTATATTTTTGTGTCTTCCTCTTTGTGTAGAGGAAGGAGAATCGACTTTTTAAAGGCTTGACGCTTGAGGAACATTTGCAGAGGAAATATTTTTAGATTGCACGCATTTGACAGCATCAGTGGTGCATCCTCTTTTAAGCACTTATGGAACTAAATGTTATTCTATTAACACATTGAGCTTTATTTATTTTGTTATCGCGATTTTTGATTGAACTTCGTCCAAATAGTCATTCAACATAAGGGGAGAGGCATAATGTATCGGATTACTATTGTTTTCGGGGATAAGAAAGAAGATTGCAAACGTGTACCTACTTTAAAGATAATCTCGAAAAACATTTAAACAGTCTTGCAGATGCGGCCACTTCGATGAGTTAAGCAAAATACATATTTTTATTGTAAATACACTTTTTGTTAGCTTTCAAATACCTATAATTTCCTGAACATGTCCGCGCTCAATTTCTGTTATAAATGAAAAAGTTTAAAAGTTTTTCTGACTGGGTTTCCGCATTTCATGACTTGGCTATGTACGAGAGATTTTATTGGGGCTGATTTACCAATGATTTCATCCAAATCTTCTACATTTAAGTCTCTTCATATTTTGTTGCACCAGATTCAATTCATTGGCTGAATTTTGCTTTAATGCACTTACTTGACGCTCTGTTAGAACTAATTTTAGTAGTAATTTAAGTGCTGTTACAAGAACAAGAACAAGAAAAAGTGTACGCCCCGACATTGAGATCATCTAAAGACACCAATACTCGTACGTCCTTAACAACTAAGCAGTAGTCGTTCGTCGAAGAGCCTTGTTTTTCCTCCTTTTATATTGCATTTTCTTCAGTAATCCATTGAGTACCTACAGTTAAGATATGTATAGGTACAATAACATCGCGCCTTCCATTGCTTTCTATTTTTAAGACTTAAACCTCATTTATTGACTTAAAAGAGAGACATCACCTTGATTACGTATGTACATACTGACTTACGTACATTGGACATACGGTCGATAGGATAGCCCGACATTCGCATTGAATCTTCTCTCTAGCTTCGAATTTATTTTTTATATTTGTGATTTCCCTAAAGTCCCTATAATATCATTTTAATAATAAAGGTTCCCATTAGAAGTCATGGGTAACTCTTGCCAGCCTAAGGCTGCAAAATTATTGGAATTCCCGTTTGCACTGTCGGTCTTTGGAGAAACAATTTATCAGTTAACTTACTAGCTGTACGAGCTTTATAACGACATTGATATGGTCAGCGAATGTTATTCTGTCGTCCAGGGTATGCAAATGAATATTAACGCTCCGGTCCGAAGAATTCCCAATTCGAACCCAGAAAAGCAATGCAAGAAAGAAAAACTGGAGAGCGCAATTCGTGACAGACTTAGATCCAACCTACTGCAATCCACTTAATTAAGCGTTACATTCCCTATTCATACTTAGTAAATTGCAATAGTTTGAACCCCATTACGCAAATACCCCAGTTTTTATGAAACAGTCAGGAATAATTCAAGTGAAAAATTCATATTTCAAGGGCATAAGACAAAAGTGGTATTACTCGGTTATGAAGGTATTGATTTGTTACACATGCCGCTGCGAAAAACCATCATTGTCTCATATCAGAAAATACGTAGGCGTTGTTAACGCCCAAACCCACATTCAAAACCACTAAACGAATCTTTATTTACTATGGAATTTTGTTACGATACAAGTTATATTGCTCTGTTTACTCACCAAAAAACGCCTGTAAATGTAGCTCACTGTGTTAATTGTCAACTACAAGAACACCGAATCAACGTTACAAAACATTTGAACCGGTCACAGCTTTTATTTCATTTATGATTCCTAAAACCGTTGATTTCAATGGTGTTTAAATATTGCTATTTACTTTTGGCACTAAAAATGCTAGCTGATTTGAAGTAGGTACACATTGTACTTCGTTGCAACCTTCTTTAGGCCATAAACAGTATCGCATATGAAATTTTCAAGCGATAGTGACTATTCAAACAAATAAATAAGACCTTAAAAAACACCCAGGAATCCACTCAACATTTGTTTGCTTTTATTGCACCACTTAAGCATTTCACTTATGAAGGATATAGAATGATCGTAAAATATGCATGACATAAATTCACGTATCCGCTAACCACTCTGTATTATGTCGTAACGTAGGAAAACTTAGTTAAACAAATCTTAGTCGACCGAACCTGAATACAATTTCCAACAGACTGAAATATGAATTCACCCTGTTGCTGCAAGGACGATGCTAGTGCTGATGGTGTGTTGTGCTGTCTAATGGGGCAGGCCCACCTGATGTTCCACGGGAAAAATGAACACTGGAAATTGGAGACTGCGCTATAAATATTTCATTTCTAAAGTGAAAGAGAAATTGTATATTCTGTTCCAAGAGGTTGGTTAGGCTCAAAAACAAAATAGGTGCTTTCGGGAGTACGAAAATAGGACACAGAGGATGCAAATGAACTGGACAATCTCACAGCTCCGAAAGTGTATGATTGTTCGAATAATTGCTTCGGGGTGATATGTAGTGGTTATGGTTACCCTTCAAGTTGACTCTAGCTGGACAGCAACATTCAATAGTGAGTGCATACTTGAGTTAAACCACCTAAGTTACTTTTAGTTTTTCTTAACTTGGTGTTGTACTGCACGAATGAAGTACAAGTTTTCATTAACTTACGTCTTTTTTTATTGAAATTGAACTCTTTAAAGTTTAAATGTACTTTTATTTTCTGCAGATAAGCAGGTTTTCCCAAAATAAATCGAGACTGCATTGGGCTGCTGCAGCCTGGAACAAGGTTTCTCAAGAAATCTGGGTTTCTACGAAATGTAAACATCCAAATATAGGACTTCACCCCTGAGTACGAAGTGTGACAAAGGTTTGTGAAGCTTTATGTAAATTCGCTTTGAAGGCTGGAGATCAAAAGACATCTGTTCTACGATCTCACTATTTACTATGAGCCACTGGTAGTAAGGGGTTGTAATACATATGTAGGCATGTACCTACCAACAATGTATTAAAGTGAATTAAATATAATAAATATATATTCTAAAATTAGGGTTTTTTCATGTTTCCTCTTGATTGGACAGTCTCTTATGTGGACTAAAACATCCGGTCCCGTGACTGTCCACTTCAGAGAGATTTCACTATATGTATAGGGAACTTTTATGAGTAGAACTCGGAAATTATTCCAAGTTTAACTTCGAGAAGAAGTTTCCATTATTAAACAAGTATTGAAGCATCTGTAGACATTAGAAACCATATCCCAATAGAAACCGTCCGTGAAGTTCTCGACGAAAAAAAAATGTGTTGCGATAATTATCAACCGATACAAAATTGCAGTACAAGCAGGAATTGTCGCCTGAAAGTTGCTTGCCAAACGTATACAGCTTAGTGTTAAAAAATGCAAGCGAAGTCCATTTCAGTGCGAAATAAAATTGTATCGGTGTGAGTGGTTTTAGGTTTTAGTGATTTAAACTTCGATACTACTACTACTTTTCCGAACTCGCGTTGGGTCTCTCTGCGTCCTCGGTCAGGGCCACCATTGACGATTGGGTTTCACACGAACACAATTTGTATGGCACGGCTCACCAGGATGCAGGCAGACGTTTGGAAAACATCATCGGCATTCTTGCTGTCCTCAGCAAAAAACACCGCTGACAAATTATTATCGTTCTTATGGACACTTTCCTTTTGCAAAGCATCTTAATGGGTTGGGCTTACGTGACACTGAAACTCACCACCTATTCATCGACTTCAAAACCGCGTATAATAGCATACATCGTCAGGAGCTCTATATGGCGATGGCCATTCGGGATTCGGAATCCCGGCAAAACTGATTCAGCTGTGTCGCGTGACGCTGGAAAACACGCGCTGCAGCGTGCAGTTTGGAAGTAGCTTCTCCGAACTATTTCAAACATGCACCGGATTTCGGCAAGGAGATGCGCTATCATGCGACTTCTTCAAACTCGTACTGGAGCAGATAGTGCGCAGGGCAGCTGTTAACACGGCAGGCACTATCTTCAACAGGTCCGTCCAGCTGCTGGGCTATGCGGACGATATTGACATCATCCGTCGCTCCCAGCGTGCCGTGATAGAAGCGTTCACGGCGATTGAAGAACAGGCGAAATCAGTTGGCCTTGAAGTAAATGAGGACAAAACCAAGTACATGCTATCAACAAACAAACAAGCAAGTGTCCACCGCCTATGACAAAACGTCACTGTTGGTAGCAAAAATTTCGAGGTAGTTCGGGAGTTTACCTACCTCGGAGTAAACATTAACTCCACTTATCACACCATAGTGGAGATCCGGCGAAGAATTACCCTAGGAAACCGTTGCTACTTCGGTTTGGCCAAACAACTGGGTTCAAAACTCCTAACTCGAAGGACGAAATGTGTGCTCTACAAGACCCTTATCTTGCCAGTTGTGCTTTATGGCGCCGAGTGCTGGACCATAGGCAAGAAGGAAGAGCTAATACTGGGCTCCTTCGAAAGAAAAATTCTTCGGCGGATTTTTGGTCATGTATGCGAGGAGGCCGAATGGAAGAGAAGATACAACGGCGAACTCTATGAGCTGTACCAAGATGTGGATGGAGTCCAAAAAGCCAAAACACGTCGACTACATTGGCTCGGCCACATCGAGCGAATGGACAATAATGATCCGGCTAAGATGATCTTCGAATCCCAGCCCCCAGGTTCGAGAAGAAAAGGAAGACCAAACCTCCGTTTCAAAGACCAAGCCATCGCGGATGCCAGAGCGCTTGGTCTGGACAACTGGAAGCAACGTGCCCGGAATCGTAGAGGATGGAAGGCTGCAGTGTCTCAGGCAGAGACTCTTCACGGATCGGGAGCCCGATAAGTAAGTAAGTTACGTGACACCACTGTCTTTGACCCTTTTGGAGAGTGCGACGATATCTCGCATCACTTCATGTGCTATTGTCCTGCTTTTGCTCGGCGCAGGTGGCAGATCTTCTGTGCTGATGTGATGAGTGCTGATACTGTAAGCTCCTCAATTCTGAGGTACATTCCAAGCTTTCTATGAAAGTCGAGAAAATTGTAGGAAAATGCGTGATACTGAATTTGCTTCCTGGTAGTACAATGGACCAGATGCGTCTGAGTGCTCCAGTGAAGGTTTTCCTAGCCCGACAAAAAATAAAAACTATGAGCTGAATGTGCTCATTTAGAAGATTTCAACTAACCTCAAGAGAAAAAGTCCTCAAACGCTTTTCAGAGAGTTCATGTTTTAGATATGGAAATATAGGGTTCAATTATTAACACGTTCGCGGACAGTTGAAATCGCAAGCGGTGTTGCAAAATGCACCAATCATAACTTTTTTTCCGGTTGGCATTAGGTATTGGCGCAGGAGTATTCCTGCAAAGATTGGTCAAACTTGGACAAAGAGGCGTGGCACCGCCCATACGAAAAATACGTTGAAAATCTTATATCTCAAAAACCACAGAATCGATTGAGTTCAAATTTACACACATTCTAAGGGAAAGGCACAGGAGTATTCCCGTGAAGATTGGTCAAAATTAGACAAAGAGGCGTGGCACCGCCCATACGAAAAATACGTTGAAAATCTTATATCTCAAAAACCACAGAATCGATTGAGTTAAAATTTACACACATTCTTAGGTAATGGCACAGGAGTATTCCTGTGAAGATTGGTCGAAATTGGACAAAGAGGTGTGACACCGCCCATACAAAAAAAAACAGTCAAAATCTTATATTTCAAAAAGCTACCAAATCGATTTCTGATTCGAGTGCGTCAAGTTAATCGTAATCCAGTAATGGACTTTACGCCGGACATTTACAATGAAGCATTGATTTGCATTGAAGATTCCTGTTGCCGATTGCTAATAAATCATTAGCACAGTTGGGAATGCCATCACCTAACCGTGCAATGCATGAAATTTTTGATGTAGAATTGCAACATGAACTACAATACGATCGCAACGAATTGAATGCTTTTGTTCAAGCAAATCTTTCGACAGTAAATGCGGAGCAAAAATAGCCTACGAAACTATTATGCAAGCCGGTGGATTTTATTTTCTGGATGCACGTGGAGGCACCGAAAAAACGTTTTTGATTTCATTTGTTGTTGGCAACGATACGCTTCCAGTATAAAAATTCATTGGCGTTGGCGTCTTCTGGCATTGCAGCCATTTTGTTAGATGGTGGTCGGACAGTACATTCTGCTTTGAATTACCAAGTTATTGAAACTCCAATATGTAACATTTCAACAACATCTGGAACGGCGAAAACGCTGCGGTATCATTATTTGGGATGAATGCACTATGGCAAATAAGAAATTTGTTGAAGCTTTGGAAAGAACTATGAAACATGTTCGAGATACCTAATTCAGTATTAATTGCTGGTGCATTGATTTTATTGTCAGGCGACTTAAGACAAACATTGCCCGTCATTCCTAGATCGACAACAGCTGATGAAATTAACGGTTGCTGAAAGTCTTCATATTTATGGGGATTTGTTAAGTCGATGCGATGCCATTGCCAAATGATTTTTGCCGTTTTGTACTGTCAAAAGAGAAATTGATTTAAAGTGTTTTCCCTAACATAGCACAACAGTGCTACCATGCGTGGTTGAGTGATAGAGCAATTTAAGCTGCTAAGAACAAAGATGTCAGTGAATTAAAAATGGGTAATCCAAGATTCCTGGCGACTTGGTACACCGAAAATGGAAAAACCAAATATAGTGTAGCACAAAGCATAACAAGAAAAACTATTTACCACTGATTTAAATGAATTTGAATTTGATTTTTTATATTTCTATTTTGTACTACGAAGTGTGCAGAGGGTCCGCTAGTTTCATATGTAGGGAAAGAAAAGAAACACTGTTTTATTTCATGTAAAAAAAAAATAAACAAATAAGAAATTAAGAAGAATAAGAATAAAAGATTGAAACTTCAATCATTTCGTTGTGAATGGAACAGCTCAAAACAAGGAACAATGCAAAGTGGTGGTTTTTCTGGACAAATTTTACTTAGTCTCCTTCTTGGTTTTGTTCTTCGAACACTGACGGCATCTCCTGTGGTAGGTCTTGCTGGGATCTTTGGGATTTGAAATATTATCCGGATAGTGTTGTTCATTTTGAATTTGGACTTTGGGATTTCCATCTTCCGTCTTCTTTCTTTTCCCCCCATATTTAGCGACCGTTTGTACCAGTTGTCTTCCATCTTCTAAGTCCAGCGATATACAGAGAAATTCTTTTATCAATTCATTTCGAAAGTCGAGAAGTGTAGCTTTATTTTTGAATTTATTCATTATAGAAAAAGAATTCCATATAGCAACGTCCAACGGGTGAAAGAGAACTTTTTTATACCATCTGACGCTTTTTCTACGGGACGAATAATAACTAACCATTTGATCGCTTCTGTCGATTCTGGACATAAATTCATTATATTTCTTCGGGTTTCTCCTTTACTCGGTGGAACTAATTGCTAACACTTACTATTTTTGGATTATATTTTGTAATGATGCAAAGCACATCTCTCTTGTCCTTTCTTTAGCTTCATATTTATAATTGATTTTGAATTCCCACGCCTGTTACTTCTTTGGGTACCTGTGCAATGAGTTTTCGTGTGAGCAGTTTCTTCGCGAGGTATATGCTAATGTAAAAATTATCCATAAACAGGTGATGCCCTCGGTCTAAATAAGGTCGCAAAAGAGCAAACACTAGCGCTTCGATTTTAGACATACCCTCATTTGCGTCAGTTTTGCCTTTGTAGATGACCATATTCAAAAAAGCAATTATATACATAAAGGACGATCAGACTAGAGAAGACCTTAACGCAACGCAGCACTCAGAGAAAAGAGAGACATATCGAAGGCTCTTGAGACACAGCAAATAGAATTAAAGAACCCAGAAACTACTAAAAATAACCCCTAGAGAAGACGATTTCAGTACATAAATGACGAAAAGAAATACGACGATGAGAGTCCTTGCTCAAGTGGCTTTAAGAAACAGAGACAGACTGAAAAGACAACAACTAGCAATGGAAACCATAGACAAAAAAACAGCATCTATAACTTTTTCAAACCAGCAATAAAAAGGAAACTAACAACAACAAAAACTAGCAACAAAGCCGACAAAGTCTAGACACAACAAAATTAGAACAAATGAACAAGACCACAAGAATCATGTCCTCAAGCCGGCTAGCCACCGTGAAGGACAAAGGCTACTATAACCCCCCATTACATAAAAACAATACACGTAAAAACAATTCTAAAATACGAGAAAAACAAATGAGCAGCTTAAAAAACGCATTACAAATCTGTATCTATTTATTTGATTAATACAAACATGTTTCCTTGTTTAATCTATTCCTGTCTACGAATATGATTAACTAATCACTCTTGTAAGTAGTTTAATAAATTCGACGAAAAATTGATTAAACACTAAAATGAATATATATTTAGTTACAAATTATGTTCAACATAAGTACAAAAATATGATGGAAAATTCAATGCAGGGAGTGGAAAGTGTTTGGCACATTGATAAATAATAAAGTAATATAACAAAATATTATCTAAACAAACATTTTGATTTTTGTAGTCTGTACCAGCACTATCGTCAGATAACTTAAAAGCACTGTCGTTTCAAAAAAAATCCCTGTGCGGGTATAGTAAGTAAAACACCAGCACTAGTGCCAATCCAAATGAGATCTTTACATGATAACAGGGCGCCTTTATGTTGACGAATTATTTCGTCACAATTTGAAAGCATTTTGTTAACATCTGGCACTAGATTAACTTCAGTAACAAGTTGATATAGTGCGCGTGCTCTGTCCTGAACAGGGGACATCGGGTGATGGGTGTTGATCTGTTCCCTCCATTTGCGCTGCGGATGGGCTTCTCGAAAAAATTCAAGAACTCGTCGCAATCCTGCGCACATCTATCCCTCGCCATCTGCCATGCTTGATTAGTTTAGGCATCCAATCGTGTTCTCAGCATGTTGACGACCATGGGATACCAGGACTTTGTGCCTACACATAGAGGACACAAGAATGTGAAATGGGCTTTGGTCATCAATGAGGTCACGGATATCCCGTGATCTGGTTGAACCCCTGCAAATGCTCGGGATGGCATGTAAGGCATTTAATTGGCAATATAATTGGCCTCGGTAATCTGCCAACGGTTGATAAGTCTGGCGGTGGTTCCTTCCAATATTTTACCTCTTTCAGCTTCGTGACATTTGCCATGTGTTCACGCTCGCTCTTGATATGGATGTGTCAGCCGTTGTATGGGCTGCGTCCTGCTGCCGCCCTATTTCTGCTATACACGAGCGGAGCGCGATTTCGACGTTTCCATAGTAGCCTGTGGTAGCCGCTCTCCGTCCCTGCTAATTTTCCACTTAGCATGGCTTCACTGGCCGTCATAAACTCGGGCTCGCTCACATATTTTACAATCCGCATGAGCGATGAGCGAAACACGTCCCTGTGCAATACGTCAACGTCACCCATTGCACAAAGTGGATTTGATTTCACTTATCAGTTGCTTTTTCCGTAAGACCGTACACAACAACTACAATTTGGGTCGACCCCTCGGAAATAGCAGTAGCACGGATTCAAACTCGAGGAAAAAGGAAGAAAAAAAAAGATTTTGTCTTAACGCACTGTTGTTTAAGTTTGCCCAATCGTTGGATTGCAAATGTGTACTTAATGTTTATTTACATTAGCACTGCACATATGGCTTTTATTGTTTGATTATATATCAGTATATTGCACAGGCACTTAATCAATCGATTTGGCTCCATTGGGCCAAAATTGTTCGAAATATGATTCGACGTTAAAAAAAATAATATACACTGAAGATAACTAATATTTTTTATTATATATATATTGGGGTGGAGCGAAAATACGTTATTTTGTTTATTGGTATCTAATAGTGAAAAAAGATGCCTTATAGGCTTAAATATCTATATATGTATATGCAAATATTATTCGATTTGGATAACGATAAACAACTTGGGCTCCAAAGCAAGGACTTAATTAATGACTTAATTGGGAAAATCGTCATAAAACTTCTTATTCCGAACATTCGTTTTCCTTTCCTAAACACAATACATCCTTTTTTCATATTACATTTAGTTTTTCCCATATTATAGCACGATTAAAAAAAATCGTAAAATAAAGCCAAAAATCGACCTTTTCGTAATCAAGTGAGACGGTGTGCTTTAATTTTTTTTTTTTTGAATATCTAGTTAGCCACGCCTTCTCTTTCATATCAGTTCACTATTGTTTTCCGAGTCTATCAGTCGTATAATCATCTCTTTTAAAAATATTAAGCTTAAAAAAGAGCATGCAAAGAACGCGAAGTATATTTAAATATCCTATATTTGGTGAACCTTGTGATATAAAAGAAAACGTTATACTTATGAAGATGAAATTACTATACTATACTGCAAAGTGGCTGCCCTATGTCCTCGATAGACTCGCGAATTCCATCTTTGAGGTCTTGACCGACGCTGGGCTGTTGGCGTAGAAGACCTTATCTTTCAAAGGAAGAAGTCGCAATGTGTTAAATCACAAGATCTCGGTGGCCAATTGTGATTACCTCTTCGAGAGATAACACGGTCCGAAAACTTTTCTCGTAAAAGATCAATGGTTTCGTTGCTTGTGTTGCACGTAGCGCCGTCTTGTTGAAAGTAAACGTTGTCCAGATCAATACCATCCAACTCCGGCCATAAAAAATCATTAATCATGCAAAATTCCAAAGAACAACGAGGGTTTTCTTCAACACTGGGCTACAGCAGCAATATTCTCAGTTGTTTTTGAGCGACGTGCACGGGTTTTATTCTTCGCATCACTAACTTGCCCCAACATATCTAATTTTTCCACCAATTTCTGTATTGCGGTTCGACAAGGTTCTTCACGACGACCCAAAAATGCTTTAGTTTTGTGAATTGTGACTGCAAAATTTGCACCATTTTTGTAGTGAATTTTTATAATTTCAATGCGTTGCTGAAGCGTGTATCGTTCCATTTTTAGTAATGGCGTAGTTCTACTAGTCAAAAAATAACAGCTTCTAAAGTGGCAGCTTCCGAAATAGCGGGCTATTCAAAATAACAACTCTTAGACCCGTTTGCTGATACTACTCATAGTGATTTAAGTCACACATAAATTACTTAGTGCTACTTATTGGTTTGCACCAAAATCAAAGTTTGTCATAAATGAGACTAAGTGAAACTTTTTTTATGGGGAAGAAATAGTAGGCCATAAAGCGTTTAAGTTGCACTTAAGCAATTTTTGCAATGACATTGGAGAGAATTGTAGCGCAAACAAAAATAGTTTTTTCTTTAAACAAATTAAAATATTGAAATGGACTTAGAATTAATAGATTTGTTGGAAGACGATGCAGAAGTATTGGAACTCATTGAAGTGGGTGTTCCTCGTCGGATAAACAATAGAATTGAGTATTTTTTTTAGCTTTGGTGAACTTGACTTGACTTGAATTTTATTGAAATAAGGATGAATCAATTTTTCCGCATTTATTTTACGTTTTTTGTACTGCTACATGGTTCATCTTCTGCTACAAGGCACAACTCATCCACTTCGTCACCATCAGGAATATTTTCAAAGCCTATTACTGTTTTCGAATTCATAATCGACAATGCGAGGTCAAAATTGGGATCGGTCACTTGTTGCGCTTTGCCACCTCCAGTCTGAATCACAGATAATTTTTCGTCTGCGGCAATCTTTCTTATTTCCTTTTTATACGCTTGGTAGAAGTTCTTAAGCGCATCAACACTCCTGTGGCATCCAGACACCGACTGGGAATTAAAACTAGTGGTAATTCTTTCCCAAGCCGCTTATTTTTCCTTCCATGTCACTCCGTCCGTTTTTTGTTTTCAATTATTAACTTTTCTTCAAAAGCGCATTGAAGAACCGTCCGTTTTTCATTTAAGGAGAAATTTGGATTCCTCACTCTTTTTAAATTTTTGTTTCTGCCATTACTGAATTGAAACTTTATATAGAACACTTTTTTCGCGTTTGCTTGCGCACTGAAATAAAACTCATTTGAAGTTTATTTGACATTTAGCAATACAGCAAAGTTGGCTGCGTTTTAAATTATTTTCATCTTAGCAAAGTGCAACTTAAATATTTTCTGACAACTGAAAATAAATTAAGTTGTACTTAGAACTTAAGGTTAACTAAGTTATGACACAGATTTAAGAACAGTATCAGCAAACGGGCCTTATTGAAAAACCATTTATGAATGGAGGAGACATCAACTTAAATAAGAATTGGAAACTGCAACCAAAGAGCCCACCAATCCAGGAGTAGCAGCTATAGTAACATCCAAAATAGAAAATATGTCGCTACTACAATTGTTGAAGAACACATCACTTTGCTGCAAGAGCCAGGTGAAGATTTAACTACAGATCCGCAGTACTTGCACTGAAGATCCAAATGAAGTTAAAAACTTTATCGATCCTGTCATTCAGCGCAATGTTTATTTTGCGCATCCTGAAAACTTTCTTCTGGTTATGGTAACAGATAGCAATAAACACATTAGAAAACTGGCATATCAAAAGCACGTAGTATGCCTCGGTCTTCAACACCCATGCTGTTTGAAGTGCCGCTTATTAACTTCAATGCATCAACGTATATCGATTTAATAAATTGGCAAGAAAAGCTTTCTGAGCCACCGATTATGCAAAACTTCTGCGACAAAGAAGTTCGCAGCAGCGTGGAATCTGGTGATGAAGGTGAAGTGTTCTTTTTAATGCTTCCGTGCCACACCCAGGCTGTTGAACGAGCTGTAAAGATAAAGACACGGAAGCTGCCACTTCTCAGTAGACAAAAAAGTCCCCCCTAACACAAACTACTGTCCCCCTTAATAAGTCAAAATTCAACAAAAGAAAACATTCAGTTAAAAATTTTGGAAATACCTACTTTCTTTTAATATTTTTAACAAGATTCTTTGTGAACACTTTCAAAGCTGAATGCATCCGCGCATGAACTACATCTCACTCCACGTGCTAAAGTTGTTCTACCGTACGTTTTTGTTTTGTACTGTCATCATTTATTTCATATTTTTTTGACTCTGGTGTTCAATAATAAAAAAAATATTTGTCTCCCTTTCTGAACACTTGTCCCCCCTAGAAAACTCATGTATTTTTGTATTTTTTAATCTGGCATCCCGCTATAAGTTTAGTAAAATCTTGTATCAAATTTTGATTTTTGAAGTCAGTGCGGAGGAAGAAGATCTTAACCAAATTGATCGAAAAACTACATTTATTTTTCTTTCTATTAGAATTCCGAATTTACAAAAAAAAATGTTCATACATCCGTGCTCGGGTGCTCCACCCTAATATATCCCTAATAATATAAAACAAAGTGAATATTTTTTTGTCGGAAGCTACAGAACAAACGGATGAACGGATTTTGACAATTTTTTTTTTATTTGTTAGCTTTTTATGAGGAGCAAGTTCGTGCATTTAAAAATATTTCATTTTGATTGTGGAAGTCTAAGAAATTCAATAATTAGACTTTGAACACAAAAAAAGTGAACTTCTCCTTCGTCTATTTGAATGAAATTAATTCCATTTTTTAGATACCTAAAACGCGCATCTTTTAAGTCCAAAACTGAGCAATATTAACAAATCCTTTGCGAAATTCCTTTTTTATCAATTTGTTAATTGACCAAGATTTTCAAATCGATCTCAGTGGTGGTTTCTTTTTTAGTTTTCTTTCAAGGTATATTCGTATTTTTTGAGAGAGCGGGAGGGTTTTTTTCATATAAATACTCAGAATCGGAACTGTAGTCGAATGGATTTGGTCTGCTCATGCTCAAGTGCTTTGCATCTGCTCAGCTCACGCGTTTAAGGTTGCGCTGAGTGAGTTCTTTTTTAGTTGGGTAGATATAGAGTATGTATATGAATTTAGCGAGTGTGCTGTCCATTTGAGTGGGACGGAGAATGGGACCGAGAATCGAGATTGAGTGTGATAAACTGATAACAGATAAGATAATCGGCCCAAGCGAGGTATCCGTCGGAACGGAAAATTCTCCGATTTTATACGATTCACAGGATTTTTGCTTCGAGGTGTTCTTCTTAACATCTATTCGGAATATTTCTCCGACAATTTGTAAGGCATTTTTCTTCAATTTTTGACAGCTAGGTTCCGATATAATCCGACAGAAATTGGTTGCGGAATTTGTTTACGATTTGGATTTGAGCCTCCGGCAGAGTAGGTATGCGTTGCGGAGAATTTTCAGCTCCGACAGATACCTCGATAGGGCCCAATGTGACATCTGAAGTGTATGGGATTGCGAGCAACGTTGCCAGACTTTTAAAAATGAAAATGCTAAATCATGTAAATAAAAATGGTGTAATTCTGTTCGACTAAAATTGAATTTGACTGCACATCTTTAAATGCAAAAACCTTAGAAATTGCTGAATATGTTTTGGTACATTTTTCACAGGCCTATAGACTATAGATAGAGGATACCTAGGCCTACAATCGCAAGTTTATTTCAACTCCTTAAAATTCCCCTATAAATTCCGGAAAAAAATTGAACAAGAGTAATTTATTTTTTCTTTTCGTTTCACTTTTTTCTTTGTCACGCTTTGCGTCCGAAAATACTGGTAGCATTAAAAAAGAGTATATGCCAACTTAAAGAGGACATCTGCAGGTACCACTAAGGATAACTATTAACTCGATATCTTTTAAGGTTTTTTAATAAATAGGCAAAATTTGAAACATTTCTACGATTTTCACCTGGATAAGTGGATACTGAATATGCTTTTCATTCTCAAATCAAACAAACCAACATCATCATCATGACATCCCTTTTAACCTTATTTTTCTCTCCTGTGACACAAAGGGAGATAGACATAGGCAGTATGCTGTTTGGTTTGCTAAGAAAAAAGGAAACCTATAAAAGAAATGCCAAATTTGTAAGAAAGGTGTGGTGTGTCTGCTCTCTTCCTCAACTTCTATTTCATTCAACCTGGCTGTGGCGTGGCGTACATATAACCCTAACCCGAGTCCTACCGAATTCCCTTTTTAAATTTTCACCAGTCAACACTATCTACCAAAAACCAAATTAATATACATGAAAGCAACCAAATAAATTTAATATTTTGAAAATGGTGAACACACGTAATCTGTCTGATTAATAAAACTGGCTGGCTATAAGAGAGGTTTTACAAATTTGAAGCATATTCATTTAAACATGGTGACTTATAAACCAATTTTCGATATCATTAACACCGATTGAATGTGTACATTTTTCCTAAATAACTGGTGAAAATTGGATTAAAATGTTATTATTTTTTTTTAACTGTTCTGAAACCACATTTTGCACGGGCAAAGCCGGGCGGGTACAGCTAGTATATTATAAATTAAGCTCAATAGCACTCTGGTGGACTGTATTTTTGATTCGACCGCTCTGATGGTGTACTGCTCTAAAACTATATCGTTTTGCACGTCCAAGGAAATGCAGCTGCTGTTGTTCTTGGTGTGAACGATAAAACTCTTCCTTGTTGTTGGTAGCTGCTGTATAGAGTGTGTCTACTTGTCGGTCGCAACCACCGCTACTCAGGCGATGGTATTTTCCATCATCGTAGGTAGTTGATGGGCGGCAGATGTTGGTCTTGTGGGTTAAGTTTGTGTTTTACGATGTCGACATTTTCGCGTCGCTCGAGGATCCCGCTACCTGGCTCGTGGCAGGGTTTTTTTTGTTTCCTTAATTTGATGCTCGCTGTAGTGATATTGCTACTTCCTATGCCTGTCTATGCGTAAATTAAAACTCTACGCGTTGAGAAGTCTTAAAAAAATATCTTTATTTTGACTGGCAGCGATTCTGCCTCACAAATAACTGAATACAATTCTTCTTAAAACTAGAGCTTAAATACTATTTTTTATGCTAACCTAAGCAGCATGTTCCCACAGGTATTCCTATACGTACGTGTTGGAATGCGGCTATTGTCGTATGTTGCTGGTGCAGGTTTCGGGTTCCTGGTCTATGCTGGATGTTGTCCGTTGCGCGTGCAGGTTTCGTGTTTCGGTTATGGGTTCTGCTTTGGATGTCGTTTGGATGTTGTCAGCGAATTCCGATTTCCTCATATGAATAAGTTTGGCAACTTATACTGAGTTAACTCCTCCGCCTTTTAAGATCGAACGCCCACGTTCGATTCTACCGGTCCAATTTGCCGTAGAATTTCTTCTACTCCTATCGTTCTAGGTGTTGGCAAGGGGTTTCCCACCTGTACTGGGTTTCCTACGAACGTTTCTGCATTTGATAGGTCAACCATTGTTTCTGTGCCTGGTATGGTCGCTGGAGCTGTTGACTTTTTGTTTTTTAGCTTTAATAGGGTAACTATGGCTAAAGCGATGAGCAAGGTTAATACGCAAAAAACGGCTAAATTGCTGTAATTGTTTCGGGTCTTCAGGAGGTCAATGTACTGTGAATTATTGGCATGTAGTTCCTTTATCATTTGGAGTGATAACACTTCTTCTGCATCTTTTCTAATTGAGGACGGTTGTAGAACAGCTGGTAATGGTTTGTACGAAGATATTTCGGTTGCCTTAAAAATTTCATTCTGTACTCTTATTGTTGTATTATGGAAATGAATTATATAGGTTCCATCTAACTGCACTCTCTCATCATTTATTTCAACGGTTCCAGCATATTGGTTGAAGAATAGAATGCCTGGGGCTATTTCTGTAAGTGTTGGGATGTGTTGATTATTTATCTCAGTACAGTTCGGAGATCGGCTCTTAAGTAGATGTGGGATACATGATGAATTGCTTATGTCTATAATATTATTTCTAGGACATACAGATAATCTATGGAAAGTTAAACAGGAGATCAAAACTCCGTACATTTTGTCTTTACATTCTAAAATATTTTCAAATGGAATTTTGTTAACAGTTTTGCCTTTTTTTACGGCCTTAATTAAAGTTGTTTTACACAATTCTTCGGATGTAGTAGGTATACTAATAATGTAGATAATCAACGAACTATTAGAAGCAATCTTTATTTGCGCAAACTCTAGGGCCTCCAATACATTGACATAAGGCATGTTTTCTTTAATTAGGATTTCTTCGATTGTATTTATCTCTATGTTTGAAAGAATGTAGGTGTTAACAATATTGGCCTTAGCCCAGTGTATTGCGTACTCTAAATTTACAATTTCTTCTTTTACTAATCCTAGTTTTAATTCTATATTCAAAATTAACTCCTCTTTAAACTTATCGCTATTTTCTATTTGTTTATTTATTTTATTTGACATGTCTACAATTTCGTCAACTTTCTTAATGAGCATTTTATTTATTACAATCTGGTTATTATTGTTGCTTAAGACATTATTTATTTTCGCGGTTATTATATCGAAATCGTGCGCATCAGGGCTTCCTGCTATAAATTTCCAGGCACTGCCTAGAAAATCTAATGAACGTTTAATTTTCGTTTTAGGCATGAGTCTGTTTAGGTGTGTCCGGATTTGTGTAATTTCGGCTTTTAAGAATGTCATAATAGGGTTATCTACGTTAATGTTTCCTAAAAGTAGCCTTTCTAACTCGTCTACTATTTCTTTGTACTGCTCCAGGTCAATAGCATGAATGACTCTGAAGGTTCCCGTCTGCACTTTTGCATTTCCTGTATCGATAGCTACCAGTTGCGAGCCAGAATAGTCTAGGATTTGTACTGTAGCGGTACCGGCCACGATTAAGAATCTAGAAAAGATAATGAGCTTTAGTTTCTTATGTGGGATTTATGGACGATCCTGCCTGACTGGGTTCGAATAGTAGTAATTCCATTTTCGGCCACAATTTCTTTTCGATACCTTGGGGCGAGTTTCGACCCTATTCTCCTATTTCTTCGGACATAGATGACGTCTCCCGGTGTATAGTTCTTAATCGATTGCCTGTTTTTATTGTGGTTGCGGAGATCTAATTTTTGTTTTGCTTCAATTTTGTCTGTATTTTCTTGACGGGTTTTTGCTAATTGGTCTTGGTCAGAACTTATATTTCGACCAAAAAAAAGCTCGACTGGTTTTTTTCCAGTTACGGAATGTATGGAGTAGTTATATTCTATTACAGCTTTTTCCAAAAGTTCCGTGAAGGATCGATGAGTATTATTTGTTTTAAGACATCTCATTATTTCTACGAGCGTAGAATGAAAGCGTTCGACCTGCCCGTTAACCGAACTTGTGTACGGTGGTGTCTTGAATATACGTATTCCAAGCTCGTCTTCAATCATGAAGGTAATGGACGCCGAACTAAAAGATTTCTCGTTATCGATGACTATTGTTTCCGGTATTCCGAATGACATGAGGATTTCCCTTAGGGGCTGCCTTATATCTTCTGCAGCCCTGGATTTAAGAATTTTAATTTGAACGTATTTAGAAAACTTATCAAGGGCCGTTAAAACTACTTGTTTTTCTGTGAGGAAAATGTCAAGATGGACAATTTGTCCTGGGTATTTTGGAATCGGTGTTGCCTGTAACTCTGGATTATTGGGGTGACGGTCGTACTTGCTTTCTTTACAGACAGTACACAAGTTGACGACTCTCTTGATTTTGTTTCTCATTGCTGGAAAGTAATATTGTCTGAGGATCTGATTTCTATTTTCCTGTTCGTTCCTATGTGCTCGTTTGTGTGTTTTCACAATAATATCTTCTTGATCTGATTCGCCAGTTACGTCTTCAACCTGTAACTGGGTGAACCTTATCTTGTAGTTACTAAAATGAGATGCATACACTGTTTGTATCATACCCATTATGTGTTCTGCTGTTTTGATGCCATTTATTACTGAAGGGTTTAATACCTTCTTAAGGATTTCTTTAAGGTTTTCTAGGTTGAATTCGGGTTCTATTATGGTATGCCTGTGATAGGTAGGAAATATTATTTCGAAATTGTTAGCAGGAGTTTCACCTTGTTGCAAGATAATTTGGTTCTTGTACGCGTTTATTGGAACTTCGATGCTTTGTATGATGTCTTGCGATGAACTTTCATCGCTATGTTCTGTGGGTGTGAGAGAGTGTACTTGCGAATTTACTTGAGGGGGGCGCGACAGTGCATCTGCCACGATATTTGTTCTACCAGGTTTATAGTGCAATTCGTAATGATATTCCTCTAGTATTGACTTCCACCGCTTCATCTTACTGTTATTGTTCTTATTGCTAAGAGCGTAAGTGAGAGGCTGGTGGTCGGTATAAATTTTGACATGTGCTGATCCGTAGAGGTAATTTCGCAGGGAGTTCAATGCCCATATGATTGCTAACATTTCTTTTTCGTTAGCTGCGTAACCCTCTTCGGTTGCACTAAGCGTTCGTGAAACAAAGGTTATTGGTCTATTTTCCTGGGAGAGAACAGCACCAATAGCGAAATTGGATGCATCTGTGGTCAATTCGAAGGGTTTATTGAAGTTCGGGTATGTAAGCACTATGTCCTTGGAAGTAAGGGAGTTTTTGATTTTTTTAAACGCGTCCATAGCTGCGGGGTCGAGAAAAATTTGTTTTTTAGAGGACTGAGTTTTGGACATACGTCCTTCCTCCCCTCTTAAAAGGGTAGTCAGGGGTTTCGCAAGTTTTGCGTAATCCTTGACGAAGCGGCGGTAATAGCCGGAAAGTCCGAGGAAAGAACGCAAATCCTTCAGAGTCTGGGGTACTGGAAAATTATTTATCGCCTCTACCTTTGCCGGGTTGGTCATAATTCCATCTGATGAAATAATGAATCCCAAGAATTCGACTTCCTTTTGGAAAAAATGGCATTTATCCAGCTGCACCTTCATATTGGCATCGTAAAGTGTTTTGAAAATGTCATTTATGTGCCGGGCATGATCGCCTTCAGTCTTGCTGAATATTACTATGTCGTCAATATAGACATAGCAGGTTTTACCTATATACTCTCGCAAGATGTCGTCGAGTGCCCTTTGGAAAATTGATGGCGCGTTTTTAAGGCCAAATGGAAGCCTAGTGAATTCAAATTTGCCATTGTTTATCGAAAAGGCTGTTTTTTCGATGTCAGATTCCTTCAAGGGAATCTGGTGAAACCCGCTTTTTAGGTCAAGAACGGTAAAAAAATTATTTTTGCCTAGTTGAGCTAGGACTTCACTTATTTCAGGAATGGGGTAACGATCGGCTATAGTAACGCTGTTTAGCTTCCTGTAATCGATCACCATTCTGTATTGCTTTTTCCCTGTGGAGTCTGGTTTCTTCGGTACGATCCATACCGGAGAGTTATATGGGGATCTGGAACGTCTAATGATTCCCTGCTCCAACAGGTCTTCAATCTGTCTCTCTACTTCGGATTTGAGTGACATTGGAAAGGGGTAGTATTTACTATAAATAGGTGAATCGGTTGAAGTCCGGATTTCTCCAACGACCTTTGTAGTAAAGGTTAGTTTCTCATTAGGTTCACAAAATAAGTTTGGGAAGTTGTTAACGACGGAATTTAAAAGATTTTGCTGTGTTACTGTCATGTGATCGGTTTTTACATTAAGAACGTTTACTGTTTGAGAATCTAACTGTTTGATTTTGACTTTTACAGAGTTTAAAATTTTCATAAAGTTATTTTTTGAGTCTATTACAGCAGAAAGTGCCTTTAGACTATCATTGCCAATGATGCCGTCAAAAGTTTGTAAAGTGGGTAGAAGGTAGAATTTGAGGTTTATATCCTTGGTATTAAAGAGATTAATAATTGTGTGTTGCGTTATACGGACGTCCCCAGCTATGGATTTTGCAAAAAAGGATTTTTCATTTTGTATAGGTTTTACGACTAAACGTGGTTGTATGTAGTTTTTGGAAGAGCCCGTGTCTATCAGAAATTTGTATATATTTCCACTCTTCGACTTGCCTTCAAAGTAGGGCAAGGAAGAGTTTTCTAGCCTAAAAAAATTAATATCAACGTTATCTGTTTGTTCGACTTCGGATTCACTGGGTTCGGGAGGTTCCTGTTGGTTGCTCAAACTGAGATTTTGATAGTTTGAGCAAAGTTCATCTTGGGATGGATCGATGTGAAAATTGGGATGTCTATTCATTCCAGGTCCTTGATACGTAGGTGCGTTTGTTCTTACAGGAGCAACACTGAATCCCTGTCGATTTTGGTAGTGCATGTCTCTAGCCTGTGGACTGTGTCCCTGAGTCAGGGGTTCTTGTTTAATGGCTGGAAATGATTGAGGGGGTCTCATTTGTTGGTTATTTTGATAACGATTTGTAGAGAATCTCTGCTGAGGGTTGTTTTGGTTGCGACTAAAACCTTGGTTAGGTGGGGATGAGTTATAAGGCTGTTGTATTTGTTGGGTAGGGTAAGATTGATAGGTGGGGTACTGCCTATTGGAAGGACCAACGTTAAAATTTCGTTTTGGGTACGAGTTTGGGTTTTGTGGGCGCGTAGGTTGTGGAGCGAAATTCTTTTTAATTGCTCCCTGGTTCGTCTGAAGATACTGAGACCTAAAATGTTGGTTCTCATACCTAAGGCATAGATGCAGGGCTTGAGGCAAATCTGTGGGCTCTTTCATACCCAGAAGATCTGATAAATTACCTTTCAGACCTCTTATAAATACATCCAAGGCTTTGTCTCGGTAAGTTTTGGTTAACAGTCGCATTGCCTCAGGGCCAATATCCATGCATGATATGTTGTTGACAATTAGGGTCAATTGCGAAGTAATGGCCTGATAAAATTCTTGTATGGTCTGGTTTCCTTGAACCATACCAGACATTCGGTATTCAAGAGTTGTAACGTCACGCTTGTCGGCGTAATGTACTGTTAGGCAATCTACGATACTACTCCAATTCAGGGGGGTGTTATTAGCCTCTAAGGCTGCATCGGCATTACCGATAATTTTATTACGGACGGTATTAAGAATACCGTAATATTTCGGGGTTCCCCTCATGTGCTCATATAGCGCTAGCACTCGTTCAACGCTTTTCCTCCAGGAGGAAAACTCTGAAGCCTCTCCTGAGAAGGTTCGAAGACCACTTATGATATCAGGAATTCTTTCTAAAGCATTTATATCATTCTGGTATTGAGGAAGTATTGTCTGATCTGTATCAGATGAACGTTGCGCATTTGGATTTAGTACGCTTTCGACTAACCTTCTTCCTTGTTGCTCTAATACTCGAGTTACAATTGAAGCCACGAGAGTGTCTAGTTCAGGGGTGGACCTAACCTCTCGAGGTGAATGA
Source organism: Cheilosia pagana (assembly GCA_936431705.1). Classification (NCBI taxonomy): domain Eukaryota; kingdom Metazoa; phylum Arthropoda; class Insecta; order Diptera; family Syrphidae; genus Cheilosia; species Cheilosia pagana. The sequence continues at coordinate 59,061,321 of OW386166.1, read as the reverse complement.
TCAACGTTGGACGCACTCGAATGGAATGAGCCATTGGGATCGTGATTATTAACTGAGGTCGAAGGAAGATTTACTGTGGGTGCGTACGTTGGAAGATTTAAGGTCGTAGATATTGCTTGAGATGTAGCGGGATTCAATATTGCGACATTGCTGGATGCCAAGGGAATTTGTCCTTGGTCTTGGTTCGGATTTTGGTCCACACCTGCTCCTGCCCTCGTGTTTACCATATTGCTACCTAGGTTAACTTTGAATATGATTTTAGGTTTAAAAATTATTAATTGGAATTACGCGTAAGCAACTGTGTTCTTACAATTTCTTTACCTTAATTAAGGTTCGTTTGATTGATAATTGCTTATAAAGAATTTAAAATTTCATGTCAACGTATGACTTTATCAATGGAACTAATATGCCTTTAACACTTGTATGTCAACTTTAATATTTATATTGGGCAAAATATTTATTCTTAAATGCTAGTAAATTGTGACTTTATCAATGGTACTAATATGCCTTTACCACACTCGTATGTCAATTTTAATATTTATACTGAGCAAAATATGTATACTTAAATGCTAGCTTACGTTAAACATCCAATTACCGCGCCGGTCAGTGGGATTTGTTCCTCTTTACCCATGTATGGTTACTAGGGGTCCCTCGCTGACTCCTTGCTGCTGCTGCTGCTGCGGGCTTCCTATAGGTTTCTTGCCTGATAGGATTGGTCTGGTTCACTGATTTCTGGTGAGCAATAGTGTTTTTGCGAGCGCGGGAGCTACTTCAGGTCGCTGGCTCTGTCACTGATTTTTGATTAACACTATTGTTTGTGCGAGCGCGGGAGCTACTTCAGGTCACTGGCTCTGTCACTGATTTTTGATTAACACTATTATTTGTGCGAGCGCGGGAGCTACTTCAGGTCACTGGCTCTGTCACTGATTTTTTTTTTTTTTTTTGAACCCGAGGTGCGTATCGCGAATTTCCACTAGAACTCGGGAGCTGCTTAAGGTCGCTGGTTCTTTTATACGGCACACAAACTACTTGAGGTCACTGGCACGTATAAGGGGAAAAAAAAACGATGCACGACGGGTCCCTGCTCGGGCGCCAATTAAAACTCTACGCGTTGAGAAGTCTTAAAAAAATATCTTTATTTTGACTGGCAGCGATTCTGCCTCACAAATAACTGAATACAATTCTTCTTAAAACTAGAGCTTAAATACTATTTTTTATGCTAACCTAAGCAGCATGTTCCCACAGGTATTCCTATACGTACGTGTTGGAATGCGGCTATTGTCGTATGTTGCTGGTGCAGGTTTCGGGTTCCTGGTCTATGCTGGATGTTGTCCGTTGCGCGTGCAGGTTTCGTGTTTCGGTTATGGGTTCTGCTTTGGATGTCGTTTGGATGTTGTCAGCGAATTCCGATTTCCTCATATGAATAAGTTTGGCAACTTATACTGAGTTAACTCGTATACACCTTACCTACAGCCTAGCATATCTGGCCATCCGTTGTTATCAACCTACCATCCTGTCCTTCCATTGAAATCCTATAGAACCTATCTGTCTTTCCAATTAATTTAGCTTACCTGGTCGTCTTTTACCGTCCATCCATTCAACAACACCTATTTCATCCATCGGCTTACCTTCCGTCGAACTAAAATCATCTGAAATAATAACAACCAAATAAAACGCTCAACAATTCTTTTTTTATCAAATACGATTATTTATTTATAACTAATAACTACATAGGTACTAACATTGTATACATAAAACATATCACAAGCTTATAAATATATTAAATAAACAGCTTTCATCGTCGCAATCATCATCTGCAATGAACATAAAAATAATAAATTATAATACATCAAACAAATACTGAATCACATACCGTTCCTTGTTCCTTCATTTGTCGCCTGCGTTGATATTGTACCCTTTGTGCAGTCTCTGAAATAAAAAAAATAACAATAAACTGGATAAACTATTTATCATATCTATACTTATTTATCCTATCGAGCCGGGTAAAACATCCAGCAAAAAATTCCCATCCTTGTTGGTAAAGTTGCCTAAAGAAAACAATAGTGAATTATTAATATAATAAGAATAATATTTACCTCCTAATAGAGAATAGACTATACTCCTTCCTGTGCCTCAATTTGAAAATGTTGATAACAAACTTCTTCACATAAAGTATATTGGGATTTGTGGCAGCATGTGTAAATCTAAAAAAAATATTGGGAACTGCAAAAAGTGATTCGAATCAACAAAATTATTTATAATTATTTCCTTCTACCACCGAAATTTATCTCTATACTCACCACAGCATCAACTATTTGTTGTTTCCCTCCAAATGTAAAACACGGCTAGTACGTAAAGTATTTAAAAGGGAACATTCATCTTATATATAAATATGCGAATGCAAATATTTAAGAACCGCCTTACACACAAAATATTACCTTGATTCCATTATGTTGTTTACAAGTCATGTCACTTTAATGATAGAATTTTTCCACCAGGCAAACTTTAACAAGATAAATAAAAGAAATGATTTCCCTGTAGGAACATGTAGGACGATTAAATTTGTTTATTTACAAAGGACGACCAAATTCACGACGTAATAATTTTCAAATTCTGACAGTGACAGTCATAGGTTGCATTCAGTAAATTGACTGTCTTGTTGACCTTGTTTACATCTCGAGTAGTAAATGCGTTAACTCAATTTAATTTTTTTGATTGCATTATTTGATTAAAATTTGCATCAAGTAATTCATTATTTTAAAGTTCCGTTTTAAGCCAACTCACATCCAACATCTTCATCCTAATTTTGTACTTACCCACATTTAAAGGGGCCATGTCCATTTCGAAGATTGTTTATGTGTCAAAAAGTCGATTTTAAAAATAACGGTAAATTTAAAAAATGGCGGCGTACTTCCGCATATACCTGGCACTGTTTGTAAAGTGTTTTTCAATAAAAGCGCTACAAAAGTTTTTTTTTAAATAAAACAAAAACGGTTTTGGATATCAATGAAATTCTTTATTCCTGTGAAAGTACGTTCGATGCCATTATGTATGGAACCTGATTTCTTTTGCATGTCAACCACGGGCACGCTTGCAGAAGTCCAGACGCTGAACCCAATTTTCGACGGTTTTAAAGCATAAATCGGCCGATACTGCTGCAATTTCACATTCGATATTCGTAAGAAGTTCATCAATCGTCGCTGGCTTGTTGGCATATACCATAGACTTGACGTAACCCCACAGGAAATAGTCTAACGGCATCAAATCGCACGACCGAGGCGGCCAAGCGACTGCACCATTTCGTGATACCTATAACACGTTCTCCAAACTTGGTTTCCAATAAATTGATTGTGACATTCGCTGTGTGGCTAGTGGACCCGTCCTGTTGGAACCACATGTCCTCCAAGTCCATATCATGCAATTGTAAGGATGTAGGCCAAGATCTTTTCGAAAAATTCGCCACAACGAACAACGACGTCACAGAGATGCCCAACGCTTAAGAACGACGTGTGAGAGACACATTTGGTCTTTCTTCAGCTGAATCCTCAGCGGCAACAATATTCTCGACACTACGGGCACTTCTTTGTCTTACTGGCACGGGAACATTTTGTACTGTGCCTGTGGATTCAAATTTTTCCACTAGATGCTCAATTGCTGATCTGCTATGACGATTATGACGACCATAAATTGGACGTAGCGCTCTTAACGTTGAGGCCACTGACTCCGAATTTAATTTTTTTCGAAACAAGTGTCTGTTTTTCTTCTCTGACTTGTACAAAAAATGTGTTATGTTGTTTGACGAAGAAATCAAAATTACCCCGGAGCTTGAATATCATCTTGGCGAAGACAACAATTATGAATTTAATGATTTTGCTGAGCTTGATAGAGCGAATAAAGTTAGTACGCATGCTTTAGTGTTTACATTACGTGGCCTAAATTCTAATTGGACATAGACTATATCTGCTTATATTGGCGCTGCACACGGTGAACAAATGGCAGAACGCAGCTGCAACTTGTGACCAAGGTAGCAACAATAGAAAAGCATATTTATATTTATAAATGCTAATCAATGAGCGCAAAGTGTTTTTACTGTAGGTTGCTCCACACCTCTTTAAAAGCGTCAGGAATACACTGCTTAAAACGTATATTAACATCCATAAAAACATAATTTCATAACTTCGGACAACTGTCCGGTGGTTTGCTTATTTTGAATTTATTTTCAAATTTTTGTGGGGAAATGATCAAAAGCCAAATTGAGTTGGTGTTTGTTCAGGCCATCGAAGCTGTAGGAAAGATTTTGCTAATCAAATCCCAAACTCCAAATAGTAAGACCTTAAAAAAAACGCTGCGCTTAAAATGTGTGATTTTTTATTGTCTAGGTTTTAACTTTGTATACGCCAAACAAAATTGTTAAAAAAAGTTTCAAATTCAAAGCAAAGGGTGAAGAAGAAAATCTGACATGAAGGCAACGGTAAATACACCCATTAGTTTCAAGGAATCCGTTGGTTTTCCTGTACAAACAAAACTTAATTTAACTATTTATAAAAAAAACTTCGAAAATCCACAATTCTTAAATTGTTTTATGTTAAAAAGTTGCGTACAAAATATTTAGCAAAAGGTTTGAGTCAACTAAATACTGATAAGTTTTATTCATACCGATCTGAGTAAAAGGTAAGTGCCGCCGCTTTTCGAACATGTCAAAATTTGAACTAACTCAAACTGGTTTTTATTCATACGAAACGTAGCAAATGCTTTCATTTTGACATCTCTCTTTAGTAAAAGCAATTACTACGTTTTATTCATACGAACCAATGTCAGTTTCAATTTGAAAATTATATTTCGGTCGTCATTTTCGTTGTGTTCAGTTAAAGAGAAAAAGATTGTGAAAAAACCGAGGAGGAAGATTGACTCGTTACCAATGTGATGGAATACCATGGTATAATCGAGAATAAAAAACCGATGGTGCCACGAATCTCGACAAGGAGCAGGCGTGGGAGAAAATATCAAAAGCATTTAATGCTGCTGAAAGTCCAACGAATTTGCAAAAACCTGCGGAAGAAATGTTGTCGGAGGATGGTGCAGCTGTTGACCGTACTTGTGAGAGGATGAATCCGAGCAAACTGCCTAAATCGGTAAATTTATTATTAAAACACCGACGATACAATACAACACGAAATCCGAAGCAAAAAGTAAAATTCACAAAATGTCTGAGCAGAAGCAGCATCATTTAACCAAAAAAAAATAAAAATGTAACTACAAATTTGGAATGAGAGAGAGGGCGGTATAAATTTGAGCGTTAACGGACTGAAGTTGATCAGGATCGAGCTGCGCTGGATCGAAACTGTTCGGATTACATATAGAATAGAATTACATCGTCTTCGTTTAGCCGCTTTAAAAAGACGCAAGGACGTAGAAATTGTGTCGGACAGTCAATCATCAAAACCGATGGAAAATTTATCATCATTCACAACAGCAGCAACAAAAAAATGACTTTTTTGTTATTAAGCTCTTATCTAGATACCTACCATTTTTTTTTTAAATATATGCAATAAAAGTACAAATTTTTTGACGTTCGTTTATTTTTATTTTCTCATTGATTGTCCTGTTTTCAGCTTGATCCAAAATAGGCTAAAAATATGCGCGTACCAATCGAGAACGGACATTGTCAGTGGCTCCTGATCCTGATGTTCTTTGCAAAGGCGTAGCCGAAGGAACATATGTGGCAGCTAGCGTATCGGAAAATCAATTCACTTCCGGTGGTGCTTCCGACTCATGGTCGTCAATAGCTACGTTGTGGAGAACGGCACAAGCAATTGTAATCAACTGTACACTCTCCACTTTGCACTTTAAGCCAGTGGCCAGCACTGGAAAACGAACGTTCTACGCAATTGCGAGTTCGAATCTGCGATTCATTCTCTGTGGAATTCGTGACATTCAGAAAAGGCGTCGCAGGATAGCTTGTATTAGTGTAACCTGAATCACCAACAAGAATACATTTCTTGAACTCGCCTCTTTCGAAACGTTGTTTTAAACTCGACAGATTGAAAATGCGCTGATCATGCGAGGCGCCCTATTAAGGAGCATACCTAAAAAATTAAAACCGATTTGAGCAAATTTTTCTGCTGCTTGCAGCAGTTCCAATTGCGTTTCCGGCATACGAATAAATTGTGGCGCAAGACTGACAATCGCTCTCGACACTCGTTTCAGCATAGATGCACGGTGGCAATGCTTACCCCAATAAAATCGGCCACCGTCAATTGAACTGATCCGAGTGCATTGTATATATTGCCATTGGTTGTATAGCCAAGGGTGGTTAAGTTCTAAGGGCCGATGTTGATTTTGAATAAAACACAAATTATTTAGTAAATTATTGTCATTTCTTTTTATTATGATAATATTGGTATGGTTCAATGGAACAAAATATCGGCCAAACGGCCGCCGCGACCTCGGCGGCACACCTCCATCCGATGGTCCAAAATTAATGTGCCGAATTATCTCATCCTTTAGCTCTTGAATTGTTGCTGGCTTATCAACATACACCTTTTCTTCAAATTACCCCAAAGAAAGAAGTCCAACGGTGTCAAATCACATGATCTTGGCGACCAATTGACATCGCCACCACGTGAGATAACACGGCCATTGCTTTTTAAAATCCCGTCTTCTAAAATCCCGATCTATTATAATCACGCTTTTTAAAATCCCGCTAATCCCGTTTTTTTACAAAACATTGTTATCAAACAAATTATGATGAACTAATGAAATAAAAAATGTTGTTTATGGTTTGAAGTATTTTTTTGGGCTCCCTTTTGCAGAATATCATACAACATCTTTATATATATAATTCTACTGTACGTGTGTATGTCACTGAACTCCTCCTAAACGGCTGGACCGATTTGAATAATTTTTTTTGTATGCATTTGGGTAGCGCCCTGGATGGTTTAGAAGCCGATTGGTCAAAATTGGACAAATGGGCGTGGTATCGCCCATACAAAAATAACATTCAAAATCTTATATCTTGAAAACCACCGCATCGATCGAGTTCAAATTTACACATAATCTTAGGTATTGGCCCAGGAGTATTTCTGTAAAGATTGGTCAAAATTGGACAAAGGGGCGTGGAACCGCCCATACAAAAAATACATTCAAAATCATATATCTCGAAAACCACCGAATCGATCGAGTTCAAATTTACACATAATCTTAGGTATTAACCAAGGAGTATTCCTGTGAAGAGTGGTCAAAATTGGAGAAAGGGGCGTGGCACCGCCCATACAAAAATTACATTCAAAATCTTATACGTATTTCAAAAGCAACCGAATCGTGACTGCGAGTTATTAAGTAAAATACAAAATTGATTTATTTGGAATATATAAGACAAAAAAAGTTGTAACAATATCACACTCCACTGTTCATACGGAACATACAAACACAGTGCCCCAAAAATCGATGTATTATTAAAAAACAAAATTCTAAAAAAAAACGCCTTTTTGTACGGAGCCTTTTGATATTTCCGGTGTCGAATTTCAATGAATATTAAGTGTATTATACATACAACAATGCCACGTCTTCGTGAACGAGGAGGAAATATTGGTCGACGTACTCCGAATTCACAAGTAGTCCAGAAAGGTCGGCTAAATAGATCGGCAGAAGATAAATTGACGGACAATGCAAATTTAAGAAACCATGCTGTAATCAAACGTGTAAATGAAAATCAAGAGCAACGCAACGAACGTCTTCGAGCCAATGCATTAAGACAAAGACTGGCCCGTCAAAGAGTCACCGATACATTTAGAACACGTGAACAACAGCGTTTGCAAGTGTATCGCGCATTGACACGTGCATCACTTCTTCACCTTGCGTTTGAATATAAGTCGGACATTGACTATTCGTCATATTCACAAATTGTAATCGGTTCTATGAATAAACAATGCCAATACTGTCATGCACTCAAATACAAAGGTGAATCGGCCGGTTTCTGCTGCGCGTCTGGAAAATTTGTATTGCCACCATTGAATTCGCCGCCAGAACCATTGAAAGCACTATTGGCTGGAGCTACATCACAATCCAAATTGTTTTTGCGTAAAATTCGCAAATTCAATTTCAAATGACCTCATTTGGAGCAACAAAAATCGTTCAGAACGCGGATGGTCGCAATTTTCAATCAACTTTTAAGATTCAGGGCCAAGTGTATCATCAAATTGGTTCTTTAATGCCGATGCCTAATACCGATTCAAAATTTCTCCAAATTTACTTCATGGGTGATGAGGAACAGCAATTAAACGCACGCTGCCGGTACAACCATATCGAGCAGAAGGAGAAGAGACAAATTGTGGGTATTTTAGAACCGTTTTTTTTTTGCAAGAATGCAAAATTATTATCTGGGATGAATGCACTATGGCACACAAGCATTCACTTGAAGCTCTCGATAGAATGATAAAAGATCTAAATAATAACACCAGGCTTTTTGGTGGTGCTTTACTGCTGCTGTCCGGTGATTTTAGACAGACATTGCCGGTCATTCCACGCGCTACATATGCGGACGAAATTAACGCATGTATAAAACAATCATCTATGGCGAAATGTCTGTACATTACCTTTTAACAGAAATATAAGAGTTCAACTGCAAAACAATCCATTGGCACTATCATTCTCCGATCAATTGCTCAACATTGGAAATGGAGCAATACCATTGCATGGAGACATACAATGCATCAAATTGCCGGACAACTTCTGCAACATGGAAAATACGAAAGATGCTTTGATTGAAAGCATATTTCCCGATTTACAAGCTAATTATATTAATCATACGTGGCTTCAAAAAGCATGCAGGACAACGTCTGTCGGGTCCGCTAGTTACTTTATATATTTTCTTTTTAATTATTGAAGATTGTCGTATTTATTGCATACAAATTTATTTTGATATTATTTATTTCTTATTTTGGTACTTCCTCTAAAAATGATAAATGTTTAAATAAACTGCATTTAAAAAAAAACACTCATTGATTAATTTATTTTAATTTTCTTATTATTATATTTTTTAAAATAAAGCAAATACTTTTGATTGTAAGAGGGGGATAATAAGAAACGGGACTATAAAAAACGAGATTATAAGAGGCGGGATTTTAAAAAGCGGGATTTTAATAGCGGGAATTTAAGAATCGGGATTATAAAAAGCGGGATATCGAGCCCAACACGCAGTACGAGCATGCACTGGTGTTTTCACATCTTCTACAAACCCGGTTTGCTAAAATTTTTGCACGATTTTTCTGATTGTACGTACATTTGGACGATTAAATTGACCGAAAAAATCACGAAGTGCACGATATGCAATTTGATTTGAACGCCTGAATAACTTTAACGCGTTGCTCGATTGTGTATCTTTCTATGGTTCAAATTGAGTTAGTCTGAAATTGAGAAATGTCATATGAAATGCAGAAAAGGTTTAGGTGTGGTTCACATTCAACATCGTCCCTTAAAATTTAACCACCCTTTACTAAAGTCGAATTTGCTAAATGAGTTTAACTCAGTCGTAAATAAAAAGGGAGGTGGTTTTAGTGGGTGGCGGGTCCCACACTACTAGCTTCAATAGTGTCTTTCAAGATTTCCACCGACCCTATGCCTATAGACATAGCAAATGTATAAATGGCACTTCTAGATTCGCTCTTCTGATAGAAAAGGCAATACTTTTCTTTAATTGAAAACGATATAACTAAATAACCAGCCATCCGTTAAATCGAGTTTTAAAGATATTTAGATTTTAATCGCGATTTTCGGTTATTAGCACGGTCCAAGTCACTCCCGTTGATTGGCTGTCCCGTCGAAGTGTGAGAAAAGATAAACAGTTTTTTTTATTAATTTAAAGCATGTGGAATTGACAGTATAACGACAGTATTTATTGGGAGTAAAGCCTAGTATCCTGCTTGAGGTAAATTTAAAACAGGTAACAGGAAGATTCAGCTCCCGAATCTCTTATTATTGTTGTCATATTTTACCATCATATAATATGTTCCTGCTGTTAATTCTACAGTCAGGATGTTGGTTTGTTTATTAACTATGCATATTCCACAGCGTATTCAACAATTCACCAATTTAATCCATGAAAATTGCAATTATTAAAAACTTATAATTCTTCAACTATGTTAGCCGCCATTAATTTGTTTGCCTTGTATCAGTAAAGTCAAAATTTGGGCGATAAAAATATTTAAAGTTCATAAGAAATAAATTACCAAATCATTTTTTTTAATGTTTATTTTTATTATAATATAAACTTAATTGGTATACAACAATAATATGTTTGTTATTTTAACACAGTATTTGCACTTTTATAAATATTTACAAATATCTATTCGTATTTAATAATTTTTACTAACAAAAAATACTAAATATCGTTTTCTATTGTTTTAACATTACTATCAATTTCTCAATAATTTTGATACCTTAAACTTATTTAAAAACATAACTTTAAAGTAAATTTATAAATATTTCAATTTCAATTAGTATAATGAATAAAACATATTTACTTACATAGTGACAATTAAGCATTAAAAATTTTATTTATTTGATTAATACAAACATGTTTCCTTGTTTAATCTATTCCTGTCTACGAATATGATTAACTAATCACTCTTGTAAGTAGTTTAATAAATTCGACAAAATATGTATGAGTGCATTGAGTTAAAAATTGACTTAAACACTAAAATGAATATATATTTAGTTACAAATTATGTTCAATATAAGTACAAAAATATGATGGAAAATTCAATGCGGGGAGTGGAAAGTGTTTGGCACATTGATAAATAATAAAGTAATATAACAAAATATTGTCTAAACAAACAGTTTGATTGAAAACAAAAATTGTTTTGGAAACCCTTTATTTCTTCAGGCAGTATAAATTAATTCAATTACTAGCTCAAATCTGCCAAATAAGTAAATGATTTGTACTATCTTCTCGACCAGCGATCTCACTTAAGGAATTTGCTCCTGAGTTTCGGAAATCTTCATAGCCATCACCCCCTGATATAATTAAAATATTGCCTGTTTCCGACTTAGTTTTAGAGTGTTTCGAGGATCTTAAAAGACAGTTATGATTGAGAGATAAGGTAGTTATAAAAAAATGTAGTGCTTACCTTCGATTTTTGTAGTCTGTAACAGCACTATCGTCAGATAACTTAGAAGAACTGTTTCTAGTAGGTGTCGTTTCAACAAAAGTTAGGAATCGAACGTGGCCAGTATGACCATGCGGGATACCTGTGGGTACAACATTGGGGGATCCCTTCTCAAATCCATGTGCGGGTATAGTAAGTAAAACACCAGCACTAGTGCCAATCCAAATGAGATCTTTACATGATAACAGGGATGTTACACGTAAGCAGGCGGCTTTATGTTGACGAATTATGTCATCACAATTTGAAAGCATTTTGTTAACAGCTGGCGCTAGATTAACTTCAGTAACAAGTTGGTGACTGGTGAAAAATACATTGGATAAAAAAAGTTTGTGGCATCGGGTTTAAAGTATACTTACGTATTGGAATGAAAACATTTGATATGCGCAGAATTTTGAATTGATATCCAAACGTAACTATTAGACACAGCCATATTTGTTATTGGTTTGGAATCCGACGATATTTGTATTTGATTAACAACCTGTAAAGTTTATAAATATTGAAGATCAAATATTAAAATATTACATAAATCTAAAGGCTGGTACGCTCCTCTCCAAAAAGTGCTGTGTGTCGTCGGATTTGACAGTTGGACGAGTTATACGAAGCATAGTTCAATCGTGCAAAACGACGTCGTCCAGACGATCCACCTATTTTAGTGTTACACGAAGCAATACAAAAACAATCGTCGAAACGACGTCGTCAGACGATCGTCGTCTTACGCGATTAGAGCCCTGGGCTCTTGTGAGCGTAACTCGTCACGCTTAGCGCGCTTAGGCTATTTTAAGCATCGTATAGCGGTCAATTAATGGGTTTAATTATAATTTCTTAACTGCGAAAAGTTAAGTGAAGGCTGCAGAAATCGAACTCACCTGTAAAGTTTTTGTATCCAAGACTTTGATGATTCCCTGAATCGAACACCACAATCTCCCATGAACATTAAGAAGCTTGTTAACAGGACTGGACACCGTTCCTATCGAAATACAAAGAGGTGCGCTTGTATTCCATCCAACTAAAAATATAACCCATTAGCAGGGGCATTTTATAAAGTCTTTGATATTACCACTGTCCCGTAGATAAACACATATATCACCATTTGCCAAAGACACAAATACTCTATTATCGAGATACCTGCACAAATATAATGATATGAAATTGATGATCTTAATTACTATAGCTGTTAGGTTAAGTAAGTACATACAAGATGGAATAAACTGCGGAAGCATGCTGAATCTTAATTTTGTTTTTCTTTATTCGAATAGTGTCGGTGCAGTTGTATACGTGTATATAGCCGTCTTCAGTGCCTAGCCACATGGTGGATTGATTGCCATCGGATTCATCAGGAATAGAATCCTTAAAGATTTAACAATTAGACTTGGTGTTTTAGGGGAAAAATAGATCGAAACTCACCTGGTTTTGATGTTGATGCGTTGTCGCTGATCCAGCAGCGTAAACTGGCGATGGGCTGGGTATTCTATCTCTGTGCGAAGAAACTTCAGGCTCAGAGTCATCACTGGAACTGTTTGAATCCAATTGTATATCACTGCTTGTTACATTTGTGCTAGTTTTCTTTTTTTCACTCTGGTTTGTGTGGAAACTGGGCGAACTACTCTTTCTAAACTCTCGGACTGTAGCTTCCTCATTTAGAGAAGATCGTTGCCCCTTGCATTCACTTCAATTAAAATTTAGTTTAACCTTTGTAATTTTTAAGTCATAATATGAATTACCTTTCGCTACTTGCTGGTACTGAAGCGAGACACAGAATCCGCGCGTTACAGACACCATTGCAACTTGTAACGTTTGGTTCTGGTGACAAACTCATAACGCAAACTTGCCCCACGTATCCATCGCTGTTGCATACCCAAACATCTTTCTGTTCACTCAGGGTAGGAGCTGCACACGTAAATTGTAGTCCAGCTCTAGTCTTTACGATTGGAATTGACGTCAAAAATTCTGGAATGGGATGTCGTTCTAAAGTCGCAGCTAGAAGTTGTAATTGAAATTAAATTATTATTCATCACAATGACCCATGGCTGTAGATACTACCTAATTTTTGTTTAGCTTCATTAAACGCTTCCTCCCACTGAGAACGCTTTTCCGCTTTACTAAATATGATTGCAAGTTTCTGGCTACCGTTTCTGTGTGAAAGAGAGTTTAGCAGTGCTAAATAATATTAACTGGTATAGATATTTACTTACGGTGGATTGACCGTTAGCTCAAGCATATTAAGCTGAGCATCATTTGATTGACGATCGGAAAGCTGCCGTTGCACGTCACGATGCAAATCGCGAATAACATCTTCTAAAACTTGATGTGGATACTTGATAGTTGCCGTTACTTCAGCAATTTGTTGCAACTTATTGCAGTCATCTGCTAACTGCTCAATTTCATTCATAATTTTTCGAAGACTTTCATCTTTTGCTAAGATAAATCAATGAAAAATAAATTAGATACAGAAGTCAGAAAGTAAAGTGTAGTATTCGTATAAGTAAATAACAGTTCGTAAATAGAGTTAGTAATCAGTCTACAAGTAGTGGTATATGTATATAATTTAAATGTTTTGTAAGTCGCTATAGGGATCCCAATAGAAGTCTCTTTTTAGCAGGTGCCTACTTATTAAGTCATATTCTCTTATAACTTCGAAGCCCCGATTTACAAGGGTGAATCATTGATAAATGGTACAAGAGTAAAACGCCTTTTCCTATCCTTTGAACACAGAACCATCTGAGAAGGGGGCTAGGGTAAATTTGGATAACTACGAAACACCCGTTTATCATTTGACTTATTAATCTACGTGCAAAAGTTCAAGTTACTACGACTATGGTTGTGCAAAATGCCCCACACAGCTAGTGGAACACATGCACAAAGTTGCATATCTTTGTGCATTGTCAGAAAATCCAGAAACTAGGAAACACGTGAAATAAATACAAACCGAAAATAATGGCGAATTTTTGTGGTTTCCTTGAAAATCAATAAAGCAAAGATATTACATTATTGTGGCCCTTTTTAGGCAGTACTAAACAGTACATAATACGACTCTACACTAGATTCTTTTTATCAATGTTTAAGTAAAATATGACTTTTGTAGGCGTGTAGCCATACGAAGTCATTATGAGGGGTTACCATTTCCAGAAAAGGATAAGTTTTTACATTTTCAGGGGGGAATAAAAACTGTCGGTTTCGGATTTAAGTCTGTTCATTAATTATTTTCGAAGACAGTGAACCAAAACAACTTATTTTGTTTCAGATGAGGTACCGAAACGAATTAAAACTTATTCCAGTTGTTACACAAATGCATTCTCAATTCTTGTGCAGAAATTCGTTATAAAGGTATAGGGATTCATGGAAAGTATTTACAAGTAACTTCTCTCAAGAGAGGGCGGAGATTTAAGAATGAATGAGATCCATATATTTTTTCTCAGAATCACCCGAAAAGTATTTTTTCGACCAACGTTAGCGCCATACTTTTGATTTATAATATATATTTTTTTGGTTTTACTTAGCCTCATTTTTAACCTTTAACTTAATATAATCTGGTCACTAGAATAAACTAAGCATATTTTTCTCAAATTTGCTACGAAACCAATTTTTTTTACTTAAGGCATGAAATCAAAATCGAGAGCTGATAATATCATGTCTTTCAAACGTGAAACAGAAGCCGGAATAGAAGAATAAGCAATACATTGCAGTGATTGGTGCATTTGCTTAATTAATTAGTGTCCAATTAAATACAATACGGATATAAATACTTACATTTAATTATTTCTAAATTGTCTAGTGAGACTTTAGTAAGAAACTTATACTTGTTAGTATCTAAAGTTGATGCTACGCTCCCAGGGCATGATGTGCTGCAAAGGACAACAAAATAATAAAGTAATTTGGCGTTCAGTTGGAACTATAATTATACTAACGTATTCGGTTTTCTGATAGTTCCGCTCCTTCTCTTAATGCTAGTAATCACAAGTAAATCATTAAATAAAAAAAATCCTCTCTCCTTTCGTGCACCTTGACCCGACGGCATTGACACCAAATCAAATATTAAAAACTGACGATCAGGTGCAATAAGTTCAGTAATCCCCTCAATAATACCCTCCAGCTCACGCAGCGTTGCCTCTCGTTGACCATTCTCCGAAATTTCTCTCTCTTTGCAATTGATGTGGACTAAAGTATCATGAACAAGCTTGAGTACCTCTTGAAGGTGTTTCTGATCAGGATGATCCCCATCAGTGTGCTTTATCAGCCTAGTGAAGAGCATTTCATAACTAGAAGTAAAAACAGAAAAACAATTTTAAACTATTATTCGATAACTAATAAAAACAGATTGTACTTAGGAAATTTTTGAACTGGTTTGATTAGCAAGTTATCCAAAGTAAGCTTTCCCTTATGCTCACGAGCGGTGGTCTCCAAAAATCTCGCAAACGAAGGTCTCGACTGTTTTGTTGTTCGAATAGCATTTTTCGCTCTATTACAATTGTTCACAAATGAAGTGTAAACCTCTAATACTTCTGTTTTTGAAAACTGAAAAAAAAACAGATGTTCTTAGATTGATAAACTGTGATTGTTACTATACTTGAAACAAACTTACAGTTTCTATGAAGGCATCACCGACTTTCTGCTGTGGTTCCCAGTTATCGAGTCGAGCTTTCAGTTCCCCAAGAAACTTCTCGTGAATTGATAAAATATTAGGAACCATGAAAAAAATTTCATCAACCGTTCTCGAATCTATCATGCCAGCATGCTCGGGCGTCTTAAGAACTTTAAAGTATTTTAATACAACCGTTTGTAGAGATTCAACATATGATTGTTCATTGCGAAATATTTCCTGAACGACATGAGTTCGGGTATCCTGAAAAAACAAACAGGAAATCTAATTAGTAGTTTATATCGTTTTACAACAGTTTCTTTTGGGGAAAAGGGACAGCATTGGTTAAGGAGTGTCCTAAAATAATGTAAAGGGTAAAACTCTCCCTGTCGTGTCATCATTCGGTACCTATAAAAGTTCATTGCTGATACAGTTTTTGTGCTATTAAAATTCTACTGACAGGATTTGCTTGCGGTATAGTAATATTATAGACATCTTCTCCACAGGTGAACATAAGCGGGTACTGTAAAGCATAATATATCCTGTGGGTTTCACTAATTCGGCGGTTGATGTCAGATCTAGATTTTATAACTATATCGCGCCTAACGATCAAAACTGCAACTTCTTCAACAGTATGGCTTTTATACCTACCAATGTGTTCCTGAGCAGGGCACCTGTCAGCGTGAATTACAACTTTGAAATTGTTCGACAGATTACTTTCAATAGCTGTCTTAAAATCATGAACATAGCGATTATGATCATGTAACATATCTTGAAGAATTCGAATAACGTTTTGAATTTCCAGACACCTCAGACCGTGTGAGAAGTCGCTCATCTAGCAGTATTAAATTAATAGCACTTCTAAGTTAAGCTTTTTGATATTTTTTTTGTAGGATTGATTATAAATATCTAAAGTATGAAATTGAATTAAAATATTTTATATATTTTGCCAAATTTTTGATGAACAGAGTTCTGAAAGTACAGGTTTTTTGTACAAAATTGGATCCATAGAAAAACAATTAATAACGCTCGCAGAGAAAAGTTTTTAGTTAATATTTGCTAACATTTATCAAAAATAATCATAAAATACATACACTAAATAAAGAATCACTCATATTTTTGCGCAAAAACAGACTCAAAAAAAACTTTCTACTTTCGGTCAGTACATTTAAAAGCTTCAGGACTTCATGTTCAATAACACTTTTTTTCCTTTTCGGATTGCACCTGAGACTTGCTAAGAAAGGGTTTGAAGTTATCAACAGTATGAAGAAGATCTGTCATGTGTCCAACCGCGAATTTTTTCTTGTAAATAATCTTTCTGTTTTCTATTATCTTTATTTTTAGCCTCTTGCGCTCCCTCTAAAAATTTACCAATTTGAAGAATACAAGAAGCAACCACTTGTCTGCCATGAAACAATACTTAATGGACGATTACTTGCATCTAATCAGACCCGTACTTTTCAAGATACAAATCCCAAGTCCTTGTCGCACATATGTTAAAAGCATCTAAATTAATCCGAAACCCAGACGCCAGAGCTTCTAATATAATATGTAACTTTTTTATAAGCTCTATATTAATAGCAGTTATCTCAGGAAAAACCGCCTTGCCGTTCGTATTCCCAGCTTGGCATATCCGCCAGTTTCCTTCCTAAATCTGTCTTGGATAAGTTTTTTCCTGGTCAAGGTGCCTACCACTTTTAGCCCACTTCTCACTTAACTTAAAACAGATAAACTCTATATTTGCCTTATTCAGTTGATGGCACCTTCAGAAAATATAATTTCATCAAAATAACTCATCACAAATGAAAAAACAGCATCAAAACGCTTTATTTTGATTTTGAAAATCCGAACATCAAACTTTTTTTTTTCAAAATCCATTCTGAAAATCGTCGAGCACGACGCATTATCGAGAACGTTTTTGGTATCATGTCGGCACGTTTTCGCTTCCTTCGAAAACCATATGATAAAGACAGAAATAATTTCGATTCATTACTTAAGCTAAGATTAGACTGTATGCCAATTAAGCATATGAATGCCAAAAGGCAAATGACCAGATTAGCTGTCAAATGACAAAAATGCCAGGATTATCAAAACTGTATATCAGACTATATGACCAAAATTGCCAATATGGTCATATTTGACTTGATGGTCATTTAAGGCATTTGTTGTTTATAACCAAATGTTGTAGTAGGGTAATGCTGTAAAGAAAAACAAAGCAAAAAAAGGGATCCGATGTGTACGACTTGTGACATCGTAAAGTCCGGGTCGGATCTCGACAGCCGAAATCAATTTGCGGATGAGATGGTCTGACCATTCCCTTTAATCGCTTTGTCGGTCTCCTCGCCCTATCAACTATTGCTTCCTCCATAATCCTGGCATCGCTAGCCGCTTCGATTGAGCTCCCCAAAAACATAAAGATGTGTGTATCACAAAACGAAAAGGAAACACAAAAAAAAACGTAAAAGGGTAAAATAACAAACAAAATAAATACACCAAGTAAAATTTATTCAAACCCATGAAAATACATAACGAATATTAACAGAAATACATATAAGATATAACTATATCACAAACCAAATACATAAATAGCAAACAATTTCTTCACAAACAAAATTTCACAACAGGAAAAAAGTATAAATAACCACAATTACTAGAAAGGAACAAGTCCACAAAATAAACTTAAACAAATTACAAAGAAAAGACAATTAAATGATTTCCAAAAATTATAGATCATAGATTCAGTAATCTACAAAAAAAAGAGAACGAAAATGAAAATTAATCCCAATTGCACGAATTCTCTATCACCGATGACAACAAAAAAATCTTGTTCCATCAAAAATGCCAGAAATGCCACAACGAAATTTCAATAAAGTGCATATGGGCATATAGGCTTTATGCTGGCATTCGTCCTTATTGTCCCATTACACTATATGCTATTTTGGCATTTTTATCTGTCAAAATCAGTCTGGTCATATGTGGCATTTAGGTCATTAGGGCATATGAGATATGCCCATTACATTGTATGACCATATTTTGACAGGAGAACCGTCAGAAATTGGCATTTTATGACCACTTGGCATACCGTCTAATCTTACCTTTACACAGGAGCGTGCAAGCTCTGCGGTTTCGGACTTAGCGTCAGCCAGGTCTACCCAGTAAAGCCTTAACAGTTAACACCATTGAACCTACTTTATATTGATTAAGCTAGGATCCGCCACATTGACTTTTGAAGGATTTTTTCTACGCATACCTACGCATATCAGCGATTCAATCGGACAAGCCCAAATTGTCATTTTAGTGTTTTTTCAACTGTTCGCAGTTAAACAAAAAATTATAAAAAAAATTAATAACAAATTTAGCCGAAAGAATTTTGATACGCCGAAAAATAAGAAACTTATATTTGTAGGCTACTACTATATTAAATCAAATATTTTGTCGCGTTCATTAGATATTAACCAATAGAATGAAATAATTTGTCACTCTTCTCTAAATGTGTCAAAAAGTAAAAATGATACATTTAAATAAATTTAATTCAAACAAACACATTAATAGTTAAACATGTGCTGAAAAGGATTGGCAGCCTTCTTTCATCATATCTTTTATATCGAATATTGAAAACTGTGTTTTTTATTACACTAGCTACTAGCTGAACATCCGAGTAAAGTAGAGTGAAAGCAACATGAGAACTTTTTGTGATCATTCGGTGAAGTTACTTCAGCAGGATTTAATTGATAACGATGTTTCACTATGTGATTGAGATTTCGAATCCGAACTTACCTACTAAACGTAACACGTAACGTGCTTACCGAATGTTTTGATTGTGAGCCAACTACATAGGAAAAATACAACTTATTCCGCTAGTATAAAGCATCAGTCGAATGTCTGTTGGAAAATTTTGTAGCTTTTTCAGAGGCCATCCTCAATTATAGCTTTCAATTTCTCTTTGAACTTGAATCTGGTAAGTGCAAAATACAGTTGATCGTGTAAAAAAACTGGCTTCTTAAGCCACATTCTTAGTCCCTAAAAAGATTGTCGAAAAACTGCTTTGATATGAAACTGCCGTCTTTTGAGGACAAATCGGAGGTATTTATATTTACTCGTTGGTGCGATATCAATAAGGGACAAAACCCTGCGTCGCCTTGCGGGTACGAGTAAGAGTTTTGGCTTTGATATTCGTGCACATTTCTCTTACATTAGCCGCTTGCCGTAACATCAACTTTAGCCAATACTTTACAAGTGTACAATAAGGACCTTATAGGCTTGCCGTTATTTTTGAACTAAAACAACTTTAGGCACGTTGGTAAACGTGTTAAATGTGTTAAGGGCCCAACCCATAGAATCCATCGCGTCCGTTGCGGCAAGGTATTCGACAGGTTGATAGAATACACAGCAGCTTATGGAAAGTGACACATAAGCAGCACACTAGCCGGATGCGACGGATAAATTAGGTTTACTTTCTACTTTTCTGTATGTCGCACCCGTTGACAGTTGGTACAGCGGGAGAGGAAGCACTTTCATTAGTGGAAATATTGAGAGTGAGAGAGTGGTCGTTTAAAAAAATTAAAAATAAAAATATTTTGTGGCGAGCAAACAACTATTTTAAGGAACTCGTTATTCGCTATTTATGTGAGTTATTGTGTTTTCAGTGCAATTCGTACCCAAATTTCTTCGAGAAACATGTTTGAGGGGCAGCTCTTTGAGACTATGAAGTGCAACCCTTGCCTATTTACTAAGTCATCGGTAGTTAACATATGCAAAGGATTCTATGAGACTGACGGATGCTGGGCCCTTTACGGGAGCGTAACGAAAAGTGTGATCCGGCGAAGCGAACGGAAGTTTGTCTCATATTATAAGCATACTGCTTCAATCTTGCAATCAAATAAAGTAATTTCTGATAAATTCTGATAATAAAAATGAGCAAAAATTAAATCTAAAATATTGATTTTTATATGATTTTATCTATATATATAAAAATGGATCTTGGTTTGTTCGGATGCTTAAAACTCGAGAACGGCTCAACCGATTTGAATGATCTTTGTTTTGTTTTGTTTGTCTTACATCAGCGATGGTTTAGAAGAAAAGAAAAGTTGGAAAATTCTCAACAGGTGGCATTGTAGGCACACATTACATTTTTCATGGGGAAACGCACTTTAAAAAAAAAAAAATAAATAAACTGGATAGAAATCGAGTAGTGACACTTCAAATATAGAAAAAAAATATTTTCAAAATCACAGTTTGTTGATCTTTTGTGATAGAAACACTTTACTGCTAAGTGCGAGAGAATCAACAGGTGGCGCTGTGGTCGATCTTCAGAGCCGCTCAACCGATTTCAATGAAACTTTGTGAATGCGCATGGTTGATTCCAACTTGAAAGATAGTATAGTTTTGGGCCCTAATGGAAACAAAGTGCAATCAAAAACAATACAAATAGAAAACCTAAGATTAAAAATAAATAAATAAATATTTTGGCGCGACAGGTCTGTGGGACCCAAGGCCTAGCTTCTCACAACCATTCGTTTTGTGTGGGTTTTAAATTTTTGGGACGAATGGAAGGGATCTAGAGCTTTACGCCGAGTCCAAACGGCTCTTTCATGACAGTTTTACACTCGGATGTTTGTCAGACGTTCGCGAGAGGTGGCGCAGTTGAAAAAACCTTAAGATGTAATTTGGTTCTTTTGTTAACAAAGCCATTTGCAAAAAATAATCGGGATATGGCACTTGCCATATAGGTAACAAAATAATTAAATTACTATAGGTATCTGGACATTTATGAAGCCTTGAATTTTTGTAAATGGTGTTCAACACAATGGGGCAGTAATCAAAAAGGGCGCCGTTGCACCTCCCTTAAAAAACGACTCTGCGAATTGTGGCGGGACTTAATACGAAAGGCACGGGCAGCGCCGTGGGAGTACAGCTAGTTTGAAAAATATATTAAACTTATACAACACATTTAGCGAGAGAAGTTTCATTTCTGGTGGTCACAAGCAGTCTCTTTTTATCTGACAGGGGATTTGTTATTATAGGGGGTTAAACGAGTCCTACTATATTACCATGTTAAAATAAAAAACAAAACAAATAAAAATGTTTACTTTTTTGAAACTTACTCCTTCGTGACTGCTAGAATTCCATTTATTATTGAGTTCAATATGGGATCTTCTTTCGGAATCATCCTCCGAATCAGAACACGTTATTGACTGCATTTTCCTGAGTCTATCACATTTGTCATTATGATTTATTTTACATATTCTTGCAGCTATAGCTGCTGTAGCCGTTGTTTGTGCTATTTGACTAACATTTCCTTCCGAATTCCTATGACTAGATGGCGCAGAGGTGGCATTCAATTCTAGGAGACTTAACCGTAAGTTTTCGCGGTTAATATTCATAGTCATTTATTTTTAGATTTCTGTTCTTATGCTAATTTTAGTTCAGGACTTTAATGCTGGAAGAATTTAATAAATAAACTATCAAGGGAAACTTAAAAACGTTAATTAAAAAAAATGCACTTTGTGTCACAAATGTATTTTAAATAATGCTTACGAATGGCAAATGCATAATTCGACTAAGTTTGTAAGTTCCTAAACGTTAAACACGACATTGTGTTAATTGTATTGAAGGGGGCTTTAGACTGGCAGTACCTACCTGTGAAATATCGCGGAAGCTTTGGCCAGAATATAACAGTGGCCGGACCAATAAACTCTTACAGTTTAGCAGGTCTTCACTATCTAGGCTAGTAGGGGCTCTAACTGGTCATAACTTCCTAAGAAACCACACAATGAAATTAATCTCAAAGATGACGACATAGGCAGAGGCTGCGGAAACGAGGAAGTCCACGAGGACACACCTCACTTCCTTTGTCACTGTCCGAGTCTCGGTCACTTGAGGAACAGAACACTTGGGAGATACTACTTCCAAGACTTACAAGAACTTTCTGATGTCTCACTGTCTGATCTTTACAGGTTTTTGAGGACATCGGGATGGCTGGACAGCGTCTGTTAACCGCACTGAGGAATGGAAAGAAGACAACCGATACAAAACCAGCGGTTAACCCCCAAAAAACGGGCATCACAATGGGCCCACGAGGACCTAAGTGTGGTATTGCAGGGTACGCCCTGCTCTACCTACCCATCTACCTAACCTAACCTAGACTGGCAGTAGGTACATAACCGGTTTCATTTAATGTGATATAAGGGTCTTTCATTAGCGACTTGACAACTTCAAACCTTCAGTGTGAACGCACCCTTAATAGCCAAACTGTCAATGTCAAAATATTCAGTAAAATCAATATTTTCATCAAGGTGAAGTACACGGAGGAACAACGTTTACAAAAAATTAAATTTTACTACCGAAATTCCGAGTCGCTAGTCGCAACTTTAAGAGCGTTAACGGCCATAATTCTCTTCCCAGTAGACAACCAATTTAAATATAATCTATTGAGAAAATTTCAGTCAAAATATTCGCTGCTTGATGTTGCCGTGTTAGTGGGTCGATGTTTTCACGGCGTTCTTAAGAATTGGGCTTCTCCCAGACCACATTATGACAGAGATGCAGGTATATGCTCGACTTTTAAGAAGAGAGATATGCCAAAATGAGGCATAGACTACATTTTAGCAGTCGCCATTAAAAAACTCAACATTTTCGATCGTTTATGCGTACGAACACGAGTACCTACGTTCTCCAATGGACGCATCCAATTTTTGTACAGACCTTAACTTTTTTGGGCCACAAGGAAGACGGAACATAAAACGAGATCGATCTTTTTTCTGAATTATACGTGTGCTACGTACGTTCATCGTGTGCCAACCACGTCTCTTGCAAACACATACTTTCTGTCATACACTTTTGGGTAATAATTTAAGCATAAATGACGTGATATAAGTGAGGGTATTATCTATTAAAAAAAAATTGTTTCTCACTATTCCATCGGCAGAGGAAAATGAGAGAGGCGCTTATGAAAATTGCGAGCAGGGCTCACAAATGGCTGAGGCCGGCCGTTGCTGCGTGTGCTCAGGAACTCAATAGGTCTGTTTTCCAAAGAATTGAATTCGCACATTACCCAAATTTAGTTCCCTTCTATATTATAACTTTTGAGTAAGGGAACGAAGTTCGGCTACTGTGTTCGAATGCATTATCGTTAGGGAACAGACCTCATGATTGGTATGTTATTCGAATTCTAAAATAACAATACATATATTGAAATCTGTAATTATAAACATGAGTTAAGTTTCTTAATCAGTTTGATTAGAAAACGCAAGCGATTTAAAAATATTTTTTTTTGCAAATATAAACGGGCGAATTATTTTTTTAAATACTATCCACTCACATAATCTTTTCAAAAAAAAATAAATGTTTTTAAGGTATAATCCAAAGCCTTTGGAAACGTAAACAATATTTGTAGCCACACATTTTCTTGAGACGTTGGCCAACTCAATGAAAGTCACTGACACTGAAATAAATACAATTTATCAGAACGAAGAGAAAAACATGTGAATTCTTATTAGTCGATACTCGGTAGATATAGGTACATTGTTATCTCATTTACTTGATTTTGCTCTCTCAATGTTACAAAGAACTTGCACTGCTCTTGACCAATGTTCGTTAAATAAGGAGAATATCCGTCTATATTGCAAGTATGTAAATAACAAATAATCTTATGTACATACACTATCCAAACCTACCAGCATGGGAAAATGTAGGTATTATTTGAGGAAAAAAAGTTTTGCCTGTATTTATGTATATGTATACTTTACTTTCGTACAAAGCTATGTGCATTCTCTCAGCTATTTCCAAAATAAACGTTCTACATCTCATATGCATTGATTTACATATGTGTATACCTTGTCCGTGCCGCGCCACCTTAAGGCGGCTTTCTCACCCCTTTCCCTCACGCAACCAACATATACTCGTACTTCTGCCCACATGTTTATTTTTGGAAAACTCTCATAATAAAAGTTTTCGGACGAGTATACTCGCGCATAGCTGCTGGTATGGTATGTACCTATGTACCTAGGAATGCACAGAAAAACAAATCCCCTTACATAGAATATAGAATACAGAATCAAAGGCGAATCTATCCTAACATTTTGTTAACTTACTCGTATAATGTCAATAAATGTTTATGCACACAGAAATGATGTACCTAGTACCTGTTATAAAAAACGAACTAGTGACTCTCCGAAGTAGGTATGTTTTATATTGCCTTGCTGCCCATGAGGGTGGTAATGGCAATAGCAAGCGTGTTGACGATGTCAACAAAATGTCAGCAGTGGGTACTCGTACTAAATGAAAATAGACACATTTGCTACACACACATGTAGATGCAACATACTAACACATATACTGCTACGGCTGACCTATAATTACCCTAACGTGTTTTTCACATTTTCGACTTAAAATACAAAAGTGACACAGGTGCAAATTATGCAAAAAAGAGAAAGTTCCGGATTTTATACGAAAACTTCTTAATTCGTACTTTTAACTTATTTCTTATTACTTAGTATAGGTACACACACCCCAATCTAACAGTCATTCTGTTAAGTGGGACACAAATAACTAGAACATTATCATTCCAGAATCCAGATACATATCAATATCACATTAGTATTACACTATTAACGAGAAGGGAACACAAGGCTGATAAGTTCAATTTCATTTCTACCACAGAAAACACTTTAATTTGTGTACAGATTTTGACGAAACTTATTTAAAACAAAACATTTTCCATATTCATTTCTTATTAGCTTTTTTTTTGTTTGATTGTAAAGACGTGTATTTTTTATTTTTTTTTGTTAATTTGCAATCGCACTTTTTTTTACATACAAAAGGAATTAAGATGCGAAAAAGTAACAATCGAACGATGGGAAACTCGAAGAACGAACGGAAAATCAAAAACAGATAAAAAGAGAAAATTTAAACATGTTTCTGTATACAAAACTAATTTTTGCGAAAAAAAATAAAATATAAAAACACGAAACGAAATATTTTTTCGTCACTTCAAGGAGAACGTACAAGGAGAATGTTGGGGAGTATTTTCGCGTGGTGGTTTTCTAAGCAAATTTCAACCGAATCTCCTGCTTATCTCATGCGCAATGGATGGTGCTTTTGCCTATATACGTTGAACAACTATGCTTGCGTACATGTAACGTTCTAAACTTCGATTATGGAGCACATTTGCTGGTGTACAAGATGGATTTAATTTGAATAAAAGCTTTAGTGCGATTTCACATCGATATTGGAGAGCAATCCATTTAATTTCAAATTTTTCCGCGGTTTGAAATACTCGATGTGCTATTAAATTATTGCGATTGTAGACCGCCTAACATTATTCAGAGCACTCAAAGCAAACGATAGCTCTTTGTGTGTAATATTTCACTATTGCGTATTGATAGAGAACCTGTTGCGTTTAATGGAAACTCCTTAATGTAGTAGTTTTAGAATTCATTCGATTCAACTGCAAATAAATACATCTGATAATCCAATTTATATCTGCTACTCAATGAAATGGCAAGTTGTAGTTAGGTATATTTATAGTTTTCTTACTTTCTTAGGTAAATTATGAACAATTTCAATTTCATTTTACAAATTATTTCTATTGATTTGTTCGTAATTTATTAAAGAAAAAAAGCTTGAATGCATACACAGCAAAAAAGGAGGCGTATAAAGCGGTGCTGCAAAAAAAACTAAACCTACCCCCGAGCAAAAGAGGTGAGCTTAGCTTTAAGCATATGCTTCTCATTCAAAAAAATATACAAGGGTAAAAAATCTCCTGCTAAAAACTTTAAAATAAATATAAATAAATATTTTGGCGCGACAGGGCTATGGGACCCAAGGCCTAGCTTCTCACACCCATTCGTTTTGTGTGGGTTTTCAATTTTTGGGACGAATGGAAGGGATCTACAATTTTACGCCGAGTCCAAACGGCTAATTGAGAAGCTTATTCATGACAGTTTTACTCTCGGATGTTTGTCAGACGTTCGCGAGAGGTGGCGCAGCGGAAATAACCTTAAGATGTAATTTTGTTCTTTCGGGATTTGAACCTGGGACCCCTCGCTTAGTAGCCCAACACACTACCACTAAGCCACTGCGCCGACGAAAACTTTAGACATGAAAAAAAACTTTGGAAGAATAGATACCAGTCGGTGTTGAGGATATTCGGAAAAAACCATTTCATTTCAGCACACTGTTCAACGGTGACCAATGCCAGCATTCCACCTAAATGGTAGCTTACCAACTGCGACATCTACCTCTTTCACATCGGGTACACGATCAAAGCTGCCGTGTTGGGAATAATGGGAACGATGTTAATGAACTTAATGAGGCCGCTTTTAGTGCCCTTTTAGGCACCGTTCCAATTGTTGAACACATTTACTTAGATCCTGGAAAAAGCCCAGAAAGTCAAATCCCAATCCTTTGAACGCTGATTATAACTAAAACATGAAGAGCGAATGGGCATCAACGCTTTGGACCGCAGAGTTTTCTGTTTTCGGATTATGTTGATTTCTAGAAGTCTTAATCTTGTTTCGATTCGATTCGAAAAAATAATATCGGTGGCCGCCGCCATAATTACTGACCATTCGGGCCCGATGTAGGGCATTTCCCATCACTCATGGCAGAACTTCCGGCAATAGAGAATCGCATACTTGACAAACATTAGAGAATACTTAAGAGATTTATGAAATCTGAAGTTTGTAGACATAACGGTACAACATGCAGTAACTTTGAGCGGAAGTATAATTCCTCTTCGTGGGTTAAACATGGATTTTTCATGAATTTGTTTCACCAAAATTCTCTGTAAAGACCGCAAATTGATTTCAGACTGCGTTGCACGTGGCCTGGTCGATAGTCGATACCCCCGGGTGCTCTGCGACATCTTCAGCCATAGTTGAGTTAATCTTAGCAGAATGGCTGCTAAGGGGCCGGCTAAACCTGGCAGCATCTGGTGTTGTCCCACAGGATACGTAATATAATTAGGAGCCATCACGCAACCGAGCAACGAGCGGTGGTCGCTGCATAGGATGAACAAAATACCAAACTGCAAATAATCCTATTGTGTGTCCTTACTTCTTATTAAAAACTCAAACGCGGTTGTGCGATGAGTTAGCACATCTTAGTTTAGAGATCGCTTAAGCTGCCTTATCAAGGAATTACTTTGTGCGACGCCCTGAAAAGTAGTTTGGTCGGTTAAAATCAAACCTTAATAATAAACTACATTTTGGAACCCTCTTTTATGGGATTAACGTGCGGAATGTTACGTAGCGCTTAGCGCTATCAACAAGCGACGCGACCGATTAAAGTTCATCGTCCAGTCGCACGATGAAAGTCCAATTAGGACATGGCCGTAGTGTTTGCCCAGTAAGTGTCGGGCAACCCGGAAGTGTGCGCCAAATTCAAGATACGCCAAACATCACCGACGAAACAATTATTTTGCATTCCTAAGGAGTAGGTTTAACGATTCATGTCTTGGTGACGTTTGTTTTGTATTCGTTTACTTCACAAATGTCAAAACAGAATTGACGTCGACAAATGTCAAAACAGAATTGACATTTGCCGCCATTTGCGATAGGGTGACGGCTGACAACTTATGCGCTACCAGAGGCGCTGCTACCTTGTAGTTATGGATCGGGCTAACTAGGGAGCGTCTATTTAAAAATCCTTCGGATTCTCTTGCGTGTATGTAGACCTACGATTTTGTCCAAGAATTAATTGGTAAGATCTATACTTAGCTGAAGGTAAAGGCTTCTTCTGTAATCATGTATCGTGTTCTTATAAGAATCATTTATTTGTATTCTTAATTTTTTCAACAAATAATTTAATAACGACTGACGTCGACAAGATTGTTCATGTTCTAATACGTATATCTATTGGCCTGAAAGAAATACTGTTTACACACATTTAAAAACGTCTTCCGTATATAATTCAACCAGTGTTGTTTGAGGCAGGAAAAGGCGGAATTACTACAATGCAAAGGGATAAGTTAGTACGATTTTCACTTTATATTCGACCCTAGCGAGGTATCTGTCGGAACGGAAAATTCTCCGCAACGCATATTCTGTCGGAGGCTTAAATCCAAATCGTAAAACAATTCCGCAACCAATTTTTGTCGGAGGATATCAGAACCTAGCTGTCAAAAATTCAAGAAAAAATGCACTTCATCGTACTTTAACGTAATTCGCCGATATGCCTTACAAAATGTCGTAGAAAATATTCCGAATAGATGCTCCAAAGAATACCTCGAAGCAAAAAACCTCCGAATCGTTTAAAATCGGAGATACTTTTCTAAGTTTTCAGCCAGTGAAAAAGCTCCAAGTTTTGAGTTTGAGTTTGAATGGCAAGCTTTCACTCTCCCCACTAAGCAACTGCGCAGTACGGATTAGACACGTCTTTACTCTGAACTGAAGTTTGAGTAGATTAAAGCCTAGTATCCTGCTCGCGCTAAATTTAAGCGTCCCTGGTCTCCACTTTGTTTCTCCACCCCAAAGATAAATGGTCGCTAAATTATGACACATGATTTAGATGGGACAAAAACTATATTTTCACGATAACATGCAGTAAACTTAATTTGTACGTGTAATTGTAAGTAGAATTTTCGATCGCAATAGTTGAGTAGATATCTTCAAAACAATGGATACGAGAAGATATATCATTGCTGCAGCAGCGGCACAAGCCCTGCAATATTTTTTCCATAGTAAACACAACAGAAACTTTTCCCTCCGTTTTTTATGTCAACATTTTTCTTCTATTTAATGTACCGGACATTTATTTCGCCAATTACTTAATTATGATTTAAACTTTTTCTTTAAATCCACTTTTATCGAATAAAAGTCGATTTTTAAAAAAGTTTTAATCAGAATTAAGTAATTGTTTTTGTAAAAAAAATCCATAATTGATTACCTTTATTTTGATACCAATTAAAACCAATATTGTTTAATTAATCGTCTTAAAATCGTAAATAAAAATTTTCTATGATGCGTTTCAATGATAGCTATAACTGCTGCTATAGACATTTTTTGTGAATCCATTAATGTGAAAGACAAAAACAGGTAACAGTACTGGTTCAACTTAGGACTGGTTAATTTGCAAAATCATTCATTTGTCGGTTAATAATAATTGTGCAGCACATCCTAGGTAAAAGCTTTTCAAGAAATATCACGTGCCGATCAATTAATTCACTTCCAACTATATTTCAAATATAATGTCAGCCGATAGACAAGTGAAGAATAAACCAATTTAACCGCGAAGAAGTTGTGCGCCATGTTCTTAATCACGAGGAGAAACACAACTTTAAACATTTTTACAAAAGGTTCACCATAAAAAATACGATTTGAAGCCTTTCTCGCGCTAGGCATAATGTTACCACTTTAGTTCTGAAACACAAATAGCACAATCGTAATCGACGAATGATGATAATAAGACTGAGAGATCGATTGCATATGAAAGCACAGATGTTGTTGACCTAAACTGCAACGCTACGTACGGAACAACCAATTTTTGAAGGAATTGATGCAGCAGCTTCAAGCGATTGGTTTTGGCCATGTGGCACCTTAACCGATACGTACCGCAGTTGTGGAAATGGCTTTGAGTCATTAAAAAAATTCTGGTGAAAATAGAAGAAGTTTTGACTGAATTGAATGGTGTTAAGATAACTAAGGCTATTTTCTCAATTGGGAAACTTAATAGCTTTGTAAATGAAAAGGACTTTATTTAAGAAAAACCGAAACTTTTATTATTTGCTTCACATAACTTAATCGTCAAGACGATAGCGTTTGCGCGATAACTAATGAGGTATCGCCTTGCATTGTTTTATATATTTTAACAAATCCTCATTAGGTATCGTTCAAACTGTATCGTCTGGGTGATAGCGTCTCAACGATTAATGATTTACGTGGAGCAAATAATGCTGAATCGTCAAAACGATATCGCCGGACGATAGACGATTATTAAAGTTACGGAAAGCAAAGCTAACATCGAAACGTTATCGTCTGACGATCGACATACGGAATGAGTGCCCTGTTTAGACAACAAATTATGGAGAGATAAAAAACACGTGTTTAAATATTGATTGGGTCTTGGGAATCTTCGACTCTACTCTACAGATGCATAGCATCAGTTAAATTAATACGATTGCAACCTCTTTATAAAATTGCAAACATTCAGACAAATCCAAAAGTACATCTAAAGTTTACTAAAAAAATTAACCAGAGTAGGTTTGCAACCTAGGGTATAGGGAAATACACGTAGATCGAAGTAAATGCTTTGGTCAAATTTTCGAACTTATTTTAGCAAAGTAGGTTTTTATCACCCAATACTAACGGTACTAGTACCTGCGAGAGTGAAAGGTTGTGTGTTTCAGGTTAAAATTGAACTAATTATTCAATTAGCATTTTTTACAATTTAATTGTAAATATTTAATTATCTATTGTCACTTCTGACGGAATTGCAATGAAAGAGAACGTTTCGTGCGACCTTTCTAATCTAACGTGAAGTCAATTTGTTTTGTAAACAAAACGAGTAGATACCGACAATATCTAAATATGAGAGCCCGTATCACCTTGGGTATAGTGAAGTCTTTTTAGAACAAAGGTCCTTAAAAGTATAGCTATTCGTGCACTTATGATTTTATGAAGAAATCCTAAGTGTAGCGTTAGTTTTCGAGCTACACATAGGTACCCCAATCTAAATAGATGGTTTAAATAAGTTGATGAATTCTTGGCAGACCAACGAATATGTCTGATTTATCTGAAACGTCGAAAAACCAACTCTGTAAATATTAAAAGATTCAACTTACTGCGAACATTTGTTGGCGTTGCTCGGAAACTAGTTTTTCGCTTGCTCCCTGCAATAACTCTGCTAATAGCTCTGGAGTTGGCATCAAATCCTTTCCATGACCTGCTTTTCCCTTCGATTCCGCATGCACAGAACGTTCAGACGGCGACCGACTAGACTGCGGCATGCGAATCTCGTCCATGCTTCGTTTTGTATGTTTGTCAAGTGGTACAAGAGAGGAACTTTTTTTATGCATTGACCTACTGGAATTTGCTTCAGAAACAGTACGTGCCACATCGGAGTAACTTTTCTTATCCGAGCTCGTCGAATTATCGAGCGTGCTTTGGTAACGCTTCTCTAGTGAATTACCTTTTGATAGACCAGAAGTTTTCGCAACATTTTCAATCTGAGATGGAGTTGATGCAGCTCGAGTATGCGTTGGTATTGGAAGATATGTACTAGACTTCCTTACTCGAAAAGAGTTTGAATGGTGTGGTATATTACGCGGATGTTCCTCAAATGATCGTGTATCATGGTGACCGCCACGAGTCCGTCGTATCGATCTGTCAACAAAAATTATTGCTATAGGTTATAAATAATTATGTAACTAAATTTTTAGTATGTACTTACGAGTCGGGGTCTTTTAATTCTTCGAGTATTTCTTCGAAATGTAACCGGTTTGGCTTTTTCATTTCCGCTTCGAGCATTTGTCCATATGGACCTCGTAGCGGACGCTTCGAATATCTCTTGAAATCTTGGTCACTAAGGGCAGGACTAGGGCTAGAACGATCTCTCGATGGCGCCGGAGTTCGATCACTCTCATTGTCAGAAACCGATTCGGTACACAGAAATGAATGACTCTTATGTGGCAACTGAGTTGTGCAAATACCGTCATCCTTCTCCTCGGAACTTTGGCATGACAAATGTGTACGCTGACGAGTTTTTGTCCATATTGGGGGCTTATTACACTCTGATTCAGGAGTATTCAAATCTAAGGAATACAATGATCCTGGCGTTTGGTTGTCATCCGTCCCTGGACTGTTCAAATACATAACTGAGGAACAATCATCTGACTGATCACCTTTAATGACACTAAAGTTGGCCAATGAAACCTCGAGTTCCAGTCCTCTACTATTGCGAACTTCAGGACTTTGCACCCAATCTGTGCTTTCAATATACATTCCCTTTCGGCGCTTCGATTTATCTATTCGTTTCCTTTCATCGGTGTTACTGCACACACGTTGTAAAGAACAGTCTAAGGATGATCGCTTATCGCTACCA
The DNA here is from genome assembly GCA_936431705.1 of Cheilosia pagana. NCBI lineage: Eukaryota > Metazoa > Arthropoda > Insecta > Diptera > Syrphidae > Cheilosia > Cheilosia pagana. Next base: position 59,028,540 of record OW386166.1, on the reverse strand, counting down.
ATCTCCATATCATCATGACTATATCGCTTTTTAACTTCTGTGTAATCAAATGATCCTTCTTGATTTGAATGATGATAAAGTATTTCGTCCGGAAATGCGTCTCTTTCAACATCATTTTCTGAATTTTCGTCTAACTGTACTGAAGTATGCTGGCTGACGGAAATAATCGGAACAGATTCCCGAGTCAGTTGATCACTCTCCCTTTTCTCAGAAGCAAATTCTAAGGCCACAGGAGCAATCGCATCAATTGATTCGGGGTATATTCCGAATTCGTCTGGTGCGACATCCACCCATTCATGTGGTGGATTTTCTAGGTTCCATTCCTGTGCAGCACATTCGTATACCGGAACTGGAATAAGACATGTTGTGGCAGTTTGCAGAAAGTTATCTGGTGGTGACTCCAGCGGGATTTCTTCCTCCACCAGCGTAGCCAAATTAGATTCAAATATTTCGGAAACTTCTATGGGTGTGGAAGGATGCGACATATGCTCCAAATGAGTTAGTGAGCTTTCCGTCGTTTGTTCTTCAACAGTTGATCCAGGCTTTTGCTCTTCTAGATCGCATTCTGGGCTCTCATTTAAAGTTATGGCGACTTTTTCTTCGTTTTGACCTTCTTCTTCAGGTATTACATCAGGTGTTCCCCTGTCTTTATCACCGTTACCACCGGAATTTAAGCTTATACTAAACTCTGCCTTCTTAAGTGGGATGTATATAAAATTAGCTTCTTCAGTCTTTTCTTCACTTCCACTTTCATCAAACTTTACTTCGTCTTTTTTATGTGCCTCCGAATCGGGAGCATGTTCTGCAGTTTTGTCCCCACGTAGTCGATCTCTCAATGCACTCAAAGTTGCCCCAATATACTTGCCAGATGTATAATCAATTTGCGAAAACGATGCTGACCGGAATGGAATCCCCTTTCTGGCATACGATCCAATCACAGTTCGCGATTCCGGTCGAGAAAGTTTAGTGGAAATTTCGTCGTCAACTTTAAGTATCCCGGGTGGTGGAGATTTAGATTTTTCTCTAGACGAAAGAAGGTTTTCAAAATTGGACAAACTAGTATTTGGTTTAAGCGAATCATGCAATCGTTTACTAATGGGCTTTTTGATTTCATTACTGCCACTACTACTTGCATTATTGTGGTCATCCCGGATAGAATATTGTGTAGTTAAATTGGTAGATATAGCATTATCCTCATCCTGGTCCATTAGTAAAATGTCGTCAGAATGTGTGGATAGACTATGTAAGGGAGTATCGTCGGTTTTTTCTAAACTGTTTGTTGCCGAAACCGCATGTCTGGACTTTCTCGGTGGTGGTATAGGAGGTGGTGTAGGAGAGGAACGATTCCTTCGCAAAAGCTCTGTAAGTTCCTTAAGCCTTTCGGATTTGTCCGATGATTTTCTTGCCCTCTCTTGATTTGCTGGAGTTGGGGAAGATTTTCGTCCAAAGCCTAAACGCTGCCAACGATCTAACGTGTTTCGACGTTTTTCCATCATAATCTGAAAAAGGAACGAAATTAAAAAAAAATCAAAATTGCACAAATTTTTCTATGTTAACGATCATTCTTACATAGAAATATAGAATTATACATGCGCTTGCAGCAAGAACAACGAAAACATGGTCTTTATCTAAGTTTATTTCAATATTTCGCGTTATGTGGCTTACTTAATTTTAAAGTTTATTTAAGAGCCAGCTAGGACGTCTATGCATCTAAGAATTTTAAACATTTAGAAAAAATGTTTGAGAATTTATGGAAAACCGTTAACAAATTTCTTTAAAGATCGAAAAAATGAAGTCAATGCCAATTCCAATTTAAACACTAATACTAGCATTTGAGTAAAAGGTATAAATAGTAGCGCAGTGGCTTAGAGTTAATGTGTTGGACTACTAAGCGAGGGTTGGGTGTCAAATCGCCCAAAACCGAATCGCCCAAAACTTAAAAATGTCACATCGCCCAAAAATTTTGGCCGATTTGACATTATGTTAAATCGCCCAAAAAAACAAAAATGTCAAATCGCCCAAAAAGAGTGGGCGTTTTGTCACAATGCAAAAATAGCCATGTGTCAGATCGCCCAAAACCAAAACGCCCAAATTGCAAAAATGAAGAAAAATGTCAAATCGCCCAAGAATATTTTTTGGGCGATTTAACATTTTTCATTTTTGGGCGATTTAGCATAATGTCAAATCGCCCAAAAAATATAAATAATTTTGGGCGATTTAGCATCATTTTGGGCGATTTGACACTTTCGTTAAATTGGGATAAAAACTATGTTCAAGAAGAATTGTAACAGTTACATTAACGGGCACATCGGAATGTTGGTTCTTCTCCAAATGAATGAATGATATTTGCCATTACCTGATAAGACAGTGTAAAATCGCTATACCATTGATAAGGTAACAAGTTGGTGAATTATACTCGTAAAATAATATTTTTTTTTTGTATTTCCTCGAAATGGAATTTGAAATTATTGACGGGAAAAAATATAAAAGCAAATTGTTATATGTGATGTGCGAGAAGCAAATATATAAAATAAAAACCAAAACGGCAAACAAAACATACTACGTTTGCTATCAAGCAAAATGTCCCGCGCGTGTAGAATTGCTGGAAAGTGGGGTTTGTATGAAACCCAAACAAAATAAAGAACACACACACGACACACAGGAACATTTATATAAGGAGCTGAAAGGGATTAATAAAATCCGTGCAGAGTGCATGATGTCCGCCGGAGTGCTAGGCTCAGCTAGTGTAATTAGCGGAATAAGATCAGCATTCAAAAGTGTTGCCGAAAAGTAAGTGATTAAAATAGAAACTAATCAACTGTTTTGTAGTTTTAAACGAATGAATTTATATTAATGGTCTAGTGATTGCACCGGAACGCAGTACTTGTCGTATGACAAAATGAAAAGAGGACTCCAAAGAATTGCAAACAAAGTATTTGTAAAATCACCTACGACGCCTCTGGAAGTTGTTGAGGCATTCCAAAGGGAAGATATTTGGACGCAATTTGGAGTGTCAAAAAACGCAGAGCAGCGGCCGTTCTACAAAGCTTGCATCGAAGACGGGGACATCAGCTATTGCCTTTTTGTGTCCGAAAAAATAATGAATATAATTAAAGAGTATATTCCATCATCGAGGCGGGAATATTTAATGGATGGGACTTTTAAAATAGTACCGCAGGGTTGCTTTAAGCAACTATTTATAATATATATAAATTACTTTGATGAAAAAGTAAGTGATTTGATGTCCTAAGAATGGTGTAAGTTTTTATAATTTTTATTTATTATTTCTTAGGTATTTCCATTTATGTTCATATTAATGAACAAAAAAACAACTAAGTCGTATAAACATTTGTTCGATTATATTGAACATAATATTTTTCAATTTGAGCCCGCAAGCTTTTTAACTGACTACGAATTTGGGTTGAGAAGTGCGTTAAGGCAAGTTTATCCTAACGCTAGTTTTCATGGTTGTTGGTTCCACTACTGTCAGGCTCTTCGGCGAAACCTGACAACAAAAAATAAAAAGCTGGCGCAATTAGTGAGGTCCAACCAAAAAGCTTCAATATTGTTTCACAAATTCCTGGCATTGGCCTTGCTACCGCAACACCTAATCGAGTTAGCATTTGGTATGCTTCGAAAACTAGCCAACGAAGAATTTTCCAATAATTTTGACAGCTTTTTGGCTTATTATGAGAAGTTTTGGATACGAAAGGTATGTAAATGAATATAAATTTACTTAAACAATCATGTTTGTGAATGTTTGTGAAAGGTAATATTATGAAACCACCGCGGGGAGGGGGGCGGCGCGACGCGCTTTGCGGTCGGGTGGCGGCGCGTCGCCCGTCCGCGCCCGGCACGCGCCCCCTTTTGCCCTCGCCCATAAGCATACAACAAAAATTGAGTCCAAACGATAACAAAACACATTTAATTACTTCATTTCCGTTCAAAGTGTTTTTTTCCCATTACTTACTTACAGATCGGGCCACTACAGTTCTCAGTTTTTAAAAAGCTAACAAGGACAACATCCGATATTGAAGGCTACAATAGTATACTTGGACGAATGTTGACCAAAAAGGGCAATTTCTTTAAATTTGTTAAAGTCCTTCAAGAAGAGGAATTTATGAAATGCCGAAATTTCTCTATGCTTATAGAAAGTGGTGGCACTACTGGTACCAAATCAAGGAAAAAAATCGATATAGAGAGAAACAAAAATATAATGGAGGCTTCTGCGCTTCTTGAAAACGGTGCCATTAATATAATGAGATTTTTAGATCGAATGGTTTATGTTAAAAATAACATTTGTACTGGTATGGAACCTTACGAAGATATGTTTGAAGAATATCCTGTTGGAAGTAGTGAAGATGAGGGAGAAGAAGCAGATGATAAAGAAAAAGAAGAAGGAACGAAGGAAGCTATGAATGTATGCATAATCTGTTACGTTTTGAAACCTAACATTGTTTTATTACCATGCAAACATTTGCAAATTTGCAATGAGTGCGATCTGAAACTACAGGCGCAATCTATTGCAGAGTCGCAGTCATTTTACTGCTGTCCTGTATGCAGAAAGCAAGTTGAGAGTTCGATGCAAGTTTACACAAATTAAACAATAAAATAAAAACATGTAAATATGAAATATTTGAGTTCTCATAAATGTAGACATATTGCGACAAAACGCCCATTTCTACTTTGGGCGATTGGGCATTTTTCTTTTTTGGGCGATTTGTCATAGTGTCAAATCGCCCAAAAATTTTGGGCGATGCGACATTTTTCAGATTTGGGCGATTTGGTTTTGGGCGATTTGACACAGGGCCAACTAAAATTGCCGTAACACCAAATCGCCCAAAATTATCTTTTTGGGCATTTTGACATTATGTCAAATCGCCCAAAAAATTAAAATATCAAATCGCCCAAAAAAATTGTTGGGCGATGTGACATTTTTAAGTTTTGGGCGATTCGGTTTTGGGCGAACTGACACCCAACCCTAAGCGAGGGGTCCCAGGTTCCAATCCCGAAAGTATCAAATTACATCTTAAGGTTTTTTTTTCACTGCGCCACCTCTCGCGAACGTCTGACAAACATCCGAGAGTAAAACTGTCACGAAAGAGCTTCTCAATTAGCCGTTTGGACTCGGCGTAAAATTGTAGATCCCTTCCATACGTCCCAAAAACTGAAAACGCACACAAAACGAATGGTTGTGAGAAGCTAGGCCTTGGGTCCCACAGACCTGTCGTGCCAAAATATTTATTTAAAAGATATAAATAAAATCCTAGGTTCTTTTCTAAAGTATGATCGAATATTTGAACCTTGTAAATATTTACCCTGCTGTACGCGTAGGTACTTCATTAGCTTATTTTTATATATGGATTGCCACTACCCAACTTCTCGTCTGTTCCAAAACTACGACGTGCTACTATTTTACAGTGGAAAAAATGTAAATTCCTCACCAGGGACAATACTGAGACTTCAATTTCGGTCGTTTACAGTTACTTGCCTGCAAACTAAATTCTTACGGAGTTAGTAGTGTTCCATAGCAATTCGTATTAACAAATGTCACGTAACTTCAAATATTCCGGGTCACAACACTCGCAACTAATCTTGCAACGTCACTGCGGGTAAAGATTTCATAGAATTTATCCGTTGAGTTTGCAATTATTCTTATTTTTTGTAGGAATAAGTAGGGATGTCAGACGTCCCGCTATAAGGCTTTTGTCCCGCAAGTGTCCCGCAAAATGTCCTGCACTGAAAATATTTCCCGTAAAATGCCGGCCTTCCAACTTGTCGCCCTCTTATTTACTATGAATTTACGAAATAATCCTAATTTCGAAAACTACATCAAAATTATTGAGCTTTTTTAAAATTCAAAATAAAAACATTGATACCTATACTTTTTGAAGAATTTATTACATTAAAGAGTTTTTTTGAATGCGAGGTAAGAGATTTGGATGAAAAAAAGATTTGAAAAATTGGGTTAGATTTTTCAAAAAGGTTGAGGCACCAAATTTCGAAATTCTTTAGAAATTTGTATTTTCGTTGCCTATTTCTAATGCAAGCTGTGAGTGGATATTTTGTTTCTTAAATACCTCATGGAGAGATGAGCGAATTTATCTTTCTATGGAAGTATTAAAAGCAGAGCTTCTTGTAAAGCTAAATTTTTCAATGAGTTGCAGGGAATTTAAGGATTTTTGCGAAACTGATTTTGGAAAAAAGGAATTAGTTTCGAAAATAACTTCATCCGATAAGTACTGAAATTTAGATTTTGGCTTTCGTAGAATTGCATCTTTTTTTATATAAAAAAAACTTTGGTGTGTATAATTTAACCTACCTATAAACTACTATAAAACGAAGACTGTTTATACATGTAATTTAATTAATATAGATAGTTCCGCGTTAATTTTAATTTGTTAGTTTGGTGATATGTATCCTTAGTTTCTACTGTTCCTTTTGTATAATAAATGTTTGTTTATATTTTTTTATAAAAATAGATTAGTCAATAGAAAGACTGGTAAAAACCCAAAGCTAAATACATTGTTTGCATTTGCTTTTAAAGTTACATAAAATGTACAAATATACATTAAAAGACTTACTTAAATCAAAAATTACTTATTACAACAAATAAAATGTAAAATAAAATAAAAACTTTTTTTTTCATTTCAAATTCAAAAATGTCCCGCCAGCTAATTTTTCAGATCTGGCATCCCTACGTTCTAGTCCATACCAATCTAGTCGACTTAACACAGCCAAGTTTTTGAATGTTCCCTTTACAAGAGAAGAAACCTGTTTTGCATTTTGAATTTTGGGAAACAAAATCACTAAGGCGTAAAAGGAAGATAAAGGAAGCAATTTGGTAACCCTGTTTTTGTCACACAATAGCGTATTGGTTTTGTTGATGCATTTTTTGCGAGATTTTCAACAATAACACTCAACTGCCCAAATACGAGATTCAATGTTATTGAAATTGTATTGGGGTACATTATAGTAAAAAATAGTAAAGCTACGAGCATACGGTTTGTGTAAACACAAAATTTGTGTATAATATACACAAACCGTCTGAACCACAAATTCGATAGACACATATGGGATACACAAACGATTTGTGTATCATTTGTGTATAGCATACACAAATCGAGTTTGTGTACATACGCAAACCGTCTGATCAAAATAATTTGTTTAATTTGTGTACGTTTGTGTATCTCATATCATTTGTGTATTCCGAAAATTGGAACATACACAAATTTCATGCAAATACACAAATGGTTTTCAGAGTTCAGATGAAAAAAAAGGATTAAATGAAATTTCCTCTACGAGAACTTGATATAATGCATCCAGCAATACACAGTTTGGATGAACTTGGTTTATTGAGCAAAATTGAAACCATCCTTGAGTTCTGTAAAGAAATTGAGTGTATGGGTGTATTGGTTTAGGTTTTAACCATGAAGGATTTCCTAGGGATATGCCCACTATAGTTTCCCAACCGTACCCCGTTGTTGGTGTCTGTTGACATCGGAATTGGATTGAGGATGTAATGTTAATACACACCTTCACTAGGTCGTCTACAAGAACTATGTACCTAATTGCATCTTGCAATTCCGGAATAATGGTGCAGCTTGTGTTTTCTGGAGCGCGGAAAAGTTACTATATAGAGAGTGAAAATTGTCGCCAGTTACCAAACCAAGAAACTGATCGAACTGAGCGGCCGACATACGGACAAAATTTTAATGCCTTTTCGGCACGCAATTCCATAAATAGTTTTGAGCAAAAAGGGTCTGTCCGCGGTGGCCAAGCTTATTTTTTCTCCAACAAGACGACATTATGTTGGCTTTTGTCTGCGCGGTCAAAATAATAGCAGCCCATTGTTTTTAACATTTTTTTTAAACACCAGAACGAATAGAATCGATGGCTGTATATTTACTTATTTAATTTAATTGAATAAACGTCAACACACGAATGAATAACACGAATTTGATATAGGTAGTATCTATACCTACACAAATTCCATTTGAGTATAAAAACACAAATCTGTAGACATAAAATAATTTGTGTATGCCGTATTTTTGGCAATACACAAATGAAATTTGTATTTTTTTCAAAATACACAAATCGTCTGAACCACAAATGTTTGTAGAATACACAAATGGCATTTGAGTACGAATTTGTGTATATTTTGTGTATGCGATACACAAATGAAATTTGTGTATATCAACAAATCGTCTGATAGCAGGTTAAATATCTATTTCTGCAATAAATAAAGTTCTTGCGGAAGACTGGATGTAACCTGAGCGTAAAAACTAGATTGGTCAGGAACGTCACTTTTCCTACATCAGCCACATATGCGAACTGTCAACTTAGTACTCAGTAACGAATTCCTGACAAGATTTGTCTGCTAACCCTCCATAAACTTCAACTGAAACAGCTGCCCATGTGACCGATCTAGGCCAATCAAAACTAAGATACATCAAGTCGGTCAGCTGTCAGACTTACTAAACTAGATACTAATGTCGTTTTCCATTGGTTTCACTCGGGGATTTACTCATTCTGAAATCCAATGGAACAAGAAAAATGCTTCTGGATGAATCCACAAATGTATTGGTGAAATGCCAAAAAATAATCTACGGCTGCTGTCAGCTGACTTGTATAAAATACACAAATTGCACTTGTGTAGGTGCTTCTTGAGTGGATTCTGACTTCAAATCCAGAAGCGAATTTCTCTTCTCAGAATCACCAGAAGAGTATTTTTTGTGCCAAAGGAACGATTTCAGAAGTGATTTTTTCGATTCCGGACTCTCCCGGACGCTTCTTTTTGCCCAATGGAAAACGACATTAAACTTCCCCATTGTAAACACAAAAGTCTTTAACAAGCTTTCTCAACTATGGATACATTCAATCGACGACTTTTTTTTAAATTCAAAACATTTTAAATTTTCAAAAGTGTTCCTCTTTAAAGCTCCCTTTTCCTTTCTTGTGTTCCAATCTGTTAACAGTGGACGAGGAGCGTTATCCTGTTGGGGAATAAAATCCTGCCCGATTAGCCTATCATTTGATGGGTATGAGTGATTGTTTAAAGCAAGTGCCTTCTCTGTCTCTGGATGGAACCATAAGCCAGTTTTTATGATTCCATCCAGAGAGAAAGACAAACCATACTGAGTTGTTTTTTTTTTATGCACTTTGGCGAATTATAACTGCTTGATTTTGTTTCCGGGAGTTATATTTAATTTATTGAAATATTTATATATTGAAATCAAATTCAGTAAGGCGCCTCTGAATTGTCCCTTCGCTAATGTGGTTTCGTTCGGCACTATTTTTCTTTTTTAAGTTTGAGATTTTCAGGAAATAAACCTGCATTTTTAATAAACTCCAGCTAAATACGTCTATCTTCTTTGGTAATACCTAATTTTTCGTTTTGTACGTGTTCGAAGTAAATTTTTAACAGAATGTGTTCTTTTTTTCTAAAAAAAAAAATTAAATAAACAATGGCGCAACAGGTCCGTATTTGACCATCTCATAACCATTGGTTTATTTTTTTTTTTGACAATTGGAAGGGCCTACGCTTATTGCCAACGGCTAAATTGAGGAGCTTTTAACTTATGTTTATTTAGAAAAAAAGACCAAACTAACTCACAAGTAGTTTTTTTTTTCTAAATTAGATTTTTAGGTTTGCACATTTGCTACGTTGCTACAAGCGCTCATTAGTTTAATGGAAAAAAATGAAATAAAACAAAGAAGCAGAAATAAAAACGTTACCTCTTTACTGACGGCTGCCGATGCATGACATTGTGGTACATATCCGAATGATTCGATGGCAGGTATCCTCTTCAAAACAAGTGGTCCTCGCACTGTGGGAGACGAAAAACTCTGCGAGAGCGATGAGGTAGACGAATTGGCTGACAAACTATCAGTTGTGTCAATATGAGCAGGGAAATTGGACAAATCGCTACTGTTCGAATTATCTTCTATTAAGGTTTGGTACTGCGAATCGGTAGACGAGTGATTGCGATAATGTGCAATCTTATAATACAAGCAACTCTCAACAACACATTCGTTATTCACATTATGACACTGAGCGTCCTCCAATTCCTTATGGTTATTATCACATTCACAAACATAGCTTTGTTTCTCATAATTTAAACTACTATTTAGATCAATATCACTCAAAATGCAATCCTGTACATCGGTGGTGGACGCACTGTGAAAATAAGAACCAAGATTTCCACGGACGCCAATCAATTGGGCAGATGTTAAAGATTTCGATAGATTTGCGTTATTTGTATCGCTAAGCGATTTAAATATCTTTTTGCTCTTTTCGTTGTTTGGCTGCAGCTGATGATGATATTGGTGATGGTGGTGGTGGTGGTTGTGGATTTTACTGCGACTTATATCTACATCGATTTGTGCTACACTCGGAGCAGATGCTGACACTGAATCAGAAAATGAAGAAGTGCTGCCTTTTTGGTAGCTGTATTGGGGACTACGAACGTTACTAGAACTGTGAGCTACACTATGAATTGATCTATGTTCGTTAACACGGTTAAAGGGCGATTGATGTTCCGGATATGCCCGTCGGCTCGAAATGAGGCTTTCGTCACTGGCACAACGGCGCGATGTTATTTCATCGGTACGGAAATGAAGTTGCTTACTTAGTTTCGGAGTCAATTTTCGTATAACCACAGCACTTGATAACGCGGCGACGGATTCAGTAGCAGGAACTGAATGTTGCTCAAAACCAATTTGACTGCAAGGAATATCACTGACCGATCGATTCCCAAAAACTGCGCTTTGCTCAACACTTTTAAGACGACCGAAACTATCGTAGCGTAATGTTTTTTTACTAGCTCTAATTGAATCTTTTCGCTCATCTTTCACGCGCCATTCACGACCGTTCGACAACGATGGGTGCTCTCTGTCGATCGCTTCGGAATTGTTATTGTTGTTTATGTTATTGGTGCTATTATTACTCCTTGCGATCGCTGTGTACACAATATCATAGTCTTGCTCACCGCCGGATACAGATTTAATACTACCAACACAACTGTTGTCACTTACACTCTGATCCGAATTTGTGTTATTGCCAGCGGAAAAACAACCTAAAAACTCACATCGTTCGTCACCTTGATCATCTTCGTCTTTGTTGGATGCCCTCGTCACATTATTCTTAGATTTTCCAATTAGTGTATTCTGTTTTTCGAATCTTTGGAGTTTTCGACGAAAACTCGCGGGATCATAGTAGGAGTTATCCGATGGATTTTTCTCCTGATTTTTACTGAGTTGACTGACCTGACTTTTACTTTTATTGCTATTGTTGCGCTTTTTCTTCGAAGGTTTTGGTGGTACTGGAGGTGGAGAAACTTTTACTTTGATCGATTTTGGTATCGCTGAAGATCGATTTTTGCCAACAATTACCGCAGATCCGCTATATCCTGGGTTGAAATTGTCTTCGAGTAAGGAACGCGTAAACTTTTGCTTTTGGATATAATTAGTTGACGCGTTTGTTCTAGCCGGATGCTTTGAGATGGCTTTACTGTGGCTAGCGATTGTATAACAACAAATCGAAGGGGAGGAAGATGAAATGGGCAGCGAGGATGACGATGATAGTGTTGATGTTGACACCGCGGATTCAGATATAGATGAATGGGAATTATTTTCACCGGCGATTGACGAAAACGAGGAATCATTGAACTCACGACGCGAGCACGATTCTTGACAGACTGAATCCGAATTTAGCCTTTTTCTATAAAATTTGCTATTAGCGTATGCATAGTCCTCATGAATTGATGCTAGCAATGTAGAGAATTGTGGTGATGCTGGTGGCGCCGGTGAAGCTGCCGAGAAGCTTTCCCGTCTATATAAATGAGAATCATCTTCACAGCATGGGTGATTTACTTGAGTCTGCGTAGAAGTGCTCATCGCTTCGCGTTCACGTTTGTTTACAGTTAATTTTAAAGCTTCTTGTATCTGTGCATTTGAATATATCGATTCATCGCCCATTTTTGCTTCATTCGCGTTTGTATAGATTTTCTTTGGCGATGAACCGTTCTCCATAGTTGAGCTAAAACTTGCTGACATTTTTTTATTCATAATCAATTCGAATAACCAAATTTTGTTCTACCTCACGAGTAAATATGGAAGACGGACAAAAGTATAAGATTTTATTTATTTATTATGACTGCTCGGCGCACATTACTCTACTCAGCGACTGAATGAATTCAACTTCGGAGATGTTCTCAGCTAGAAGATATTTATAAATAGATTGAAACATTTTTGGACAAATTATTATTGGATATTTAATGTGTTTGGATTAGAGTAAAATGTAAAAGTACCTTCGTTTAACTGCGATGTGGTTGTTTCTTCAATTTTCCTTCGAGTTGTGGGTTGTTGACTGCTGTTTCTTAGCGAAAAATACCCTAAGCGATACATATTCTACGTGGTAATTGGTATAGGCGCATGGAAATGTACGTCAAGCTTATTTGTAGGATCTGGCGTTCGGCCAATTTTTGCAAGGTATGAATTTGTGTATTTGTTGAACCTAAAATCTGTTTTCTTGAGGAAGATGCGCTGATGTGTTTCTATGTATAATACATGGTAGATGAATTCGCCACGAAGCACAGCTCTGTAAATAAAGTAGCATAAATAATGTAATTTTTATATTTTTTATTGAATTATTAATAAATTTTCGAAGCAGTGTATCTAATTGTCATAAGTTGGAAAACATAAAAATAAAAAACCCACCTAACATTCTCGTAAGCTAGTATTGCTAAACCTTAAAAGTACATAATCACAGTTGTTCGGAGTTCGTGTAGGATAGGTAGTTAAGGAATTACGTATTAAGATTACCTTTTGGCTTATTCATCTGATACAAAAATATCAAACAGCAATGTGAGTTTTTGTTTTTATGTAAGCACCAGTAGCAGACATTTTTGATTTCGCAATATTTAAGGTAGGTGGTCCAAATAAGGCTAGTAAGTACATAATTATATTTTAAATATGCATGTAGCCATCTATGTGTACACGTAAATCGATAGAAACTTCCTTCTGACGCAATTGTGTTTTTTTCTTACTGACGATACAAGTTAGTGAATGTGCAAGCCCGCGCCTTTTTATAAGAAAGTGGTTTCTGTAATTAGTTTTATTGCAAATAATGATTGGGGTAAGTCTAGTTTTTACATTAAATATAAAACATATAAAGCTAAGGTTTAGTATGGTTTAAGTATTATTTTGATCCTTTGAGTATATTGTTAACATTTTTGTAAAGAAAAAATGTTCATGTTCCTAAAAAGGCCCACCAAAAATATTACCTAACCTCATTAGGAATATTAATTTTTTTTAAGCTAAAAGGTCAAAGGCAAGCAAATAAATTAGGAAATTAACTTTAACTTTACTTTAAATTTAACTCTTAATAATAATCTCCTTGTTGTGAATTAATTTTTAGTCAAGAAGACTGTTCTTTTATTTTTTTATTTTTGTATTAATAAATAATTACAGAATACATACATATATAGATAATAAACCGCGTTCTTTTATTTGTTTCACGTCAAAATACTTCTAATTTAGCAGGTAATTGAACAAAATTATGTATGGGCCTTATTTGGGTCACCTACTTAGTTAAAACGTTTTAGGCGCCTAACTTAAGTACATTTGTGAGCATTTTTTTAGGTGTCTATGACCCTGCTTTTATGTGTCTATGATTGGTATTTGGGTGTGCGGCGTTGAGATCTACAAAAATATATCGTAGTACAGTAAAACCTCTCTAATTGCTACACTGATGGGGCCGACTCTTTGCTGTCCCTTCCCTCGGAGGTGTCCCATTTATAGCACTTTTCATAAAAAAGATGCAAAAACCCAACAACGCAAGAATAAATCTTATATTTTTAATTAAAACGAGTATGACATTCCATATATCGTTTAGAAAAACATACCAAACTGACAATAGAACACTGGGGTGTTATGATTAATAAATTGCGGCTTTGAACATTTTAAGTGGAGTTTTAGTTTTACTGTCCCGATTAGAGAAGTCACAATAATTATGCTTTTTGTGTCTAGTGTCCCAATTGAGATTTGAGAGGTTTGAATTGAATGGTGCCGATTTTTTGTAAAATGGCCCAATTAGCAGGTTTGACCCGATTATGGGGGTTCTAGGAGTGTTACGTTTAGTGTCCCAATTGAGGGGTGTCCCAATTTCAGTGTGCCGATTGCAGAGGGTATAATGTATGAAAACTCTCAGAGTTAGCAAAATAGATGTCCCTTTTGGGAGGCGACCCAATTGCAGAGTGTCCCAGTTAGGAGGCTTTACAGTACATATATGAATGAAGATTGGAATTTGTAGTCATTTTTGAGAAATATTTATTGAGAACGGGCTTATTTAGAATACATAATTACATTGTCTTAATATGTGGTTTTCAGCATATGGGTAGTTCTTAAAATAGGGTATACGATAAATTAAAAAAAAATTGCATGATGCTCTACCGCTCGACCGCTGTTTTCAAAGAACAACCAGAAGTAGAGGCGAACGCAGGTAATCTATAATCCACATAGTAGATAATAAACTCGCAAATGTCGCGGTTTTAAAACCAGGAAAACCGCCAAATGAAGTAAAATCGTATAGACCAATTTCCCTTCTCCCAATCATATCCAAAGTTTTCGAGAGAATATAAATAAGGCGCCTACAACCGGTTATAGAAGACAATAATCTTATCCCTGACCACCAGTTTGGGTTCAGAACCAAGCATTCGACAATTGACCAAGTGCATAGAATTACTGACATAATCGAGAAGGCATTTGAAGAAAAAAAGATATGCTCAAGCGTATTCCTTGACGTCTCACAAGCCTTTGACAAGGTGTGGCACGACGGTTTAAAACTTAAATTAAGACAAATTCTCCCCGTACCCATGTATGACATTTTAGAATCATATCTCGGGGAAAGACTCTTCCGTGTTAGAAATGGAAACGAATACTCGGAGCTCAAAAAAATTTCGGCCGGCGTACCGCAAGGAAGCGTCCTTGGGCCGCTTCTCTATCTGTTATATACTCGCGATATACCAAGAGAAGATGGCACTACCCTTGCTACATTCGCCGACGACACCGCTATCCTTGCAGTTGGTAATACAATCGAAGAAACGACTTCGAAACTGCAAATCGCACTGAATAAGGTAAACGCATGGATGAGGGACTGGCGGATCGCCCTCAACGAAACGAAATCTGTTCACGTGAATTTTACGTATAAGAAAACGAATGACTTGCCAATTTTTCTAAACTTGGCCCGAATACCCTTTGCAAACGAGGCCAAATACCTGGGAATGACACTCGACGCAAAGCTGAAATGGAATTCGTAAGTGAAAATGAAACGTAAAGAACTAGATATCAAATATAGAGATATGTACTGGTTACTTGGAAAACATTCCCAACTCAGTACCGAGCACAAATTGCTTTTATACAAGCAAGTGCTAAAGCCGGTATGGATCTACGGTATACAACTTTGGGGTTGTACCAAGAAAACGAATGCCAATTTTGTACAAACTTTTCAAAATAAAGTGCTTAGAGAAATTGCACAAGCACCATGGTACATTAGAAACGACAATATCCACAGGGATCTCGGAATTCCAACAATCGAAGCTGAAACTAGAAGCTTCGCGACTATCGACTTGGCGAGATAAAATTAACCGCGTCTGATTTGCGGAACATGCAGGATCTTTCATTGGAAAGTAACCTGTCAAAAGTTATTATTTCGTGAGAGAAAAACTGCTTGATAAGTTGTATCTTAGTTGCAGTATCTAACATTCGATCGAAGGGTGGTGTTTTTAGTCAGTAAAAATCTGACACTACTATGAGCACGCGCTTGCTATTCTCATAGTGTCTTTGGAAGATTTTCACCTACCCTCGGAAAAAAAAATTAAATTTCGCGATCCACAAATCCAAGAATTAAAAATATGTTCGAACTTAACCTTTAAATTGACACTGATTTTTGTGTACCTAAATGAAATGTCACAATTAACGAATATTCGCTGGTTCGCAGTTTGCAATTCGTTCACATATTATTTTGTTCTTTAAGGACTATTCACATGACAAATTTTTTGATTGCAAATACCCCCGAAAGCAGTTTCAAATTTCAGGGTGAAGTTTGAACGAATTTTTTATTCGAGGATTTGTGGATCTCGAACGTATTATGTGGATTGGGAATAATGTGTAACAATTCGCAGCAAGAATTTTTCAATTTACGGGAAAATGTCTATAGTAATTGTAAATTTCAATATTTAAATCAATTAAGACAATTTTTTTTATATTAGATGTTAGAATAATTAAATGTAATGCTTTTGTAACAGTACAAATATCAATTTTCGGTTCATAAATAAATTTAAATTGACCCTCTCACTGTAAATAGTCACTGTGAATGCTTTTGTCCAAAATCTACTTAAAATTTAACAAATGCGAATTTGTAGTTATTTAGTATAATTATTTCTGCTTGTGGTACCCTGCTACACCTAATAATCGCAACTATTCAAAAATGTAACCTTGATGAGTTTTTCATGACAACGACGATTTTTTAACGAATTTCTAATTGGAAAAAAATAAGATTTCGTAAGAATCTATGGTGGATGGACAGTGAACGGTTGATTTTTAAATGTTTTCCGTTTTAGCAAATTTCTGTTGTTATTTTTTTGTTCACTAATTCTATAATAGTTGGGGATTCCAGTTTCAAAATTTAAATGAATAGAAAAGATTTGTATAAAAAAATTTCAAAATTGGTAATATTACATTGCTTAGGGTGAGTACTTTAGTGTATTCATCTTTTATTTGCGCTGAGCTGGATTGACACAAAAAACAGAAATTTCGTTGGAATCGACATCATTTAATTCGATGTGGTATTAGCTACTTGCCAAAACCACTGTAGGGTACCAGCCACCCCAGAGAAAGAGCCCGTGGTATGATGATGAAAGCGTATACAGGAAAAAGGTGACATAAGATGCACACAAGAAAGCGCTGCAGCGCAAAACAATGGCAGCGAGAGAATAGTATCGAGTCAGGAGAAGGGAGGAAAAGAAGATCCTGCGTAGAAAGAAGAGGGCTTACGCAGCTTCCCAGCTCAAGGAGATCGAAGAGTCGCGCTATCGTAGCAACATCCGGAGGTTTTATAAAAAAAACCAAGCAACTGGCTGCTGGTTACAAAACCGGAACGCAGGCTCTTCGAGACAGCGAAGGAAACCTAGTCACCGAAGCACAGGGAATAGTAGATGTATTTAAGCAGCATTTCCAGCAGCTGCTAAATGGGCACCATGTAGAGAGAGTGATAGGGCAAGAAGAACACCCACGTCCAGTCAATGAAAAACCAGTTCCACCACCCAGTATAGAAGAAGTGCGCTTAGCTATAAAAAAGCTAAAAAACAACAAGGCTGCCGGCTCTGGTTTCTTACCAGCGGAGCTCTTCAAATACGGAGGTGATGTTTTGATAGGGTGCATGCACCGAATCATCAACCAAGTATGGGTGGAAGAAAACATGCCCGATGACTGGACTATCAGCTCTATATGCCCCATGTACAAAAAAGGCGATCCTATGTCTTGCAAGCACTATCGAAGCATATCCCTGCTTAATGTCGCAGACAAGATCCTATCCAACGTACTATGTGAACGTCTAAAACCGTTCTGCAACACACTAATCGGCACGTACCAGTGTGGCTTCAGGCCCGGCAGATCGACTATAGACCAAATCTTCACACTGAGGCAAATCCTGGAAAAGACCAACGAATTTCAAGTCGAAACTCACCACCTATTCATCGACTTCAAAGCCGCGTATGATAGCATACATCGTCAGGAGCTCTATATGGCGATGGCCGGATTCGGAATCCCGGCAAAACTGATTCAGCTGTGTCGCGTGACGCTGGAAAACACGTGCTGCAGCGTGCAGTTTGGAAGTAGCTCCTCCGAACTATTTCAAACATACACCGGATTTCGGCAAGGAGATGCGCTATCATGCGACTTCTTCAATCTCGTACTGGAGCAGATAGGGCGCAGGGCAGCTGTCAACACGGAAGGCACTATCTTCAACAGGTCCGTCCAGCTGCTGGGCTATGCGGACGATATTGACATCATCGGTCGCTCCCAGCGTGCCGTGATAGAAGCGTTCACGGCGATTAAAGAACAGGCGAAATCCGTTGGCCTTGAAGTAAATGAGGACAAGACCAAGTACATGCTATCAACAAACAAACAAACAACTGTCCACCGCCTAGGACAAAACGTCACTGTTGATAGCAAAAATTTCGAGGTATTAAGGGAGTTTACCTACCTCGGAGTAAACATAAACTCCACGAATGGCACCATAGTGGAGATCCGGCGAAGAATTACCCTGGGAAACCGTTGCTACTTCGGTTTGGCTAAACAACTGGGTTCAAAACTCCTAACTCGAAGGACGAAATGTGTGTTCTACAAGACCCTTATCTTGCCAGTTCTGCTTTATGGCGCCGAGTGCTGGACCATAGGCAAGAAGGGAGAGCTGATACTGGGTTCCTTCGAAAGAAAAATTCTTCGGCGGATTTTTGGTCCTGAGTGCGAGGAGGGCGAATAGAGGAGAAGATACAACCGCGAACTCTATGAGCTGTACCAAGATGTGGATGTAGTCCAAAAAGCCAAAACACGTCGACTACATTGGCTCGGCCACATCGAGCGAATGGACAATAATGCTCCGGCTAAGAGGATCTTCGAATCCCAGCCCTCAGGTTCGAGAAGAAAAGGAAGACCGAACCTCCGTTTCAAATACCAAGCCATCGCGGATGCCAGAGCGCTTGGTCTGGACAACTGGAAGCAACGTGCCCGGGATCGTAGAGGATGGAAGGCTGCAGTGTCTCAGGCAGAGACACGGGTCGGGAGCCCGATAAGTAACTAAGTAAGTATTAGCTACTTTCAGCAAAACAAAATCATTTTTTTAATCTTTGATATCAAATTTAACAGGTGTATAGAAACTGGATTTTCGAAAAGATTTGCACTTATAAACTCAATTTATGTATATGTACATCATTAACTTATGAAAAGTTTGTGATTACCATAAACATTCATAACTTGCTACTTTTGTAGCATATTTAGATTTTTTAAATATCGCTTTGCTAAATACAAAGAAAACAAATTAAAATCAGATTCGGGAACACATTTTCAGAAGTATAAAAATATGTTCGCATTTGTTCGGTTTTAGTGTCGTTTTAGTTATGTAATTAATTAAAAAAGTCGATATAGGAATAACTGGCAAATACCCAAGAAAAATGTAAGGGAATAATAAAAGGGTAAAAAACAGCGAAATTCAAATCAAAAATCAAGAGAATGAAAATGAGAACATTAAAAAGAAATCGGTGCCGAATTAGCTTACAACAATCATGGTGTTCTAATATAATATAATATAATATAATATAATATAATATAATATAATATAATATAATATAATATAATATAATATAATATAATATAATATAATATAATATAATATAATATAATATAATATAATATAATATAATATAATATAATATAATATAATATAATATAATATAATATAATATAATATAATATTATATAATATAATATAATATAATATAATATAATATCTATAATATAATATAATATCGTGCCGTTGCGATAAGAAATGAAATTTCATGACATGATTTGCCCAGCGCAGATAAAAAAAATTGTATGAGATAGATACCAGACATTTCGTTTGAGAGAAATAATCTCCTGTGGAGTCGGGGTGTAGTATCGAACTGAGAGCGCACCTCAGGCTACTTGGCATCTGGCTGCCCCCGGAAGTGTAGGCTAGTTTCTTTCAAGTATTTGTGTGTCCCCTTTGATTAACACGGGCACAAATACTTGAATTCAAACTGGGCTATTATCGCGTAATTCATGAAATGATCATGAAACGATTCAACAAAACGACGTCGTTTTAAGTTTGCTTCACTAGACATTATCATCGCATCGTTCAATCGAATCGTTAATCGTTCCCATTTTGAACAGTTTGAACACTACTGTAAGCAAACTCTGACAACAGAAAATGTATGGATTTTTTTTCCGTTGTAGAATTGGGTTGAAGAATTGGGACAATTTCACCCAATTCTTCAACCCAATTCTACAACGGAAAAAAAAATCCAACTGTCCATGAACGTTAGGAAAAAATTGCAACAACAAGCCGAAGTGTGGAAGTAGGTAGGTATGTTTACGGAAATCAAACGTCATGAAGCGTCACATGAAAAGTGCTCGAAGATTGGTATGCAGCAATAATTCAACGGATTTTATCTTCAAATTATTTTTTTTACATAACTACCTACTGAAATATCAATATCAACTTTAAACTTAAACAGTAGGTGTGTTGTATATCTATTTATTGCTTTATTGCTTATTTTTACTAATATTCCTGATAGAATAGTACAAATCTGAAATCCTTAATATTTTTTTTATAAATTAAATTTTATCAGGTATAAATATATATACACTTGTAATGTAAATAACGGTAAAAATAACTGAAATAAATTTTATTAACTTGTTGGATTTAAAATAAAAACAAAAACAATACATACCTAAATATAAAAAAAACAAGCGTTTTAATTTAATTCCTTTACTTAGTGCTTAGTAAATAAAAAATAAATAAATAGTTGGAGGAACAAGTCTATGGGACACTAGGCCTAGCTTCTCACAACCATTCGTTTTGTGTAAGTTTTTAGGGGAAGGAAGGGAATGGAAGGGATCTAAAATTTTATGCCGATTCCAAACGGCAAATTGAAAAGCTCTTTCATGACAATTTTTTCTCTCAGATGTTTGTCGGACGTTCGCGAGAGGTGGCGCAGTGGAAAAAAACCTTAAGATGTAATTTGGTTCTTTCGGGATTCGAACCGGGGAGATAAGGCTTAATAAATAGGAGTACCTTGGAAGGTACTTCTTCGAAAATTTGGAGGAAGTTGGTTTCGCAAATACAATTGAAACCATCTTTAGGTTCTGCAGGGAAATTAGGTGCTTGGGCGAATTGGTCTAGGTTTAAGGTTCCTATAGGGATGGCGATGAGCCCAATACGGTGCCTGGTTCTTGTGTCGAACTCACACCCTACTCAACCTATCCTAACCTAACCTAGTCCAAAATCATTGTGTATCAGCGAAGGACTTTGCATTGATGCCGGACTCTTCCAAGGAACAATGACTACATCATAGATCATACCTCAGCTACAGTTTGATGAAAACTTTCTGCGGGCAGAAAACAGATGGCTCAAAATCTGTGGAATGGCTTTTTCCGCGCCTCCTATTACTGTTAAAGAAGAGCATGTTTTACTTACTTTAAAAGCTTTCTTTGTACGGTTAAACTGATTCAAACAGTTGGCGGAAAGGATTTCAAAATTCATGTGTCACCAGAGGCCCATGATGTTCTAAGTCTTTCAGCTTTTGCCGACAGCCCATTCAACATAACATAACCTAACCTAGTGTTTCTATATTCAGTTCCATCAACCCTTTCCCCTTTTCATGATATACAAAATAAGAAACTTTAAACGAATCCGAGTCGAGGCACCACTCTTTATTTTGTAAATTATTGTTATTCTTCATATCTAAACTTGGCATTATTATATAATCCAGACAGTCGCAGTTCACGGTTGCGGTTTTATTTATGGTTAACCAGCAGCCACATAGTAAAGTAGTAGCATCTAGACATTTTTAAACACTACCAGATAAAGAAAAAGCGGAAAAATATACACCAACTACGGGTGTTAATAAGAATTGAATGCACAACGTAACCGATCTATCTACAAGTAGGTACAAACATTATCAAATACCTGGGGCACAGCTCTTCACTAGTCTACCTATTCAAACCGTTCACGCTTCAAATTTTCACACAGGGTGTTTCAAATTGATGCGTTTAACAATTAATTGTAATGTAAAATACAAGCAGTTGGGTTTCGATAGCTATGGTATATGATGCTCTTATATTCCTTTTTAAGTGAAAACCATGTCTTTTTATCATTAACATAACAGGTCTAGTAACACTGTGAATACAATTTTTCTAATCTCTATAGCAAGACTCAAGCAAAAGACATTTGGAGAACTGTCAAAAGGACAAGAGTCAGAATGCACTTTACTACGTTGTATTTTTCTTTTACAATCAGAGTCAGGGTACAGCAAAAATGTAGCGAAATTTAAGTCCCTTTATTTAGTTGTTGAAGTGCGAAAAAAGTTCCACTTTCACAATGTTTCTAGATCAGCTGTATCGCACAAAAATTTGATACTAAAACCCCCAACTCGCAATCCTTTTGCCGCTAGCTCCCTCAATTTTTTTTTTTCAAAATCTTACTGTTTGTCAGTGTTTCCTATGTCAATTAGAGCTGGTGTGATGTGCGATAACATACAAAAAAAAATGCAATGGAATGTAATAGAGTTCGGGAATACTACCTTCAAACAACAATGAATGCTATTGGTTGGTAATTATTGTACATGAGATGTTTGACACATCTGAATCATATTGGGACAAAAATGATAACATATTTACCACTTTTCGATATAGTTAGCATCGACTGCATTTTATAAATAAATACAATAAAATAATATAAATACAATATCCAATGATTTTACATTTTTCTCAAAAAACTGATGAAAGTTGGCTCAAAATGTTACTATTTTCTTACAACAATAATGCCTTGTTTATTTTTCATAAAGATTTTGCCGACAGCGGAAGTTGCAAGATTAGGTGCGGGTGTGTTGGTGATTCAGAATTTGTTTAACATTTGTCAATACGAATTTCTATGTACCGATATAGCTCGTATGCAAGTAAAAGTAACCATAAATCGGCCAAAGTTTGGGGTCTCAGTAGGTATGGCTTGTCTTTGACAAAATAGTAAATAATGTTGCTTTTTATACATTTGTTCATTTGTTTTAATTAATGTGAGATTACCTTGTCCATACCCGCAAGTGGCACTGAAGTGCGCGAGTGCTGCCAGATTTTCAGAGTATTTTTGCTTTATAAACTAAATATCTAAACACATTTTTGTTTGCAACAAACAATTAAAAAATAAAGTGCACTACTGGATCGCACGCAACTTTCTCGTTCATATCATCAGTTTGATTGGTTTATTTTTATTTTATTGCTGTTTAAAGGCTACTAGCGGACCCCTTGCACACTTCGTAGTGCAAAATAGAAATATAAAAAATCAAATTCAAATTCATTTAAATCAGTGGTAAATAGTTTTTCTTGTTATGCTTTGTGCTACACTTTATTTGGTTTTTCCATTTTCGGTGTACCAAGTCGCCAGGAATCTTGGATTGTATACCCATTTTTATTTCACTGACATCTTTGTTCTTAGCAGCTTAAATTGCTGTATTACTTCTTAACCACGCATGGTAGCACTGTTGTGCTATGTTCGGGAAAAAACTTTCAATCAATTTCTCTTTAGACAGTACAAAACGGCAAAAATCATTTGGCAATGGCATCGCATCGACTTAACAAATCTCCATAAATATGAAGACTTTAAGCAACCGTTAATTTCATCAGCAGTTGTTGATCTAGGAATGACGAGCAATGTTTGTCTGAAATGCCCTGACAATAAAATCAATGCACCAGCAAATAACTCTAAATCTCGAACATCTTTCATTGTTCTTTCCAAAGCTTCAACAGATTTCTTATTTGCCATAGTGCATTCATCCCAAATAATGATACCGCAGCGTTTTCGCCGTTCCAGATGTTCTTGAAATGTTACGTGTTGGAGTTTCAATAACTTGGTAATTCATAGGCAATTTCAAAGCAGAATGTGCTGTCCGATCGATCTATCAAAATGGCTGCAATGCCAGAAGACGCCAATGCCAATGAATTTTTATACTGGAAACTTATCGTTGCCAAAAACAATAAAATTAAAAACGTTTTTCCGGTGCCTCCAGGCGCATCTAGAAAATAAAATCCACCGGTATCGATATTGACAGCTTGCATAATAGTATCGTACGCCTGTCGAAAGATTTGCTTGAACAAAAGCATTCAATTCATTGCGATCGTATTGTAGTTCACGTTGCAATTCTTGATAAAAAATTGCATGCATTGCACGATTAGGTGATGGCATTCCCAACTGTGCTAATGCTTTATTAACAATCGGCAAACAGACATATTCAATACAACTTTCCGGCGTGAAGTCCATAACAGGATTACGATTAACTTGACGCACTCGAATCAGGAATCAATTCGGTGGCTTTCGCAATATGAGATTTCAAATGTTTTTTGTATGGGCGGTGCCACTCCCCTTTGTCCAATTCTGACCAATCTTCACAGAAATACTTCTGGGCCAATACCTAAGATTTTAATAATTAAATAAAGTCTTAAAAAACGACATTTTTTAAAATAGTCCGTTGAACGATAATTTAGAGAAAAACTGAGCTGTTTATCATGATGGGAATGACCGTATTACCTTAAATTTTTGTCGAAATAGTTTTGACCGTTTTTGAGATATGACCTATTTTCAAAATTACCGTTATTCGATTTTTCTACGAAAAACTGGTTATACAGCCATGTTAACCGCACCTACTTAAGCCCAAATATCAATTTTGGTTGAAATCGTTGGAGCCTTTTTTGAAAAAATAAAACTTGTTAAAAACCGTTATATGGGAAGTTCGATTTTTTGTACGATACAATACCTTTCTCTTACTACGTATACGAGAAAGTTAAAAAGAATGTGCTGTTGCCAAAGAAACTTGAGCGTATTATTCCAAATTTCAAAGAAACCAAATGCAGCCCTTCCCACTTCCATTTCTATGTTCTAAGACTGGTAAAACTATGGATTTCTTAAAGATTTGTATAATTCTTGCAGGTATAAATTAGGACATCACTTTCAAAATTTACATTACGTCACTATTAAATAACCATTCTGATTATTGTAATATTTTACAATGTTAAAATTTTTAATGGTAGCACATTGAGGTGCCAAGTGACAGAAGGAATTGCAATTTTCATTTAAGCTTAGTATCCTGCTCGCGCTAAATTTTATCTCCCATACAAAAATGTCTACAAAGATAAAACCAGTATCCTGTTCGCCAGCTAAATTCTTAACTTCAAATAAATGGGCCGATGAAAAGTCTCTACTGATTTAGCTCACGAAATAAATCGAAGATAAATTATGACATAAAAAGGGAGGAAAAACTTTCTGTTGTGTTTATTAGGATTTTTATTTTTTTGAGGAAACCGAGGAGAACATTTTCGTGATGTAAGGCTGGTACGCTGTTCGAGTGAAGTGAAATATTCACTCTATCCCAAAAAGTGCTGTGAAATTGAAAGTGCAATTTTCATGCCGAAGTGTCAAAAATTCAATGCGACGGACAATAAAAGCTTAAGTAACGCCCCCTTTGAACAACTATTTTTAACTCGAACAGCGTACTGCCTGATCAGTGGTGCCAGTATCGCGACATCATCAAGGAGGTAGCTGAAACCACTGTAGGGTACCAGCCACCCCAGAGAAAGAGCCCGTGGTATGATGATGAATGCGTATACAGGAAAAAGGTGACAGAAGATGCACACAAGAAAGCGCAAAACAAGGGCAGCGAGAGAAGAGTATCGAGTCAGGAGAAGGGAGGAAAAGAAGATCCTGCGTAGAAAGAAGAGGGCTTACGCAGCTTCCCAGCTCAAGGAGATCGAAGAGTCGCGCGATCGTAACAACATCCGGAGGTTTTATAAAAAAAACCAAGCAACTGGCTGCTGGTTACAAACCCGGAACGCAGGCTCTTCGAGACAGCGAAGGAAACCTAGTCACCGAAGCACAGGGAATAGTAGATGTATTTAAGCAGCATTTCCAGCAGCTGCTAAATGGGCACCATGTAGAGAGAGTGATAGGGCAAGAAGAGAACCCACGTCCAGTCAATGAAGAACCAGTTCCACCACCCAGTATAGAAGAAGTGCGCTTAGCTATAAAAAAGCTAAAGAACAACAAGGCTGCCGGCTCTGATGGCTTACCAGCGGAGCTCTTCAAATACGGAGGTGATGTTTTGGTAGGGTGCATGCACCGAATCATCAACCAAGTATGGGTGGAAGAAAACATGCCCGATGACTGGACTATCAGCTCTATATGCCCCATCTACAAAAAAGGCGATCCTATGTCTTGCAAGAACTATCGAGGCATATCCCTGCTTAATGTCGCATACAAGATCCTATCCAACGTACTGTGTGAACGTCTAAAACCGGTCTGCAACACACTAATCGGCACGTACCAGTGTGGCTTCCGGCCCGGCAGATCGACTATAGACCAAATCTTCACACTGAGGCAAATCCTGGAAAAGACCAACGAATTTCAAGTCGAAACTCACCACCTATTCATCGACTTCAAAGCCGCGTATGATAGCATACATCGTCAGGAGCTCTATATGGCGATGGCCGAATTCGGAATCCCGGCAAAACTGATTCAGCTGTGTCGCGTGACGCTGGAAAACACGCGCTGCAGCGTGCAATTTGGAAGTAGCTCCTCCGAACTATTTCAAACATGCACCGGATTTCGGCAAGGAGATGCGCTATCATGCGACTTCTTCAATCTCGTACTGGAGCAGATAGTGCGAAGGGCAGCTGTCAACACGGAAGGCACTATCTTCAACAGGTCCGTCCAGCTGCTGGGCTATGCGGACGATATTGACATCATCGGTCGCTCCCAGCGTGCCGTGATAGAAGCGTTCACGGCGATTGAAGAACAGGCGAAATCCGTTGGCCTTGAAGTAAATGAGGACAAGACCAAGTACATGCTATCAACAAACAAACAAACAACTGTCCACCGCCTAGGACAAAACGTCACTGTTGATAGCAAAAATTTCGAGGTAGTTAGGGAGTTTACCTACCTCGGAGTAAACATAAACTCCACGAATGACACCATAGTGGAGATCCGGCGAAGAATTACCCTAGGAAACCGTTGCTACTTCGGTTTGGCAAAACAACTGGGTTCAAAACTCCTAACTCGAAGGACGAAATGTATGCTCTACAAGACCCTTATCTTGCCAGCTGTGCTTTATGGCGCCGAGTGCTGGACCATAGGCAAGAAGGGAGAGCTAATACTGGGCTCCTTCGAAAGAAAAATTCTTAGGCGGATTTTTGGTCCTGTGTGCGAGGAGGGCGAATGGAGGAAAAGATACAACCGCGAACTCTATGAGCTGTACCAAGATGTGGATGTAGTCCAAAAAGCCAAAACACGTCGACTACATTGGCTCGGCCACATCGAGCGAATGGACAATAATGCTCCGGCTAAGAGGATCTTCGAATCCCAGCCCCCAGGTTCGAGAAGAAAAGGAAGACCGAACCTCCGTTTCAAAGACCAAGCCATCGCGGATGCCAGAGCGCTTGGTCTGGACAACTGGAAGCAACGTGCCCGGGATCGTAGAGGATGGAAGGCTGCAGTGTCTCAGGCAGAGACTCTTCACGGGTCGGGAGCCCGATAAGTAAGTAAGTAAGCGTACTGCCTAGTGAAGTCTTCACTTGGAGAGTTCATTTTGACAATTCGCAGCGAAAATTGTGTATGAAAAATTGGATTTTACGTGAACTGCATACAAGGCTATAAAAAAATAAAACGCAAAACCTAAAAAAAAACATTTTCTGCGATGAAAAAATTGCGGTGCTTGTCTGCTGCTGAAGCAATGATATATCTTCAAGAATCCATTATTTTGGAGATATACTTAACTATTGCGATCGAAAATTCTAATTCCACGTACAAATGAGGTTTACTGCCATTTAAAGTAATCATAAATAGTTTTTGGCCCATCTATATCATGTGTAATAATTTAGCTAACATTTATCTTTGGTGTGGAGAAACAGAGTGGAGACTAGGGACTCTAGAATTTAGCACGAGCAGGATACTAGGTATAAGCAGCGAGAAAGGGGCAATGCAAGGTTTAATTGAAAAAAAAAATTAATAGCAATAGGAACTGTGTTACTCATGTTTTTAACAAATGAATCCATCCAAACTGTTTATGACATTCACGCAAATAACTTTTTTTTTAACTATTTACAGGTTAGAAGCAAATACTAAAACTATTGAAACTTTAACCCTTTAGAAGAATATATCCTGGTGCGAAAAAAATGCCATACAGTTCTGAAAAATTCCTTCTTCTTTTAATCAAAAGTCGAACATTTATGTAAAATAATTGATTCTTTGTTTAAAATCCCAAAGTATATACCTGAAACTTGTCTTGTTGTAAACGATTTTGAATTAAAATTAATGGAACGAAAGTTAGCAGTGTTTATGTTTTTAAATAAAGACGTAAAATGGTAATCTTGATGTATTCATTTATGTACCTATTTGTATTTAAAATAATGAACACAAAAAACTCCTCTTTTCTGAGATAAAAATAAAAAACAGCTTGGCTGGTTACACATCTAGGCTTACTCCTACGTCCTACCTCTAATACGAACTTATAATGTATTAAACGTCATTTCTCTCTTCAATAAGATCACAAAGTTTTGGTCAATAATAAAACGAAATGGTAATAGATTACCTTCTCACGAAGAAGTCCCCACCTGCAATTTAACTTCCTTACGGTCAAACTATATCCTCCCTTCTTCAATCTCTTCGCGACATAAGCATATTATGAGAATGGGATCTTAATTAATTGTTAGCTATGAGTCTGTCCGGAATCTAAAGGACTCTGTTCTTTTTTTTCTTCGCATGCTCTGCGATGGCGTAACCGTGTATATGTTCTTTAGCACCAACCTCTCTCGTGTTTTCTATCTACTGTCTACTACTTACTGCATCTCTTTCACCATTTTAAGTTTTAAGTTTAATCCTTCCTATATATATTATAAATGTGAATGTTTGGATGTTTGTTCCCAAATAACTCAAAAACTACTGAACGTATTGAGATGGGATTTTTTTTAATTTATTCGGGCTAGATCCGAAGCCCTAATAGGCCTTATTTGGTGGCAATACCATCCCGGGAATACCATCGTTGGAAGCTTTTTAAGCCTTTTAGCATGTTCTTCTTCTTCTCCTATCATTTTAAGAGTAGCTTGACTGTGGAAAAGGGGTTGCAAATTTGTTTTTTTTTACCTTTCTTTAATCATCTTGCTGTTACATTCATAGATCTAGGTTAATCGGAATAAGCTTAAAACTGCATTTAGCCAATACTTCACCGATTATTTTGAAGTATCATTCATCTCTCTGCTCCTTCCAGGGGCTGAGCTAGAAGGAATTGAAAACAGACTTTTCTGACCAACGAAAAAATAATGATTTCTTGATTGCCAGTTCTGCTTTGGGGTGGTGGGTTGGATTCACATCAAAGGAATTAAAGATATACATTCACACACAACGAATGTCGCAGCTCGCAGATCGCAGTGTTTCCCCTGAACGTCGTCATGTGGTCGTCAATGACAACGGCTAACGGTTGTCAATAATGTTTTCTGCATTGTGCGCAGCCAGCCTACATGCAAAATATAGGTAGTTCGATTTGTGGGTTTCATATGAATAATTACTATACTACATAAATGGTGGAAATAACTTTTTGATATGAAACATCTTATGCGCGACTTGGGAGTAAAATCGATTCGACCGAGATGGAAATGACCAAGCGGAAATTGGCATGTCGCCATCGCCATAACTACGCCGCCGCCTAAAACTCCTAAAACACTCAACCAATTTAAATACAATTTTGTGGTTGGGTATGGTGGCGCTGATGTCGATCTTCTTAACCACTCAACCGATTTAAATAAAACTTTGTGGTTGGGTATGGTTGGTTGTAACTTAATGGATAGAATAGTTTTGGACCCGATAGGTGGCGCTGATGTCGATCTTCTTAACCACTCAACCGATTTAAATAAAATTTTGTGGGTGGGTATGGTTGATTGTAACTTGATGGATAGGATAGTTTTGGACCCGATAGGTCGCGCTGTTGTCGATCTTCTTAACCACACAACCGATTTCAATGAAATTTGGTGGGTTTTCATGGTTATATGGAAAGATATATTTTTCGAATTTTTTCAACTAAATTCTCATTAAAATGAATACTTATATGGGCACGTTGGAGTGAACTGAAGAATTTCTTGAAATTCAGTTGAACTAATTTTGTATCTTTTTTGTATCCGTTTTAATAAGTAGTGCAGAAAGGGACGAATAGTTCCTTAAGTGTACTTGAAGTGATTGACAAAATCGGCATTAATGCGAGCGAAGCCGCGGGCAACAGCTAGTAGTAGATAAATTTACGCCGTACCTAAATTCAACATTTGGGGAAAAAATCGAAATACAACTTTGCGTTCACACTGAAACTTATAAATTTCAAATGAAAGCTAGTGTCAGAACTGTTCTTTTATAGGCTTAGCTAAAATTACCGGTATAATTTGTTGGTGAAAATAGATAGCTCTATGAGTACGTTAAACTCTACCACCCTGTATGTACTGTACGTACATATTTAAAATGTCTGTGCGTACGAGCTGAAGCTGCTACTCGCAGGTATTATATATTTTTCACACTAAGTTGAATACGGCATTTCAAATTCATGTAAAGAGTAATCATTTTGGAGACAGTTAGGAAATACACATTTATGCACTTTTTAGTGGTTGTTACATTAATGTAGTTTTCCATTAAGATTTTCATATTTTCATATTTTCATTTTTTTTCCTGCCCAATGAAACACAAAATGAGTTAACCTATTTTTGCATTTGTGATGGTGCGTGATTTAAAAGTCAGCGGTCGCCGCCCATAGCTGGATTCAAAAAACATGCGTAAATTTAAGACTGCATTTTTAATTTAAATCGTCAAAAGTAAAAAAATCACGTGTTTAAAAGATAAAGAACGGCAAACAGATTTTTCGTACACTTAATACTATTAAAAAGAACAACTTTTCTAAAGAAACCAATAACAAATTACATTGCTCCAATTGAGCTTATCTCCTTGATGCGAGTTATCTGCTGTTCTTATCTTGAAGAGACTAACGTCAAGTCGTCGTGCCAAAGCGTAACAAGTACAAAGGCCTCTTGCTTATTTTTAGCACAAAATGTAATGATGTTAACTATACTTACATTTTATCTATATTTCAGGACTTAACAAGCTTCATTCATACTTGACGCCTGTTAAATAGGCTGCCAGAAAACAGTCTTGCATTTAATCCTCTTAGAAACCCTTCCTTACATCCACACCATAGGTACTAATATGTGTACACTCTCAACTAATTAAATAGATATACTTTTATGCGCTGCTGTCCTCACATTGTGATAGTTTCTACAGTTTGAGATACAATTTTTTGGTAAAAAATTAAGAGTTTTATTAAGAGTAATTGCAGCAGAAGTAGCCACTTTGCCATCAAAATTGCATATTTTACAAGTACAAAATTGATTAAAATTTGTTAATAAAAATACTACTCCGTCGATAGGTACCTCATTAAAAAAAATGTTCTCTCTGTAAATCAAGAAGCTAACAGAGAATTCTGTTCCCACTTTTTTGAATACAATTTTGTTTGACTCCGATAGCGTTTGTTCGAGATAAACCTCTATCAAACTCATCTTGATCAATTGAACTTGATCTTGAAAAGTAAAACTATGTATTACGAACAGTTTTTCCAAATTTATTTTCCCATACAACAAAAAAAAACTGTCTGTATTGCATTTGCATACAACACTGAATGAGATAAACTCATTTCCAGATTTGACTTCGCATTTTGATGCTCTGTTGTAAATGAAAATTATTAATGTGTTTAATCAAAGCATCTACCAGGTTTATTAAATTTACAATTTATTTGTATGCCTTTTTTCAAAATTATTCATCAATGCATCAAGAGTCGTTATTATGCTTTAAAGGCATCACTGCGTTGTACTTGTGTGGCAGCCGATGGAACTCTCCATAAATTATTTTGCGTTTCCTTTTCACAGACGCTGTGCTGTCCGTTTTGAGACCACCACGACCACGATGGATGTTGCTCCACCAGCATCGCATTGACATTTTATTGAAAGATTCTAGCTACAGGTACTCCTTGTCGAGGTATTAATTAAAACCATCTTTGCACAACAGAGCAAAGCGATCTGTCAAAATTTAGCTTGAAAAAAATATCCCGACCCATTAAATGGGTGCGCTAAATTTGGACAGACACATAAAGGACATTCGGAAACAAGTTTGATTTTTAGCTCAAGCTGCGTACCACTCGGCTAAAGGGTTTCGCCTAAATTAAGATCAGCTTAAATTTGGAGAGAATTTCGTATGGTAGCTAAAATTTAGCTCGAGCAGCGTACTAAGCTTAACAGTAAAAAAAGGCAGTTCGTCCATTTCAGAAAGCGCGATGAATCGCTTTAAAATCGAAAACTTAACTGCGCCCAATTCGCTTTCGGTTTTCCAAAAAGAGAAAGCCTTCATTCGTAAACATAAAAGCAGTGCCTCTTAGTATTATTGATTGTCGTTTAAAAACCCAACAAGTGCTTATAACTCTTTGTGGGGTCCTTTTCTAATATCTTAATTCAAGCACAAGACAAAAAAGTTGAAACATATTTTAAAAAAGCAAAATTATTTCTCCTTACTAAATTTTTATCCCGATACAGATTGTGCTAGGCATTTCTGTCTGTAAATTAAGGATGGCTATGAAAATGCTTGTAAAATTTAAAACGGAAATCGTTCTTAACCAACCACCCCAATTTAACAACCTAACCCAGATGTTTAACTGGAAGAGTATGATTTACTTTAGTTCCCAAACAAGGATAAAAGCGGAGCAATCGCAATATAACGTTTCGTACCTATTAAAAACCAGCGAAATCCAGTATGAAAGGTATTTAGCACAATCAGAGCTTAGATTAGTAGGGTCTCTATTCTCCTTATAAAGTTGATAATTCTACCTTCGGAAGATGATTGCGGTGATGGATGAGCTAATGCCATTTAGAGTTCTTTGACTGTTTGCTAGTATATGATGTAAACGCCTTTAATGAAAATGTTGAAAATATGGTTTTGCGCATTTTTGAAGGACATAAAGCCCTGCCTGGAAGATGAAGTGGCTTTCCCCAATAAATTTTAAAACCATTTATACTCCACTTAATGCCGTTTTAGCTTCTTTAATGTTATTGAAATATAATACCATTGCGGAACGGTCTGTGACCGCTCAGATCATGTCAAGTACCAATGTGTTATCCCCAGGCTCTACAATATGTGCGACAACATGTCTTTGGTATTAAATCCGGCCTTCATTTCTCAAAGTGCTCTGTTTGGAGTTTTGCTCCGAGAAATAGCGTTTACATTATTTTTTCTATGCGAGGTGCAATACGCCTCTTTGTCTGATTTTTAGAAAACTTCAAGGAAGCCTGTCGCGGCCTATTCTTTTGTTGGCGTCTTTCTTATCTGGTGTTTATTATTCAGACCCGGTGGCCTCTCAAATTCGACTCTCTAACGTTTGGTTCAAGGAAACCGCTCGGTAAACAAACAGCTAACATCCGTACGTCACAGGAACGCCAGATTGGCCGATAAATGCCGTTAGTTAATCTCTTAAATTTTTTGTTTGATCTTTTAAACAAGGACGAGTCATGGTATGGGAGGCAGCTTTGCCGCCTTTGAATTGGCAATCGTTTCCAACTAAGCGACTGTTTTTTCCTACAAGGCTTCCGAGAATATTCCAGCAGGATAGCCCGCCTTTAACACGCGGTGTAAAAGAATGGATTGCCGCCATATTCGCAGGATATGGGATATGGGATATGACATTGTAATTCTTAAGGTTATATATATCCATTGGTGTAGGCATTATTAAAGTGCCACGGAATTATCTAAAATCTAATATATAAATAGGCGAAGCCAAATGATTTGTTTTGTTGGAAAGGTTGTGAAGAGATGTAGCGCTGTGTGTTTTTTTGTGCAAACGTTAAACACGTTGCGCCTATTGGGTTGCTACAGTGGGTTGCCAAATTAATAGGGACATTCAAAATGTTTACCAGTTTTAAGGTTTCAGTGTTCTTTTGAGCTTTTGTTTTGGTTCTAAGTGTACGTGGTGATTTTTATTTCACAGCCTACTGTCTTAACGGTTATTTTTCTTTGTCGGTGGATATTCAAAATGGTTTTATTCGGGGAAAACCCGGTTTTATTCTTGAAGTGCAATCAAAAGCAGAAGTCCAAAAAGTGTTTTTCTTTGAAATATGTTTGTGGACCTTTTTTAAACTTCTTTTAATTGAAACGTAAGTTATGCACTTTATTTTGTTTAAAACAAAGCTTTTCTCTAAAAGACAAAAATAATTTTAGCAATTTTTTCGGAACAGAATGGTTCGAGGAATGGATATAACTCCAAGAAAAAAACGGAAATAAAAACATTATTAATTCATTCGAGTCATTCCCAAAGACAAGTGGCTGCTATTACGGGTGTTTCAAAATCTGTTGTTAACAGGTTAAAATTTAATTTGGACCAAAATTTGGACCAATATATTGTTAAGATCCATGAATGTCCCTATTAATTTGGCAACCCACTGTATAAGTGTATATGTCACACAAAAGTCCTTACGATGGACATTCCTTTAGCTCCTAGCCGCGTCTAAGTTGCCTCTGTTACTTTTTCGCTCCTTGTTATTGTACGAATTTTCTATAAAATATCGTCCTATAAAATATCACTTGCGTTTCATTCAAACCGCAGTCGCTTGCTTCGTGGTTTACGCTTATCCGAGAGTTTTCTAATTCATAGTTTTTACCCTAAAAGTTTTTAATAAACATATAAGATCATTTGTGTTTATTTTCTTCTTTGCGTTCTTTTCCTGAGTGCAGTTAATGTTACCTCTGGAGTCCCTCAAGGTAGTCATCTGGGCCCTTTGCTCTTTATTAATGACATTCCTGACTTGCTATTGAATTCCCAATGCCTTATGATTGCGGATGATTTAAAAGTGTTCCGAACTATTCACTCTGAGCATGACTGAATTCTCTTACAAGAGGATCTTGATAGACTCTATATGTAGTGTCATAATAATGACCTCCACCTCAATGTCTCTAAATGTCAAAGCTTATCCTTCTGTCGTAATCTTTCCCCAGTTCCATTTACGTACGTTATAAATAGTATTCCATTGTCCATTATATCCTCTAAAAAAGACCTAGGAGTCATTTTTGACAATAAACTAAGTTTCTGTAAGCACATTGACTTTTTGGTTACTAAAGGCAATTCAATGTTAGGTTTTATTATGCGGAATTCTAAAGACTTTCATGATCCTCATACTCTTAAATGTCTATTCTTTGCATTTGTAAGTTCTAATCTTGAATACTGTAGTATAGTTTGGAATCCTTGTTATGAAGTACATTCTAGTAGGATTGAGAAGATTCAAAAGCGTTTAACTAGAGTCGCTGTGCGTAAATTACGCTGGAATATCGAAATGCCTTCGTATGAGACGAGATGCAAACTATTTGGTATCTTACCTCTTTTTAAACATAGACAATATTTTTCAGTCATGTTTATTAGGGATTTGTTAAATAATCATATTGATTGCCCCTTTCTGTTATCTTTAATTGGGTTTTATGCTCCTTCTAGAGTACTCAGAAATCGTTTTTCGTTAATTATGGTTGCAATGAACCGATTACTCGATGCCTTAGAACATCTAATAACTATAGTAGTTTATTTTTTATAGATATTAGTAGGGTTTCGTTTAAGAAGAAGCTAATTTTGATTTTAGGCTTTGGTGGTAGCATCTAAGTATTGTTTTTTTGTATTAGGTAATCTAACGAGAACAGGAAATGTACTCATTTGATGAAATGAAATTATGTAATAAAAAAAAAAACATTCAGTATGAATGATGTGACGTGAACTGGCAACCAAAATCATGCGTTTTAACCCTCTAGACTTTCTTGTGTCGTTTGTTTAAAATAAAAAGTTTTGATAACATAGTTTTTTACACTTGATTAAGAGAAATATTCACTTTATTTATGAGAATATCTAGGTCGCATCTGTATATGTATTTTACTATTTTTCAGTTAATGATATTTAAATATTATATAAATTTTCATCATACATCTCCATTCTACGTTTAATACTTGGTTTTTGCTAGCAACATACATACTTACGTGTTTTCAGGGGAGTGTGGTAATGCGACATCCTAAGCTGACGTAACACACCATACAGTTTCGGCCTTACTAATAATCAAACACTACCTAATGTCGACTATAAGTTGGCTGCCAGTTTAAATTAAAATGTACCGCATTTTTGAAATCGTTCCAATAAACAATTTAACCTCCACTTTTGCTAGTACAAAGACTTTCTGGTGAATCTATTACAAATTTGCTGTCAATCGTTATCAGATGGCAAATCATCTGTTTTTTGTTTTCATGCAGTAAGTTTTGCTTTTTTACAAAAGTTAATTAAGGTTGAAAATGAATTCAAGTCGAGACGAAGATATTTTTATGGACCTTATATTTGTTGAAGAATCGGCAACCTCTAAAAGGATAAAAAATATGACGAACGAGAGTTATTTTGCCACTATAGGTTTGTTTATTAATGGTGGTGTGTACCTAGTATTTGGCAAAAAGTTTATTAAAACTATTAATAGATTTGATAAACCAACAATGCGCTTTATTTTGGAAATCGTGAAGGAAGAATATGCTCCACGGACGAATAGCGGAGGAACACTTTCGGTGGAAACGCTAGCAATTATTGGTTGCAATACGGTACCTAGGCGAAGGATCCTTACAAAGCGATCAAATCAGTACGTTGTGTCAGATATAAATTCTGTTAATGGGACTGGTGTTGCGAATTTGTTTTAAGTGTGTACGTGTGGATATAGGATATTATGATCCTATTGTTTAATTAGGTATTTTAATTTATTTGAAACACACAATACTATACATTTAAGCCCAAAGAACAACGAGGATTCCGCGTCATCCTTAGGAATATGCACCATTCGACCGACCTCAACGAAATTAAAAACGAACTCGCTCAACATGACCATAAAGTAGTCAACATCCATAACATATTGCAAAGAGGAACAAAAAAACCGCTACCACTCTTCGCCATCGAAATCGAAACCAATATTAATAATAAAGACATCTATAATATAACCCACTTACTACACTGCAAAATATCATTCGAACCGCCTCACCAAAAAAGAAGTATACCACAATGCTCAAACTGCCAAAAATACGGACATACCAAAAACTTTTGTACACTGGAGCCAACTTGTGTAAAATGCGCAGGAAGGCACAAAACAATTGAATGCACATTAAAATCGGAAAGCACCAATATAAAATGCGCATTGTGCGGTGGATCACACACAGCCAATTACAAGGGCTGTGAAATTTACAAAGCCCTGAAGGTGCAAAGATTCCCTTCTCTTCGAGCAAAAAACATCGAAGAAAAACAAACACTAACTGACACACAAGTACAAAACCCAAACCCAACCAGAACAAACCCTTCGATAACGTTTGCAGACACCGTAAAGAATACAAAAAATAATGACGCACAAACACAAAATCATGTTCCAACCAATATAAAGCCCCCGACACCATTCGCAGACGCCGCCGTAAAGAATAAAATAAATCACGAAACACAAAAACAGCAAAAAGAATCCAAACCAGATGACCTATCTGAAATCAAAGAAATGATGAAACAGCTAATAACCCAAATGTCTAATATGATGAACATTTTAACCTTACTTATTACTAAAATAAATGGACAATAATACCGACCTAAAAATACTAGTATGGAATGCAAATGGACTTAGCCAACATGCTCTGGAGCTAAAAAAATTCATAATCGACAACTCTATTGACATACTCTTAATATCCGAGACCCATTTCACAAATAAAAGTCACATACAAATTCCCAAATACCGCACATATGTTGCCAACCACCCCAGTGGACGAGCTCACGGTGGTGCAGCAATAATAATACGTGAAAAAATCAAGTACGAAGTACTAGAGAAATTTGAAAAGGAATATCTACAAGCTATGTCACTTCAAATTGAGGACAAATATGGACCATTAATATTATCTGCGTTATACTGTCCACCTAAACACATAATTAGTACCATACAATATTCAGACTACATTAAAACAATAGGACCACGCTTTATTGCGGGAGGTGACTTCAACGCTAAAAATACAGACTGGGGATCAAGACTTACCAATAAAAAAGGGAAAAATCTAATGGAAGCTTTAACCAAAAACAACTGTAAATACATAAGCACTGGAGAGCCCACCTACTGGCCTACTGACAT
Source organism: Cheilosia pagana (assembly GCA_936431705.1). NCBI lineage: Eukaryota > Metazoa > Arthropoda > Insecta > Diptera > Syrphidae > Cheilosia > Cheilosia pagana. Next base: position 58,990,473 of record OW386166.1, on the reverse strand, counting down.
TAAGAAAAAACCGGACCTCATAGACTTCTGCATCACTAAGAACATCAACCATAGTCACTTAACAACAAAAACTTGCCTTGATCTTTCGTCTGATCACTCTCCTATTATAGTTCAATACTCAACTAACATTAAAGTGCGAGACCCAAATCCTTCTCTAACCAACCATAAAACTGATTGGGACACTTTCCGGAAAGTAATTGACGTAAGCATGGACGTAAGGATTCCTCTCAAATCACATAAAGACCTTGAAAGCTCTATAATTTACTTCAATGACATAATACACCTGGCAGCAACCAAAGCAACACCTGATATTACACAAAACGAATCACCCAACTATACCCCGAAGCTAATACGACAAAAAATCAAAGAAAAACGAAAGCTACGAAAGACTTGGCAATGCAGCAGATCACCTCTCGACAAAGCTAATTACAATAAATCAGTTAAAGAACTCAAAGACCTTTTAAAAACAAATAATAACCGACGCATTAACACATTCCTGACAAAACTAACAGCAACTCAAGCTACAAACTATTCACTCTGGAAGCTAACCAAAAAACTTAAAAAAGGAATAACCCACCAGCCGCCTTTGTTGAAGAATGACGGAACGTGGTCTAGAACAAACACTGACAAAGCAAAAACATTGGCAGACTATTTCAAAACAACTTTTACTAATGCCTACGATGCTCAAAAAATACCTCTTCCAGACAACAACATAACAACAAGTAACACAATAAAAAAAATCAACACGAAAGAAATAAAACATTACCTACAAAATAGATTAAAAGGCAACAAATCCCCTGGATACGATTTAATCTCTGGACAAATATTAAAACAATTACCTGACAAAGCCATAATTTATCTTAGAAATGTTTTCAACTCGATCTTAAGGCTAAACTACTACCCAAAAGTATGGAAAGTTTCGAAAATAATTGCTATCCCGAAACCAGGAAAAGACGCAACTAAACCCTCATCATATAGACCAATCAGTCTTCTGCCGATCATCTCCAAGATATTCGAAAAACTGCTATCTGACCGTATAGATATATCTTTAAAACAAAAACACCTTATCCCGGACCATCAATTTGGCTTTCGACAGAAGCACTCCACCATTCAGCAGGTACATCGAGTGACAAACAAAATACTTAACGACTTGGACGAGCAAAAATTTTGTGTCGCAGTTTACCTTGACGTTGCTAAAGCTTTTGACAGTGTATGGCACAATGGACTCTTATTCAAACTTAGGACAATGTTACCTGAATACTACCAGCTTATAAAAAGCTACCTTTGCGATCGGCACTTCTATGTGCATTATAACGACGTATTCTCGAATCTACGAGAAATCGACGCAGGCGTTCCCCAAGGGAGTGTCTTAGGACCCACCCTTTACCTCCTTTACACATCGGACATACCTAACACAGTTTCACAAGACTCCATGCTAGCAACTTTTGCAGACGATACGGTGGTCCTATCTTCACACAGCTGTCTACAAACTGCAATAAACCAAACACAACAACACCTAACTAAAACAACAAACTGGTTCCACAAATGGGGAATTCAAGTTAACGAGGAAAAAACGCTCCAAGTTATATACACCACAAAAAGATATTCCAACCCTCAAATTATCTCCTTAAATAACAAGAACATAACTACAGCCAACTCAGCGAAATACCTAGGCATGACAATTGACAGCAAGCTAACATGGAAACAGCACATAACTCAAAAACGCAACCAAATTAAAAACAAGTTTAGACAATTTTTCTGGCTCCTAGGGAAAAACTCGAAACTTTCAACGCAAAACAAGCTATTAATATACAAGACTGTGATAAAACCGATATGGACATATGGCATTCAAATATGGGGGACCGCCGCCAAATCAAATATCGCCATTATACAACGACTGCAATCAAAAATACTTCGGACGATTGTCAATGCACCCTGGTACATCCCTAACGAAGACATCCATCGTGATCTCAACATACTGAGTGTTAAGGACGAAATTAAACAACAAAGTAGGAATTATCAAATGAAAATATCAAACCATCTAAACAACGACATACGCAATCTACCTGACAATGAAGTTAATATAAGAAGACGATTAAAAAGACGCAGACCAGTAGACCTGCAATGAAATTTAAAATTTGCTATTTGTATACATACAATTACATACATATTTTTTGTAAAGTGAGAATTATTTGTCGTTCATATTATATAATGTCTATATAAATGTATTGTAAATAACCGTCCAAAATTTAAAATTGTATTGTATAACTTGTACCTGTATTGTATATCGCTGTAATAACAAATCGCTTTAAGACATTGGTCTAAAGACTATTTTACATCCCACTGATCCACTGTAAAAACAATTACTTAGTGTCCAAGGACAGACGTAAATAAAACTGGGAAATAAAAAAAAAAAAAAAAAAAAAAAAAAAAAATTTATTTGATCGTTCCATTTCATTTATTTTCATTTTCGGCTTTACTAATAGAGAATAGTAACTATTAACTGGAACAAAAATTATTTTTTTACCGAAGCGGAATTTTCTTCTAAGCGAATTTCGGATATTTTGAAAAATAAAATCATTTAACAGAAGTTTGGCCGAAAACTAAAACCGATTTCACTTATTTATCCAGCTTAAATATAAAAAACAACACACTTATATCTAATGGTTATGTCAAGATTTTATAAAATAAAACTCGAAACAAAACGAAACATCAAAAACGTGTAAATAGACCAAAACAAACAAAAATGTAAACAAACGAATTCAGGACTTCAGTTATCATATTTTTGACTAAATGAATTAATAATTACTGTTGCATGTACCTACAATTTATTTTTTCTGGTTAGTTTTTCAGTTAAGCGGAGTAATTCGCACGAAGATTGTGAAAAAATGCTTCGTGATCGTGACAAATAACGCTTAGTTTACATAACCGAGTTTAACTACCTCCGTATTAATAAACGTTGTTAACCGGATGCAGAAGAGTTTCATCAAAATTCTCAGGACATATTCGTTTATGTGCTTTTAAAATTTTTCATTTAGGTACAGTTATTGCATTCTCTCTTTTCCTGTGAAAATTTCTTACACATTTTCATTGAATTATATCAAAACTTATAGTTACTTAAAGTTCCCGATTAACACTTTCCGCTCTTAAGATATAATACTATACCTATTTTGATTTACTACTAAAATTTGTGATAGAATAATAATTTTGGTTTCTTTCTTTCTAACCATTAATATTTAACCCTACAGTTAATAATAACCTGACGACTAAATTTGATTATTGGTAAAGCGATTTTGAAAAGTCTGGAGTCTTTGCGTTAACTGCCAGACTAAAGTTGATTATTGGTAAGGCCGTTTACCAATAGTCACATTGATGTGAGTATCCATAATGTGAGTTTACGATAAAAAAACCACTTACAAATGTCTGGTTGTCTCGACATATCCGATTTTAGAACCACTAAGAATTACATAAGGAAAGTATGAGAGATCTAATGGCTTTTTACTAGTGACAATAAAGTTGGATTAAGATTTAGATGGAAAAATTCCGTTCTTCTCTGACCAGAAGGATAATACAGATATACCCAATTTCATTATTGATAGAGTTTCCGTAGTCTTTTATCATACCAAGAGGGCAGAGCTTTGGTAAAGCTGGACATCGTCATCATACATATGGATTGGCGATGATGATGATATTATTGAGGGAATTTTATTAACATAAAGCGAGTTAATAAAAGTCAAAATCTAAAATTTAACTCTGGTGCTTCCATTCCATCCAATGTAGGTACCAGACTTAACGTGCTAAATACCTACACAGGTAACTTATCTTTATCATACTATATTGGTACCTATTTATTATTTGTTTTAAAAAGATAAAATGATTTAAACTGTATCAACAGACAGACTAGTCTTGTTATAAATCTATGCAATCAAATTCCACACTACAATTATGTTCCTTTTAAATTGTTGCAAATTTCATACAAGATCAGTGAATCTGTTTACTTCGGTTTTATTTTTGAACATATGAATCGCAAACACGAATATATAAATATTACATTTATTGAAAATGTGTGCACATAAGTACATGCAGTTTATGCGCATGTGTATTGTATTCGCTTATTTCATTTGACTCACCGTCACCATCAATAGGTGTTGCTTTCAGGTACCTATTCTACTAATCCAATCCAGTAAATCTTACGTCACAAACCCACAATTCGTTAATACCTAACGTAGTGCACATTCTGTTAGATTTAGGCGCCTACCTTCTTAATCAAAACAACAAAAATCACAAGAATACAATATATAACTTTCTTAAGACAGCACAGAAATATCTAACCAAAACACACGAACGATTTTCTCTTTCTCTCCGGAAAGAGAAAGCACAGACACAACACGATCTCACACAGATTCTTTTTAACACTTTTGCAGTTTTATGCCCACACTTGACACTTGAGGATCATTATTGCGGCGTTACGATATTTTCACGATCTATACCTATATTCATCGCCTTTGTGCACCCTACATTAAAGTAGATGATCATTTTACGCGAACGTCGGACAATCAGATTGATATCAATTAAACACCAATGCGATCACAAACACGAACATTATTATTTTCTCTATTGATTTCAATTAAGTACACTTTTTCAATGACCCTCTGCTAATCTTTTTGAATGTGAATAGACCGAATACAATAAACTTATCTGCGCAATCTGTTTTGCTTTTCGACTCAAATATACAATACATGGGTACCTAGTATGTAGTTTGAAAATCACTTATTTATTAGTAAAAGGTGCAACCAAAATATTTGCAATATTTTTGCAACGTTTTCGTAGGTTAATAAATTAAAGCCGATTTTGTTTTTTTACGGGACAAGTATCTAAACACATTCACGAGATAACATTCAAAAGATAGGTAAATGTTTTTGCACTCCATATTCACCGCATCCGAGTCATCTTAATACGATTTTAGGAGTAAGCAAGAGAACAACTAACTAATTTTAACACTAAAACTTAAGTAGGTACGAAATCCATTGCACAGTACGAGTGTAGTCGAAGTGATTGCGTTCTTGTTTTGCATACACCACACATTCCGCAGCCGCTGCCACTAGGTGCTTAACTTATATGCCAAAATGCCGCAGCACAACACAGCACTGATTCGTATGGGTAGATGAAATGCCCACAATAAGCGAAGAAACCGAAACCCCGCGATATGAATACGTAAATACACAAAAAGATCATGGAGCAAATAAACATGGTTTACTTGGAGCGAAGCAGATATTGGATTTATAAGAGATAGGTGGAGATGGAGAACGAGAGTTTTAAAGTACTAAGCGCGCCATCATTCAGCGATAGTAAAGGGGAAAATTTTGATTAGGTACTTTTTTTTTCATATACTACTGAGTGATGCTTTTTCCTTACGCAAAATAGTATTGTAAAAAGTACTAATCATTTTGTTACAGGGTGTCCCGAGCAAAAAGTATTATAATAAAGTCATCCATATCTTTATCAGGTGAGATTGAGATCCATTTCGAACTATCCAACTATCCGAAGGCTATTGGTTTAGAATTTGTTTAAACTTCAATCTTTTTACATTCATGTAGCAAATGGTTAAAGTACAATGGGCCGCACAGTCGGTAAACTGGTAAATTAAGGCGAAATAAGTCAGCTTTAATTAATTTCTTGGTTTCTTTGCATTGTTTTTCGGCTAACAATGTTCAAAATAAAAAATTGAAAATGTATTTAGTATACCTATCTAAAACCGTTTTAATTTTATCCTTAGACCCACTCAAAACTTTCTTTTTCAAAAAAGGGTGATTACCCGGCAAAACCTACTGTTGATATTGTCTTGGAGTAAAACAAACGCCAGATAAATAGCAGTTTTTAGTTCCAACTGCTAACTTTGCTGAAAATCACAATCGATGCCTCGGTGGCATCGAGCAAACAGTGCATCTAGATCGGATTGGTGGTCATCTGCCGACGAGCGCTCAACCATCATATCAGGGCGAGGCGCAATTGGATTTGAGGCCATTTAATTGTTTTTAATTTTATAATCACACGTCACACCCCTTTTTATTTAATTTTTGGAATTTGTGTTCCATCCGTTATTGATGATTTTTGATGTTTAAAGCCTAGTATGCAGTTTACGTGAAATCCAATTTTTCATACAAAATTTTCACTGCGAATTGAACTTTTCACGTGGAGATTTCACTAGGCGCTAGTACGCTGTTCGAGTGAAAAATAGTTGTTCAAAAAATGAATTGTAGGGGGCTTTACTTAGGCTATTTCACTAAGCTTTTATTGTCCGTCGCATTAAATTGATGATAATTTTCCATTCAAATCATGGCAAACGCTGCTTTAAAAAACTGCCATTTTAGATTAGGGTAAAACTTAAAATCCAAATAATTTTAACATCTTGAACAATACACTATACTCAGTATTTAGCTAAATCGTTGAGCAGAAGTATCTTTCGAACTAAACATTTAAAATGTTTACTTTTTTCTAAGAATTACCATACTACCAGTAAAAATGCAATTACCAACTACATACACTAAAAACTCATTTTCAACCATACTCATCATGAATCTTAAAATAATAATTGCAATCAATTTGAGTTTACAAATTCAGAAACTCCCACTTCATTTGCAATTTATAACTGTGAATGCGAATATGTTGCAAGACATAGATATATCACAAACCCTACTTCCTACACCCTACACTTAAAACCAGCATCACAAATCTATCGAGGTCAAAATCAAGAACATGCCCTTACCGATCGGAAACTCTTGCTACTCTTGAGCTTGTTCTCAAAAATCTTGTAGTGAGTAATAGACTATAAACAGTGCATTTGGCGCTTAAAACATTTTAACCAGAACTTTTGAAAATGATCTTTACTGAGGGCTTAAGCCGCACTTTTTTATTTGGTATGTACTGCCATCTGAAATGAATATCTTTAAAGCAAAAGTACAATTTATTTAAGTATATACTGCGCGGTTTTTTACCTAATAAAACTTAAAAATACACGAACCAAACTGATGATATGAACGAGAAAGTTTCGTGCGACCCAGAAGATTTTTAAGTACAAAGACAAGCGTATTAGCACAGACACTATAGGAACTATAGTATCTGTGGTATTAGCATTAGAAGTTTCTCATCTCTTAGGGCAATTCTTGTTTTTAACTGGGATAGATTGGTGATGCTAGTGTTAGATGTATCCTATTGGAAGTAGGGTTCGTGATATACCAATATTCTAAAATAGATACATAGTATAAGAATTCAGGAATGTTTTTTGAAAATTTGCTTTCGCAGTTAAAAACTAAATATGCCGACGTACATGTGTGGGGCTGCAAATGAAGTGTGCGTTTCTGATTGCGTAAGCTCTAAGTGGTTGCAATTATTTTATCTTTGGCTAACTGCCTCTAGTTGCGTACTCCAAGTTGGTTGAGATCCCCTTCCACTTGCGCGCGCCACCTAAGGCGAGGTCTTCCTCTACTGCGTTGTCCCTCCGGGTTGCAACCAAAGACGGAGCGGAGCGTTGGTGTCCATTCGCTCTACATGTCCCAGCTATCTTATACGACTGATGCGTATTTTTCTGATCAGGTCGGTGTCGTATAGTTCGCTGTTAAATCTTCTCCTCCAAAGCCCGTCAACGCAAACGGAATCGAAAGCCCATTGAGGTATCTGCCATTTTGACTTTTGATGCCACTCGCGCTTATAAGTACCCGGTGGTGACCACGGGGAGGTAAAATAAGCACAATTGGTGAGTGTGAGATAGTTGCGACACTGGACATCGCCAAGTTGTTGCCAATCAGATGCCCAATGCCCATCCCTATTCACACAACACCCAACCACCAGGAATGTGTGATATAAGAGTAGGTATAATAAAAATACACCGTGTGAGAACACAGGTTAGGATATGGGTACATAGTCATTTTCAGAAATTTTTATAACAATACTTTTTTGCATATTTTTAAGAAAAACTGAATACAGGATCTTATTCAGAACGCATTTTGGTCAAGATCTTTAGAGCTCTTTTTGGAGCGTAGAAAATAGTAATTCAAGTAGTTTTAGTTTATATTATAGCAAAATTACTTTTTTTATTTTTCTCAGTTGTTTCAGAAAGCTTGTAGAGACTACATTATCTTTATATATATAATTCTACTGTACGTGTGTATGTCACTGAACTCCTCCTAAACGGCTGGACCGATTTGAATAAATTTTTTTGTATGCATTTGGGTGGCGCCTTGGATGGTTTAGAAGCCGATTGGTCAACATTGGACAAAGGGGCGTGGTACCGCCCATACAAAAATTACATTCAAAATCGTATATCTTGAAAACAACCGAATCGATCGAGTTCAAATTTACACATAATCTTAGGTATTAGCCCAGGAGTATTCCTGTGAAGATTGGTCAAAATTGGACAAATGGGCGTGGCACTGCCCATACAAAAATTACATTCAAAATCTTATACGTATTTCAAAAGCAACCGAATCGTGACTGCGAGTTATTAAGTAAAATACAAAATTGATTTATTTGGAGAATATAAGACAAAAAAAGTTGGAACAATATCACACTCCACTGTTCATACGGAACATACAAACACAGTGCATTTCAATGAATATTAAGTGTATTATACATACAACAATGCCAACGTCTTCGAGCTAATGCATTAAGACAAAGACTGGCATGTCAAAGAGTCACCGATACATTTAGAACACGTGAACAACAGCGTTTGCAAGTGTATCGCGCATTGACACGTGCATCACTTCTTCACCTTGCGTTTGAATATGAGTCGGACATCGACTATTCGTCATATTCACAAATTGTAATCGGTTCTATGAACAAACAATGCCAATACTGTCATGCACTCAAATACAAAGGTGAATCGGCCGGTTTCTGCTGCGCGTCTGGAAAATTTGTATTGTCACCATTGAATTCGCCGCCAGAACCATTGAAAGCACTATTGGCTGGAGCTACATCACAATCCAAATTGTTTTTGCGTAAAATTCGCAAATTCAATTTCAAATGACTTCATTTGGAGCAACAAAAATCGTTCAGAACGCGGATGGTCACAATTTTCAATCAACTTTTAAGATTCAGGGCCAAAAGTATCATCAAATTGGTTCTTTAATGCCGATGCCTAATACCGATTCAAAATTTCTCCAAATTTACTTCATGGGTGATGAGGAACAGCAAATAAACGCACGCTGCCAGTGCAACCATATCGAGCAGATGGAGAAGAGACAAATTGTGGGTATTTTAGAACCGTTTTTTTTTTGCAAAAATGCAAAATTATTATCTGGGATGAATGCACTATGGCACACAAGCATTCACTTGAAGCTCTCGATAGAATGATCAATGATCTAAATAATAACACCAGGCTTTTTGGTGGTGCTTTACTACTGCTGTCCGGTGATTTTAGAGAGACATTGCCGGTCATTCCACGCGCTACATATGCGGACGAAATTAATCATCTATGGCGAAATGTCTGTACATTACGTCTTAACACAAATGTAAGAGTTCAACTACAAAACGATCCATTGGCACTATCATTCTCCGAGCAATTGCTCAACATTGGAAATGGAGCAATACCATTGCATGGAGACACACAATGCATCAAATTGCCGGACAACTTCTGCAACATGGAAAATACGAAAGATGCTTTGATTGAAAGCATATTTCCCGATTTACAAGCTAATTATATTAATCATACGTGGCTTCAAAAAGCATGCAGGACAACGTCTGTCGGGTCCGCTAGTATTATTAATAAAACACAAGTCTTCTTTTGATTCAACTCGTTTTTAAGAATAAATCTAATACATATAAGAGTTATAATCAAACTGTTGGTAGTGAAATGGCAAATTACCAAAAGAAGAGCCTTGTCAATGCAGTATAATAGACTGCCGAAATGATGATAGTAAAAGTCGTTTGCACAAACAATTTATTTGAAAAAAAATCTTTTTGAAACAAAATTACAACAAAACGACAGGAGCTCTAATGTATACTGAACAACTTAAGCTATGTTCAGACGATTGCCAGATCTGACAATTTGTCAAGTCTACAAATGTCCGGACAATGACCTGCAAATGACCTGATAATAGCAAACTATCTTACAATGCTAAATTTCCAGTTCACACGGTTGCCAGATTCTTTCCCAAACTCTGACAATTTCAATGTCAGATGGCTGGCCTGGCAATAAATTGTCTGACGACATTGACATGTTGAAAAAATTGACAGTTCACACGGTTGGCAGATGTTTGTTAACAAAAAATTTGCAGATCCGCTGACAGGAATTGTCAGAAAAATTAAATAATTATTAACTTTCTTGTATACGTAGTAAGAGAAAGGTATTGTATTCGTACAAAAAATCGAACTAGAGATTTTAATCAAATCTGACATTACGATGAGGAACTCAAAAAAGTGGGTATCGCAATTCTGTCCGTCTGTCCGTCCGTTCCCGTTCTTAAACGGAGTTCTTTCAGACTTCGGATTTGGAGTTTTTGGGCTTTCAGTTCTGGGCCACTGTTTCCATATAACGGTTTTAAACAAGTTAGATTTTTTCAAAAACGGCTCTAACGATTTCAACCAAAATTGATATCTGGGATTAAGTACGTAAGGCTAACATTGCGGCATGCGCACTTTTTCGCTTAAATACGATTTCAATAAAAATTAATTTTTAAGGTAATATAATATAGTCATTCCTAACATGATAGCAAACTCAGTTTTTCTCTAAATTGTCTATAATGGATTTTTGACACAAGGCATATTTTGAGAATTTTGTTTTCTTTGGTTTACCTACATGAAAACGGCTTAAACGATTTTGACCAAAATGCATACTTGGAGTAAAATTTACGTTTTCAACATAATTGCGTGCTTTTAATCACCGGAAACGCTGTTTTTAAACACTGTCCGTATATCGAAAACTCCATTTTCGATTTGAATACAACTTTAAAAACTAACCCCCATATTAATAAACAAATGTGCACAAGTTAGTTTGCTAGCAGACGTCAGTTAACATACAAAAAACTGACATAACTGCTGGGTAACAAGTTGATAACTTTAACACAGCCTTTATTAATACGGGGGCAAGTATGTAATGCTAACATCTTTAACAATACCCTATACTCAGTTTGTGGCTAAATAGTTGAGCAAGAATATTTTTTGAACTAAACATTGCAATATTTGTTACTATTTTGTACAAAAACCGCCCTAACGGTTTTGACCAAAATGATTTTATGGATAACGTAAGTATTCTTAATAAGTTTTTTTTTATAATGGAAATAAAGCCGTGTTTTAAGAATTACCGTACCATACTACCAATGAAATTACACCTACTAAAAACTCTTTTTTTAGCAAATATTACCCACTTTTTCTTTTTTCAACCATATTAAAGAAAAAGATGAACCTTAAAATAATTGCAACCACTTAGAGCTCAGACAATCAGAAACGCACACTTCATTTGCAACCCCCAGCCCCAAGAACTACCATGGGGGGTTGCTAGCAAACTAACTTGTGCACATTTGTTTATTAACATAGGGGTTACATAATAAATGTATGTCAAGATATCGGTATATTACAATCCCTACTTCGAGTCATAGCCAGCATCACCAATCTATTCCAGTCAAAATCAAGAACATACCTTAACAGATCAAATGCCCTTGCCGTTATGCTCAAAAATCTTGTAAAGTTTAATAGGCTATAAATAGTGCACTCGGCTTAAAACTGAAATAAATATCTATCTTAAACCAAAATTACAATTATTTTTAAGTAGGTATATTCTTATGTTTTATGTAATAGTGTATTTAAATTCTGATACCTAATTATATAAAATTAAAACATCCAAACTGATAATATGAACGAGAAAGTTTGGTGCGATCCAGTCGTGCACTTTATTTTTTATTCGGGCAACTAAAGTTTTTGTTGAGAAAGGTGTAAATATTCTATATTAACTTCGTTTTGTTCATTCAAATATGAAAAAAAAAAGCAAACTTCTCAAAAACTCTTCACCACAAAATCCTTTTCTTTTAAACTTTCTTCTTCGTCTACGTTTTTGAAATTATTTAATTTATTAATTTTTCACCAATCTACAGAAAAATGTAAAGAAATTAGCACGAAAACATCCTTTTGTTCAATCAAATATGAACAAAATTTGTCTGGCAATGAAAAATTTGCAGATGTGATAAGCACAGCCCATCTGACAATAGCAAATGAGTCTGCAAATGTTCTAAGCGTCTGGCAATGGTCTGACAATGATAAAATTGTATGTTCAGACGATTTGCAGATGCCTGAAGAATTTCATTGTCAGGTGGCAGTCTGTCAATTATCTGGTAATGACTTTTTTGCAAATATTGTTAGACAAAATTGTAAGTTCACACGGTTGTAAGACATTTGAGACACATTTTCAATTACAAATCTGACAATATTGTCAGATCTGGCAATCGTCTAAACATATCTTATACCATGTTCCCACCAACGTGATTTAGCTGAAGTAATTTACAAATCACGATAGGTGTTTCCACCGAACTTTTAACTGTTTAAGTGTGACATTTGAAATTAGTTGGCAAACTTTCAATATCGTACATATAAAAGTGCAAAAGAAAAATTACCCGCAACAATTTAAAATGAATTCAAATGCTTTGAATAGAATTTATATCTACCAGAATAAATCTAAAAACCATATTAACAATTATTACTATCTGCATTTTTAGTTTTTATTTTTTGACAGTTTGTTTTTGCGTGAACAGCTGAAGTCGATAACAGGTCTGTTTCATTTTATTTGTGTCTGTTCGATTTTATTTTGTGTGGATTTGCACGTTATTCAAAATTAAACAGGTGTAAATCACATAAGGTAAGTTAAGGTACATAACAACATCCTCCAAAGCTCACATATCGACTGCGCACAAAAATTAATTAAATTTTCAATTCAATCAATTAATTCTTTAATATGTCCTTTAAAAAGGAAGTTCAAAATAATATTATTAACAAAGAAATAAAAATTAGGTGGGCCTCGGTCTCAACCAATAAGCTCCTCCGGTAAGCTTGGTCCTTAGATAGCTACAGCTAGCTGACTCCAGTGGTTGTTGTCGCAGCTTTTTGACCTGGTAAGCGTCGATGTAGGTATAAAATTCATCGTTTAATATTCTCCCCCACCCTCCATCGATACATCGAACAAAGCCCGAAGAATCTTTCCTTTAAAAATATTTCAGAAGGTTTTCATCCGCTTTTGCTGATGCAAAATCAAATTGGCAAGGGCACTTCTGCGTTTAATCTCTGCGCTGATGTCATTTTTCGAAGTAATAGTGCAACCCAGGTAAACAGTCAATAACTTCAGATAGGGCCTTTGGCTTTGGGAGTTCTGTACAATGGCTTCAAAAATGATGTTAAAGTATAGTTACACAACAGCGCGTCGCCTTGTCTCAAACCTTTTTCGACATGGGGCTTAATTCTGCTTCAAACAGATCGCGATTTCAATGTCGCTTTCGATTTGGCTTTTCGAATTGTGCTCCTAGGTTTCTGATTTTTCCTATCCAATGGAACATGGAATCAGTTTTCCTGCATATTTGTTCTGTTGTGTCGTTTGGCTATAACCTGTTTTTAAATTGTAATTCGTAAATATAAAATTTTAACCAATTAAGTTTTGATCCATTGTTACGCCAAAATGTGCATGTTTCTTTATATAAACCGCGATAATACAACAGCAACAACTAGTTAGCGCGTTTCTATACCTAGTCTAGACAAATCTAGTTAACGTTTTACATGGACTAGGTAACCGAACGTCTCTATTTATCTGGCTAAATATAGATGTTTGCTCTGCTAATTTGCGGGGATAAAAAAGTGAACCAGCAAAAATTTTGTAAGCCATCGATGAATTTTATGGAAATGTCAAAAATTACATTGGATTCCTCATTGGAAAAGCGCCTACCTACTAATAAATGTGTGTGTAAAATTGTCAAATACCACTTTCACTATCCGCTTTAATCCTTTGCCAACTCTCCTTTTTATCCATCTAATATTAATATAGCTAATTTGAATATTAGATTTCTTACATAAATGCCAAGCAACCCTTAATTTTTTTGTAAATCCAACGTTGTTTAGGCTTAAGCTTAGTTCTCTGCACGAGCTAAATTTTAGTTCCCATAAAAAATTCTCTCGAAAAGTTAGCTAAGCTAAATTTAAGCGAATCCATTTAGCCGAGTGGTACGCAACTCGAGCTAAAAATCAAATTTTTGCTTCCGAATGTCTTTCATGTACATATCTGTCAAAATTTAGCGCACCCATTTAACGGGTCGGAAAATGTTTTCAATAAATTTTGACACATCGCTCTACTCTGTTGTTCTGATGTGTTTAAAAATATGAGTGATTTTAATGAATACCTCGACGAGGAACAACAATCTGGTGGAGCAACATCCATCCACATGGATCCTTGCAGATTTTGAATCAAGGGAGTTATTTTCAAAGAACAGCTGTTTTTTGTGATACTTATCCACAGCGCTATGTCATAATTAAGCTAATATTTCAGCTGATGTTTGGAGAGAAAAGTTAGAGGGCAGCTAAAATTTAGTTTAAATGCAAAATTTAAGCTTTAAATGCAAAAATTAAACGTAATACTACAGCTACACAAACATTTAAGATTAAACAGATTTTTGTTAGATGAATGCACACAATGGCCGCTTTTTTAAAATATATTGATGATCTGCAATGCCATTATAATAATAAGTAATCAAAAATTGAATATTATTGGCGTAGACGATTTTTAATATAGTTTCAAAATATTTATGTCAAGAAATTGTTTTAAAAAAATGCAAAACAAATAATCTTAAAAGCTTACGTAAAGCAAAAGTTTCAGTCCAGGTATTCTGATACTTCAAAAAGAACACAATAAAAGGTTAGATTACCGTGTTTTTTTTTGAAATAGTTATTCATATATTTCTGCTTATTTATACGACAACCTTATTTAATGAAGCAACAGTGAAAAAAGGTCAACAAAATATCAACTTCTGTGAAGTAAGGGCTGCACAATTTTCAACTAAACAAGATCGTATTTTAATTCCAAGTTAAGCCAAAATAAATACAAAAAATGTATGCACCCCTTCTCATTCAATTCTTTTGCAACTGTTGCATTTTTTTAAACGTTTCATCACCCAATGATATAGGAATGAGAAATTTCTTTCTGTTCAATATCTCGAAATGTAACTTATAAAATTGGAAACTAGCAATTAATATTGTTCCGTACGGAGGCCATTTTTGTTTAAAAATATTTCTGTACCTACTGTCCAACCTTTTCGGCTGCGATTTACGTATTGCGCCCTGCAGACGGTAGTAAAACAACAATTTAAGGCACTGAACAGATCCATTCGAAAGAAAAGTTACCTATGTGTACGTGTGTGCTGTGTGGATGAGGCGGAGAAAATGAAAGCAAATTTTGACAGCAGATATTTTCAAATATTCCTAATAGATGATAGCCTGTGGTGTAGGCTTGTAATCACTCAAATCTAAAAACTATAAGTAGAAATTAATTTGTTTACGCTGTATTGACAGTAATTAAAATAATTTAACATTTGAAATATATTGCTAATTGTTATCAAATAAAAAGGTACAATATATGGAAAATAGTGTCATTCAAGTGATTGTTCTACCATAAGTCAAAATGAAATTTTCTGTTAATCAGAGCCACGCTCAATCAAGCCATTAGTATTTAGGGCGTGCCTCTGTTTATATGAACTTCGTGAAGAAGAGTAATTCAATTGTTGTATGCATCGTTTTTAAATTACAATTGCAGATGGCTGTTTTAAGTTCATGCTGGTCACCGTGCATTTGGTCCAATAATGTGAGATCTGGTAGCTATGCTGTAGCCGTGTATACTGCTGCACTATCTATCGTATTTATAACATTGGTAAGAACTGAGTTCATTTAAATTACTAAGTAATGGTTCACATAAAAATATTTATTTCAGATATGTTATATGCTAGCAGGTGGCGAATCTTCCCAATTGTATTCCCCACTCTTCGAAACTGATATAAGAAGTTCAATGCCCATAGTCGGAGGATTCTTTATACTGTACTTTGTCCTACTTATTATAGCTTCCTATTTGGTTTATATCGCCATTAAAATTAAGTAAGATTAAGAGGTAGTTTAAGTAGTCTATATATTATAATGTTTCATATTCTTTTACAGCACTCGTGGTTGGTTGTTGCCTTGGTTACTTTTAACTGGATTTGGAATTCTTTTTCAATTTTGTTTTGGGCTCTGGCTGATTGGAGGATACTATATATACGTAAGTTTAAGGCCATAAAATTTAAGCCAAGTTATCAATCTCAATACGTTTGCGTTTTTATTTACAGCTTGAACAAACCTTTTCGGCCTTATTGAATTTTGTTTGGATGGCATATAATGTAAGTGTTAAAGTATAACCGATTACATATATATTTTTTAAAACGCAAATCCATTTCAGGCGTATTGTTGGCTCTGTGTTTTCTCGCAGTACCAGATTTTCCTTAAGTACCAGAATCCAAACATTGAACTTTTAATGCCCTAAGCAAGCCGATTATTATATAGGTACCTAATAACTTTATTCCGTCCATAGAATACCTAATTTATTTAGTTTGCTATATGTTAAAAAGTTTTGTATTTCTTTTAAAGACGATATATTTTATATAAATATACATATATATATATATATATTTGAGTCCATTTTTGCAGATAACACAAATGTTTTTACTTTTAATGTCTAGGTTACACATAGAAAAGCTACCTCCATTGAGCGAACGAAAACGGTTGACGTCGGACTTCGTGCAAGCTTACCTTGGGTGTTACTAGTCCAGAGACATTGAAACACCTCAAGTTCTATCAGGTACTATCTACTCCGATACACCGTTCACTCCCACGTCATATTGGCCTTCCTTTGTCACTTATTAGAAGCATTTTTTGTAATGTTTTTACCCTAGGTCGTTATCACTGCAGTTCGTGCTTCTTTTACAGCGTCCTTATTATCACACTTAACAGATGACGGTGATGTCAGATGCATTAGCTGGTGGGAGACCGTTGTGGCATGGCATCGTTAAAATCGTGATTGAGATACTGATGTAGTGTGACATTTCCGTTACTGGCAAGAGCAATGCGAGTACGTAAGGGGAAACCTAAACCTAAGCAATGCGAGTACGTAAGGGGAAACCAAAACTTTGTTGATTACTCAATATTCGGTTATGAACATTATTAGTGTGGGAATGTTACCTCTTTGATGTCTTAGAAGCCTGGTGGACCTTAGATGGTACAGGTGAGTCCACCTGTGGTTCGTCATCCAAGGTGCGTAAGGACGTTTTTTTATTTAGTACATAATATATAAAAAAAAACAAATTTTACAATTTTCTATTGTATTTGTTTTTTGAGGTCTTTATAAATAATTTATATAAATAATAAATAAATAAAAAAAAAAATAAATAACATTCATTTTGGAGTTTAACAAAATTTATAATTTGGCGTTTTGAAATCATTGTAGGTAGGTTGTTGTGTTAAAAAGTCGAGACCCTTTATAGAATAAGCTTGTTTTGGCAGCACTTGTTCTTGCAAATGGTAGGTAAAAGTTTTGGTTACCTATTTCTTCTTTATTGTCGACGATAGACAACATTTTTGTTTATGTCATCAAACCGGGAAATGGGAATATTCAAGCAAGAGACCAACCAAGCTGCTATGCCTGACGGTTTACCCGCCAAGCACCTCGATATAACTTGATAGATAGCATGAACTAACTCATTTCCGAGATTTGGCCAATTAGACATCGATTCCCTTTGCAAATCTTGTAAATAAAATTCAATATGATTTCAATAGGTGCTTTTTCACATTTGTGCTTGAATGGTATAAACCGGTATAAAATGTTGTATGGCTCGAATTTAGTTTGTAGTTTTCGAGTAATTTCCACAAATCCACATACATCCCCAGAAATGTTCCAATTCAACATATAAGCTTCTGCTGTCAAGACATTTTTACTTAGGATAAATATCTACAGCCGTATTAATAATAGCTGCGGATCTTCGTGTTATCCGTAACTAATGCCTAACACATTGGTTAAACTCAAATTCCTATTAATAAACATTTTTAGAAGATAACTAAGCTTTTGTAACTTCTACATAACTAACTAACGCTGGTAGGCGTGTTAGCGATTTGTTAGCCTTGCAAAACATGGTTCTCGCGCAAAATGTCAAATGGTGATAAATATTATTTGAATAAATTTTCAAAATTCTGGAGCAAAATGGCCCACCGTTTTTTAGTATTTTTCGATAATTTGAATATCCTAGAGAATGATTCGGTTATCGTCCTGCACCATTACGAAAAAAGCGTAAAAAAACGAAAAAAAATCCTATGAGAATACTAGATACAAATACTTCTTTAGTAAGAGAAGGATGGCAGCAGAAGAGGAGACGCATTGCCGTCGATTTGCAAGTGATTTGGGGAAGTGCTGCCAACGCAAACACACGATAATAGGAAACACGTCAATTAGTAAATATATGGGTTAAATTTCTTTATTAATAAGAAAATGTAACTAATGAGTTAAATTTTTAACTAGCAGTTACGAAACAGATGAGTTAGGCAATGGTTTAAGTTTTATTATTAATACGGCTGCTAGAGTATGAATCTTGGAATCTGTGTTCTGAATCCTACTTTACTTTGCTGAAATAAAAGCTAATAAAAAAAAGGGCTGAAATAAATACGTTATGTTTACAATGTAAAAACATAATAAATAAATATAAAAACGGTATGACATTGCTGCTGCTGTGCTGTTTTTTTTGTCCATATAAATTGTTCACCTTTTTTAAATCTATACTCAACTTCACCTTCCGACAGTTTTCCGGGATTCATTTTCTGTACTTTGTGAACACGCCTCAGTATAAATACAAAGTTGTTATTCTTATACTATTGGAGCGAGACATAATAGGCAAATGAGAAGCGAACAGTGTCTTCCAAAACTTCCATTTTCCTGTTGATAGAAAAGAGACAACAACATACTTGAAGAGAAACATTAATTTGTCTAACCACGTATCTACTGTCCTTGTTCCGCTTTGACGGACAAAAGTAAAAAAATATTTCATTACGAAGTTTCGTGAAAAGTTTGCCCGAGGAAAAATTAGTATTTATCGTAGCCAAAAATGTCCACACCCGCTCGAAGACGTCTAATGAGAGATTTTAAAAGGTAACTAATTGTAAAACAATTCCAATCTTAATCTTTTTGAACGCTACGATTGGAAATTGCTCCCCAAATTTTCCTTTAAAAACTTGCAAAGTTAAAGTCAGACGATTTTATCATAATGTAGATATGTAGGTACCTACCATTGTACTGAGAAGAAAAGAAATTGTATATATTAGCCATAGAAAAATATTTTACTCTTGAAAAGTTTTATTATTTAATAAACTTCATTTTGTTAAACCTCTTCATGCTATTTTTCGTGCTTGTTTTTTTCTCGAAAATATCAGTGTAACCGCGGAGCCGTTAATGTACCTAAAGAGAATAAATCGTAACAAGATGAAGGTAAAATTTGCAACTAAGAATTATTATGAGCAAATGTCTGCTGCAAATTTTGTAAAACAAGGTACCTATTTTAAACTTATTAAATAGACATTTCATCTCGGACGCGGCAATAAATAACTAATCGTATTTTTTTTTACTGTCATGTGTTGCCTATTTTCCAACTTATTAAGGAATGCCTGTTTATTGATATTACGTATGTTTATGTACTACATACGTGTGTTAAATTTTTTTTAAATGCTATCCTTCAGCAAAAACTATTCGACATAATGTAGAATTTGTAGATATTTTCTTATTGGGTACCCATCATGGGTTTTGCTTTGTGGCTGGGCGATACAGCGGAGGGGGAAATAGTAGAAGTAGCAAGTAGTCCTCGACCATTGACTTAATATCTTGGACTGCTGGTAGCCAACTTCACGTATGTTCTAAAACTACAGACGCGTTACTGTTTTACAGCTAAAACAAAGTTAACTCCACACGCCAAAGTGGTACATTCGGAAAAGAAGCGTCTGGAACCGTTCCATTGGTACAAAAAATATTCTTCTGGTGATTCTGAGAAGAGAATTTCGCTTCTCGATTTGAAGTCGGAATCCGTTCAAAAAGCACTTACACAATTATAATTTGTGCATTTTAATAAATCCAACTGCCAGCAGCCGTAGATTGCTTTTTGGCATTTCAAAATATCTTTGTGGATTCATCCAGAAGCAGTTTTCTTGTTCCATTGGATTTCAGAATAAGTGAAACCAATGGAAAACTACATAAGTGGAAGTACAGCCATCTGCATTTATTACCTTTTGAATAAAGTGTTTAAAGAATTTGAGGGTTATGAAGCAATTGTGGTTAGGTTTGGACAACTGTAGTGTTTATAAGAAAAATTAACAACATTTTAGTTAGCATTAATACGAGATCAAGGTTTGTGCGGCAAATTTAAAAAGGGACTCCGTGGAAAAATCAAAAGTTTGAATTCTTCAACGCTTCAATTAAATATCTCTGGTTTATTGCTTCAAAATGAAAAAAAAAACTAAATCGCAAGCAATTCTGAGAAAAAGTCCAGGTTAGCAAAAATGTTCTGAAATCGATTTTTATTAAATCGACCATAAAAAGTGGCAAAGCAGAAAGGGTTTTCTTTTTCCCGCAATCGAATATGGGCCGAGTATAACACATATCTTTGTTATACTTACGTTTGTTGTCCTACGGAGTTATGAATGGCCAAATGGCCACCACGACCACTCTTACAGGACCATATCCTTTTCATGAAATTTTCCATAACAAAATTGCAAAGTGGCTGCCCTTTGTCCTCGATAGACTCACGAATTTCATCTTTGAGGTCTTGAATCGACGCTGGGCTGTTGGCGTAGACATTATCTTTTACGTGGCCCTAAAGGAAGAAGTCTCAAGGTGTTAAATCACAAGATCTCGGTGGCTAATTGTGATCTCTCTCTCTCTCTCTCTTCGAGAGATAACACGGTCCGGAAACTTGTCCCGTAAAAGATCAATGGTTTCGTTGCTTGTGTGGCACGTATCGCCGTCTTGTTGAAAGTAAACGTTGTCCAAATCAATACCATCTAACTCCGGCCATAAAAAATCATTAATCATGTCCAATTCCAAAGAACGACGAAGAATGGACAAACCTGGGTTTTCTTCAACACTTTGGACTACAGCAGCAATATTCTCACTTGTTCTTGAGCGACGTGCACGGGTTTTATTCTTTACATCATTAACTTGTCCCAACAGCTCGAATTTTTCCACCAATTTCTGTATTGCGGTCCGACAAGGTTCTTTACGACGACCCAAAAATGTTTTAGTTTTGCAAACTGACTGCAAAATTTTCACCATTTTTTTTAGTGAATTATTATAATTTTAATGGCGTAATGGCGTAGTTTCTACTTGTCAAATGTCAAAAAATAACAGCTTCAAAAGTGACAGCTACCGAAATAGCGGGTTATTCAAAATAACACCTCTTATGGTATAACAATTTAACATATTCTTTAATTATTTCAATACTTTAGTTCATCCGTAATTGCATTTGCCACCAAAGGCCACATATTTAGAACCGAGGCACAGCTTCCCAACACTCTGTGTGTGCAGGTTTTATTAAACACAATTTGTTTGGGTGTCTCAAAGTTAAGCTGTCATGAAGACAACACACCATAGCTGAGTTGTTTTCCGTATGATGAGGCGCAGTACTCTCAAATATTTGTCAGGCATTTTTAACCAAAGGCTAAGAAGGCCCGAGTCGCCAAGCGGAGAAAACTGCAGTTGATTTTGATTTTCATATTACTGTTAACTCCACAGCAGCGCTTTCATTGGATCACAATAGGAGCGTTGATAATTGACTCAATCCCCGACCGATAGACACTACACTAACTTCAACATAAAAATATTGCCATTTCGCCATTTGTGCTATAGTACTATCACCAATTGCGAAATTACCTACTAAACTACTTTTTTGAACGTACCCAGTCTTTTACACATTATATTATCTACTTCAGGCGACCGACAAATATTTTCAATTTACTATCAGACCATTTAAACCATGCTGTGTGAAAATAAAATATTTTCAGACTTCAAGAAGATCCGCCAACAGGAGTTTCTGGAGCGCCAACAGATAATAATATCATGATCTGGAATGCTGTGATTTTCGGTCCTCATGACACTCCCTTTGAGGATGGAACCTTTAAACTAACAATAGAATTTACGGAAGAATACCCGAATAAGCCTCCAACCGTCAGATTTGTTTCAAAAGTTTTTCATCCAAATGTATACGCTGATGGTGGAATTTGTTTAGATATTTTACAAAACAGATGGAGTCCCACATATGATGTATCAGCTATTCTTACATCTATACAGGTAATTTAGCGTATATTTATATCGAATACACCTTATTACTAACCAAATACATTTATTTGCAGTCCTTATTGAGTGATCCAAATCCAAATTCACCAGCTAACTCAACAGCTGCTCAACTATATAAAGAGAATCGTCGCGAATACGAGAAACGAGTGAAAGCTTGTGTGGAGCAAAGCTTTATTGATTAGCCATCCGCCACGTTTTACTAACTTCTTTTATTTTTCGTAAATAATAAATATACATACAAAAATAAAATAACTTAACAGAAATTAATAGACACAATTTGAATGGGAAAATATCGCGAAGTAAATCAAAGAGAAAATGTCAAATACATAAATACATAACAGCAAATAAAAATTCCTCAGTAAAGCAGAACATTGTTTTCTCAAAGATAAGCAAGTGTTGGTATTAGTAATTGATATGCTTCATCCAAATTACAGCAACACGTAGAACCGTTATTTTTCACTTAATAAATATATATGTAAACAAAAAGAACCTTTAAAAATGTGACTTAACAGGCTTTACAAAGAAGTTTGATTTCACACAAGCATAACGGGACAAAATCGTATTTTCTATATGCCAATATAAATATATAAGAAAACTAATGTATTTTGTGTCGCTTGTTAGCTCAGTGTACATGATAAGTAGAAATCAAGTATAAAAATAATCCGTATATAACTTTATATTCATCGCTAATATGATGCATAGATAAAACTATTAAGTTCCTTTATTTTTCAAAAATATTGAACATGCTTATACCGATTACTTATTTCGATATGTTTCAATTTTGATCAGTGATTATTTTTCTTTGTTGTCTTCAATATTAAAATGTTTACATTGGAAATACTAAGCTATCATGCAATCAATTTGTTATTATTATACATGATTTTTTTTATTTTGTTTTTATTTTCACCAAAATTTAATAATTATAAATAATTAAGCAAAAGGTTAGGAGGACATATAAATTAGTAGCTTAGCATTACTCAAGTTCTTCAGACTGATTTGAATCCTCTAAATTTTGTCATCAAAATCTTGTATCATCTGAAAATCTCGAGCAAAAATTTATGTAATTAAAAAATGTTTTAAGAAATATAACACCTTAATCAAATTTAATGGATAGTCGTTTATCTAAAAAAAAAACAACAACAGCAATTCACTTAATGTCAAGGTGTTGGCCGTTGTATGAGTGTCCGCAAACTGGGCTGTCTTGAACTTGAAATATCTATAAATACTTTTTTTCTTGTTTCATTGTTCTATACTACACCATTGAGACCAAATGTATTTTCTGTTGTATAAAGATTGTTTTGTTTATATTGCTTTCGAAATTTGGCACGTGAGTTCGAATAGTTGGGATGACTCATTTCAATGATAAATAAATTTGCATATAACCTATTTTTCATTATATCTACAAGCAGAACTTTCTACAGTTTTTGTTTAGTTATAGCAACACCCGCCTTAGGAACATGCACTATGAGCACAACAGTTGACTCTAACCATTTTTAGCGCAGTGGCTTAGTGGTAGTGTGTTGGGCTACTAAGCGAGGGGTCCCAGGTTCGAATCCCGAAAGGGCCAAATTACATCTTAAGGTTTTTTTCCACTGCGACACCTCTCGCGAACGTCTGACAAACATCCGAGAGTAAAACTGTCATGAATGGGCTTTTCAATTAGCCGTTTGGACTCGGCGTAAAATTGTAGATCCCTTCCATTCGTCCCAAAAATTGAAAACCCACACAAAACGAATGGTTGTGAGAAGCTAGGCCTTGGGTCCCATAGACCTGTCGCGCCAAAATATTTATTTATTTTATTTTTAACCATTTTTAGCGACGTATGCACAACAACATGTTAGATTTGCAACAGTGTTTACCCGACAGAGCTACGCGACGGTCGGTGGTGTCGTAAGGGTGAGTTGAATTAAAAAAAAAATGGTTATTATAGCGTTTGGAAGCTGGTGAAAGCAGTGTCAACCTTAACGGTAATTCCTTACCTATACCTACAACTACATACATATATTTGGAAATATGTACTTATAAAACCTACATATTATTAGAAATAGTTATAAAACGATAATACTGCCAGGCATTCTGTTCGTATTTGAACAGGTCCTAAAAAATGCTTGTGAATTTAATTTCAAACGAAAAATATTTTAGGTGAAAAGGATTAATTGAAAAAAAAAAAACAGGAATAGGGCGAAATATACACACGAACAATAGTCTTTAAAATTTGTAGGTATATGTGACTATTTACTACTTAAGGGGCCCCCGAGCTCCGACCCGAAGAGAGTCTCTGCCTGAAACACTGCAGCCTTCCATGCTCTGCGATCCGGGCACGCTGCTTCCAGTTACCCAATTTTCTACTTTCAGAGAGAACTGTTTTATTTGAATGTAGAATCGAAACAATTTTCGAATAAAATCGAATTACATAGTTGGCCCCCTGTCTTCCTTGTCGCCTCGAACCAGATGGCTGGCATTCGAAGGTAGACATCAATGTGGCCGAGCCAATGTCGTCGACGTGTTTTTGCTTTTTGTACTACATCCAAGCCGTGGTCAGCTCATCATAATTTTGCAAATATTTCCTCAATCTAAGGATCTTATTTTTAATTTGCTGAGTCCTTCATTACATTTTGAGCAGCCTTTACAAATTTTACTTAATTCATTTCATTCACGCAACAAGTGATCATTAGTGCGTTGTAGTTGTAGTGATATTGCGATAAATTAATTGCGATTACTAGGGCAACCGGATTCATGCAAAAGCAGTTTTTTTTGGGATATCGTATTAAGTATTTAATATACAAAACTAAGTCGTGAGGCAATATTTCTCTATATTTGGGTATAAATGAAGATTTCACTTTGTAGAGCATACATTTTTGGTCCGACTCATACTATATTCTGGCCATAGCTTTCTTGAAATTTCGCAGGTAGTTATTTCTTTCCACCTATTGTTCACTTTCATGCGGGTCTTACTTTCCACTCTCTCTCGGAGATTGCAGTGGGGTGGTTTAATCGACTGAAGCGCCCGCTCTTGATCCATTTCCGATCCATTTCTGGCCAGTTCATTAGCCATCTCGTTGCCGGTTTTGTTCCTGTGTGCAGGGACCTAACACAGATGGCGTAGTATACTGCGAGCAGAGAACCTTAAGCCCCTATTATGGAAGACAACTACAACCAAAACAAGGTTGTCTTTCTCCAATTGGGATTATCGATTACAACTAGTTGTCTGTCAAAGGACAACCATCATCCTATGAGTAGACAACTAATAAAATGGTTGTCTTTTCAGTTGTGTGTACGTATTATAGAAGACAACTGAGTTGTGTTGGAGTTGTCTTGAATGTCAAAATCAGACAACTGCTTTTTATCAGTTGTGTTGGATGGTTTTGGATTTGTTAAATGAAAAGGATCAGCTTTTTTAATGAAAAATGGACAAAAAAATGTAAGTAGGAATTAGAATAAAAAATGGATAGTAGAATGTGTGTTTTAAAAGTTTAAAAATCACCAAACCAGGGCAATTTGATCTGCTGAATTTTATAGGAACAACCTGATCTGGCCAGTGGTAAAGGACAGTTTGGTTAAAAAAAAAATATTGACAAAGAATGGCAAAAACTAGCTTTATAGCTCAATAGTATCGGATCGGGCCACCTTCAAGGAGTGGAAAAGAATGACAAAGGGTTCGTTAATAATGCGAAATAAGTATTTTTCTACATACAAACTTTTTTGCAAGGTTTGGTACATTACAAGGACAACTTAAAGAAAAAACTGACCAGCACTTCGAAGACGAGAATGCAAGCGACGAAAAGAATGTGCAACCTGAAGATCCTGCTGTAGCATCCACATCCGCACAATCTGTAAGAGCACCTAACAGGAGGAACGGGTGAAAACTATTGAAGAAGAAAGAATTGCCTACCTCAAAACGCAAACGAAAAAGTGAATTACAGAAACAATGTTCTAAACATTCAAGTCACCAAAAAATAAATCAAAACTACTTTCCAATGTTTTTAAACTTTTTCGTTTTAATTGCAAATAGGTACCTACTTTACTTGGTTCGATTTCAATTTCCACAAATAAATTCACAAAATTGACATTTCCATTTTTAGTATGCCCCTAAAAGACAGCAATTTATTTCCTAAAGACAACTGAAAAGAGTTGTCTTGCATAATACGAAAAATTTGTTTGGTTGTCTCAAAGTTGAGTTGTCATGAAGACAACACAACTAAGTTGAGTTGTCATCCATAATAGGGGCTTTAACCTCTTCGCGGCAGCGGCGAACTAGCTTTGACTTTATTTCAATAGCAGAAACTGCTTTTATAGGCGCCTGACTGTCAATGAATATGGTAATATCGTCCTTTGGTATTGCCAACATTGACACCATATATGGGCAGCTTTGGCGATTGCCAGAACTTCTGCTTGGAAGACACTGCTATGATCCGGCAATCTTATTGATCGGCGTATGTTCAATTCCTCACAGAAAATTCCGGCACCGGTTCCACAGTCCATCTTCGATCCATCCGTGTAGATGGAAATTGATTTCCTTTTTGTGGGTTCATCTGTGTCCCATTCGTCTCTGCTGGGGAAATAGCAAGGGGAGACGTGTAGTGAGAGGTGACAGTATTAGGTTGAGGATTGCCTCTCCTTTGTCCAGCAGTAGGTGTTGTCCTTATCGCGCTGGTTGTTCCTATACATGTCATCCTTTGTATTTTTGTCATAAGCTTAAGATTGGATGCCTTGTTCGTGGCTTGCCACCAAACTAAGCTGCCATATGTCAGTATAGGTCGCACAACAGCCGTATACATCCACAGAAGAATCTTTTTCCGAAGACTCGGTTGCATGCGTTAAAAGCATTCGCTGATTTCTTAACTCGTTCATTAACATTTAGTTTCCAATTAAGCTTCCTGTCAAGTATAGTCCCCGGATACTTTGTGTTATTTTTAGGGGGGTACCCTCAATATTTGGAGGCTCGAAGCTTGGAATTTTTCTTTTGTTACTGAACAGAACTAGTTCAGTTTTCTGTGGGTTGACTCCTAGCCCGCATTGTTTAGTCCACGTGTTAAGTCTTCGTAATGCGTTCCCTAGTAGTTCGCTAATGGTCGGTAGGAACTTGCCTGTAGCAAGTATGACCACATCATCTGCATAGGCAGTTACTTTGACCCCCTTATTTTCGAACTTTACAAGTATTTCGTTTATGACAAGGACCCAGAGTAAGGGGGAAATTACTCCTCCTTGTGGTGTGCCCCTTGAGGCCATCACTCGTAGATCACTGTCACCCAGATTGGCATTTATGTTCCGTTCGTTAGGCAAGCTTCCTATCACGCTGATAA
The DNA here is from genome assembly GCA_936431705.1 of Cheilosia pagana. Taxonomy (NCBI): domain Eukaryota; kingdom Metazoa; phylum Arthropoda; class Insecta; order Diptera; family Syrphidae; genus Cheilosia; species Cheilosia pagana. The sequence goes on along the minus strand of OW386166.1, from coordinate 58,962,804 downwards.
GTGCTTGGTCAACCTTGGAATTTGTAAGAGCTCTTTTAACTGCACACGTCTTGACATTGTTGAATGCTCCTTCAATGTCTAGGAAAGCAGCAAGTGTGTATTCTTTCTCTTTTTTAGGGATTTTTCTATGGTGCTGGTGACCTCATGCAGTGTGCTTTCTACCGGTTGAGATCACATTGTCGTCACGCCGACTGCGAATAAAAACGTTTAGTAGTTTTTCCAAGGTTTTTAATATAAAGGATGTTAGGCTTATAGGCCTGGAATCCTTAGCAGTCGTGTGGCTAGACTTACCTGCCTTCGGAATGAAGACAACCTTTACCTCACGCCATACCCTGGGAATGTGTCCACATTCCAGGCAGCGTGTGAAGAATCTACTCAGTGCTGGTATAATAACTGTCTTGGCTTTTTGAAGCATGATGGGAAAAATCTCGTCAATTCCAGGTGATTTAAACGGGGAGAAACACTCGAATGTCGTCGAGCGATTCACATGCATTTTCAAGCTAAACGGTAGAAAGTTTGAAATTATTTGAATATAAATCGTTATTTTGCGCAGTTACAATTTTTCTACAATGGATGGCACTGTGTTCTATGGAAAAAATAGCAATGGCGCGCAGAGCATTGACTTATTATATATGGACTGCTAGTAGCCAACTTCACGTATGTTCCAAAAGTGCAAACGCGCTACTGTTTCGCTGCTGAAAACTTCAAAGCTCCATAGCTCAATAATTTCAACAAAACTGTCATTCGGAAATTATTCGACATTCGGTAAAGTTTGAAAACAAGTCGGGGGTTTGAAAAATTAATTAAAAAAAAGGACTCTGTGAAGAAACCAAAATGGAAACGTTTAATTCTTCAACAAATTTGTTTTTATATTTAAAAAAAACATTGCGGAATTTGTTTGAAATCACTCGTTGAAGCTTTCCATCTGAAATGGAGTAGATGACGCTCTCTTGTTTACATGTTGCTATGGAAATGAATATCTTCGTTAAAGATGTCACATCCCGCCGCCAAGGTCAAATTTCCATAGTAACGTAAATAAACAAGACATTTTTTCAAAAAAAGTTCGTTTCCAAGTAAAGGCTGGTACGCAGTTCACGTTAGCAGCCAAAGTGAAATACCTTAAATAACGCCCCCTTCAAATCACTTTTCGAACAACTATTTTTCACTTGAACAGCGTGGAATTTTTCATGTGGAAAGTTCATTTTGGCATTTCGCAGTGAAAAATTGGATTTCACTTGAACAGCGTACCTTTAAGCATGAAATATCGTGCCTACTTCAAACTGGCTTACAACAAAGAATTACCCATACAGCATTCCTCAAAGGGCTATTTTTTTTTGGATATTATATACCTACATTTTCGTATTTTCGTTTTTATACCCGGATCCATTTCCATCCATCCATCCGTAGCGGACGTTGTCTTCGGTGCCGATTCTATTTGTAGTTATTCAATGATATGATTTGTCTATGGATACGACCATATTGGTTGCACCCTGAATATATCAACGTCAGGAATTGTATATTTTCAGTGGAAAAAAAACTTAAGATGTAATTTGGTTCTTTCGGGATTCGCACTACGGACCCCTCGCTTAGTAGTCTAACACACTAACCACTAAGCCACTGCGCCACCAAGAAGAGAGATAGGACTTAATCCAGGAAATAAACCTCGGTGGAAAATTAGTTGCTTTTAGTTTGAGGATTATTACTTCGAGTGAGATTTGCTGAATTCAGTAGCCACGACATCCACTTCCTTACCATTTTCCAATGCGCATAATGTGATGAATACCTACAAATGCTGTGAGGTTTTTGGGTGTAGATCTACCCTTCAAAACCCATGTTGCTTCATGGAGAATTGATTTACAAGAACATAGTGTCGTAAACAATGCTCTCAAAGAGATTTGGTATGCAAGAGAGTTTAGCAATGGGTCTATAATTCAAGATATCGACCTAACCCCCCTTTTTGTGGATGGGAATGATAAATGAGTCCTTCCAAAATTTAGGGAAAACACCTTGTGCTATTGATAATTGGAAAAGAGCAGAAAGGAGCAAGGCAATTTTTTGAGCACATTTCTTTAGAACTATGGCAGGGAGACCATCTGGACCCGAGGAATAGTCATCCTTCAGGAGTGTTATTTTCTCAACTACTGACGACAGGCTTATATTTATGGCTGTTAAAGTTTGATCTCAGCCATTGAAGTAGTTTGAATTAGGTTCGACGTCGACATTTGCGAACGCCTGGCTGAAGAAATCTGCGAAAAGATGTAATTCTTTTAGTCTGCCGACGAGCAATTAGCAAATTTTAAGGTAGATGGATATCCATCCGACTTTCTTTTGATGTTAATGAACCAGAAGAATCGTTTGGGGTTCAGGGAGTAGTATCAAGTAAGTGATTCCTGTTGTTTTGGTATGATCGGCATATTCCAATTTCAATTCTTTTGCAATTTCGTAAACAATTTTCACAGTGATACTTTAACTGCATTGACCGCAGTTGTTAAGATCCGCCATTATTGTAAAAGTGTCGTAGCGACTTATTGTTTCTACAAACCAATCTAATGCACTTACGAATGTTGATTCCAAATCTTCAAACTCCTGCTCAGACATTAACTGGGCAAAAAGAAAAAAAGACAAACGGCAAAATGTGGTGACAAAAAAGAATGAATTTCAATGGCGCGCATGCGCAATAATAGTGCAAATATCAAAGTCAATACACACGAGCCACCAAGGTCTGTTCCCTTACAATAATGCATTCGAACAAATAAGTCAAAACTCGTTCCCTTACCCAAAAGTTGTATAGAAGGAAACAAACTTTGACTGAATTTGGTATAAAAAATGCGCGGTCGGACTTCAAAACCCGAAACACTTGTCACAAGAATTTGCACATTCAGATAATGCCAAATGCTAAAAAAAAACTAAATGCCACTGTATTTTTGTTCACAAAAATGAAAAAAAAAACAGAAAAGAAATGTCCCAATTTGTTTTCAATCTGTCGTATGAATAGTTAGTTTATGGTCGGAAATCTCTTAAGCTGTTTTGTTTTTTGTTTACATCATTGAAGCGTTTCAGTTCTATCATTTTATAAAATAAATCCCTGGATATAGCATTTCAAATGTTTTTGTTATACCAGTTGCAGCACCTCTAATTGTTGCAAAAAGATTCGTACAGATCAAATACTAATAAAGCTATCAAATGTAGCAAGATGAAGCCTTTTATTATTATGCGGTAAGTGCCAACTACCATTCTCCAATCTGACACATATATTGAGAAAACCTTATTCAGACAATACACCGCAATGTACTCTATTTTGCAACTAAAGCATTCCATTACTGCCAATTTATAGAATTTACCTCGCACGGATGCAAGATAGCATAAAGATTATAAAATCAAACTTTTTATATAGTAGAAGCATAAGAACAAATCATAAGAACGAAGTGATGCAACAAGATACTGGAATAAAATGGTCCAGTTATAGCCATACGTAAAACGTAAACTGAAGATTTTCTTAATTTTTGTGTCCGAATGTTGTTTATGAATTATTTAACCCTAGTTTGCCCGCGCCTTATTTTTTGTATTAAACTCCGCATTAATTATCTTAATTTAACTCCCAAAAATAGGGTTTGAAATATTTTTGTTTGTATAGGAGGTGCAACGCCTTTTTTTTTAGAATGCTTCACGTGGGCATTTAGAAAATTTTAGAAATAATGTTCTTGCAATCAAATTGGGGTTTGGGCAGTTTTCAACTAATAATTTTTTTTTGTGATAGGTAGCTAGACAAACGAATTTTCTATTCAAATGTTGATGGCACAGTTTGAGTGGAGGTAAAGTAAAACGAAATATTTTTTTGTTAATAAACTTTATTTAGGGCTAAACTTATGTACAAATGTTATATAATATTAAATATATATATATATATATATATATATTATAAATGTATCCTGAATGTTAATGCGATTAATGTCAGACAATATTTATTTGTTATCAATACAGGACATAATTGTAAATAATACTCTAAATGCATTAAATAGTAAGAATAACATACAATTTACCAGACCATAGCTCCCGGAACGTCACTGTTAATCATTTTGTTATTATAAGTAAGGAATACATATTTACAATTACTCCACAAAATAAAAAAAGAAGTAAAAGTAAACGAAAGAGAAACGTTTTATATAGTAAAAATATTAAAATAACTAATATTGCCGGTTTTAAACACAGTAAACATAAAAAACGTTAGTCAACTTAATTATGAATCTGGAAACTTTTGAAGTTTTGTGTTTGAGTAGTACTGCAGAGAACTTCCAGCCATCTAAAAACAAAACAAAGCAATTTGTTATATTAACTTGAAAGTAAAAATTTAGTCACAAACCTGTTGTATGTGTAAACACTCTCTGCTCTAAAGAAGTATACATGGTTTTTAAACGATAGCTTAAAAACAAATTCTTTCTGTACAGAATCTTGATGTCCTGGTGGTCCAACTGAATACCCCAAGAGGGGCAAAGTAGCGAGTGAGAATTCATCTTGATAACTCTTGTAGAAATACAAGCAAAAGGAAGTGAAAACGACCCATAACTTTTGCCAACCAGAACTGTTTTTGAATTTACGCAATAGATAGCCTGAGAGTTGGTTCTCAGCACTAACGAGGTGATCGCCCAAGCCGACGGTTGCGCCACGATGCCAGCATACGTGTAGAGCTGTGTTGCATCTTGAGGGGGGTGTTTTGTTTTGTTGAATATTTAGTTGAGTTGAATTGTTGCCGTTTGCCAGACCACATATGTCCAGTCCTTCTTCGGAAGAGCCTATGTTTTCAAAATAAAAGATACATATAAAATAAAGTAACAAAGGTATATTAGAAAAAGGTAGATTACTGTCAGTTCCGATAAACAAGTTGCTCAAAAAATGTATACTTTTTGTCTACTGACTTCTTTGGTCGTATGCAAAAGCATTCGCTCAATTTTCAATTTCTCTTTTCATATTGATCTATCTCATTTGAATAGCTAATGATCAGTTTTCAAGCCAATGTCAATTGCTTTTTCCATTTGAACCCGAACCTAAAATACTGTAATATAGCTTTTACTTTTGCATGCAAATGGTTCGTATTTGCAGATGATCGGTTTATAAAATATTTTGCGAATAGCGTGCTTAATTAAGCCTAGTAACTACTAGGAAACAGAATGGTTGTATAATAAGCAGTGGCGATTCGTGGTATTTAGTTTTTGGAGTCTCAATTTATTTGTGGGCATATTTTAAATTTGTCCAAAAATACCACCGATATTTTTTAATTCTATTCAGAATTAAATATTACATGGTGGGTTTTGGTACAACCATTCCAACTTAAACCGCCAATGTTGTCATTAATACAGTTTTTTATTTTTATCCTTTTTATAATTGTTAGGTGTTTTCTAGTGAATTTTGCATTTTGACAGCAATTATAAAAATCCATTTAAGTTGTACTAAAACTTTTGTGTAGCGAACTTACAAAAATGCTTTCGATCTCTATATATCTTAAATTAAGCAACGCAAAGTTACCTACATTCAAATTTGTCTACCACTTACATCGACCTAAACGCTTGGCATCTTTCTTTTCTTGCCAGCCATATCAGAGCAAATAGATGTATTTTAAAGTTAACGACAATGCTTACAAACATTTTTTTTTTTCAAATACTCACTGCAGTTCTTCAAAGAAGCTAGGGTGAGTTGAGTCGGTGGCTTATTCCTAATATCCGCTGCTGATTTTGACAATTCGGCCAGCCAAAGTGTCTTCTCGGCGGTTGTTCCAGCGCTTACTGTTATCACACATTGTCCACCAAATATAGAAAAAGTGTTATGCTCAGCATTTTCAGTTAGAAGTGAACGAACTGGTACGTGACCAAGTATACGGAAGTTTTGATCTACAGGGGATTTAGTTCCGTATATAAGAATGTCGGAAAAGAGGAAAAACATTCTTTGCTGAAGTCCTCTTTTGGAATGTTTCAAAAGGCAGCCTTGTCGTATAAGTTTCCTATTTTGTTGAACTAGTGTATCGAAACCACTTATGTCTCGTTGCAACTCGCACAATTGCACAAAGTTTTCTGATTCGGGTAGTTGTTCTCGAATACTTTTCGTTGAACGAATTAGTATATGGAGTATTGCCTGACAGTCAGCGTTATCGATATGCTCATCTGAGTAAAAATCGCATAAGCCTGCACAAATAAAAACAAAAACATGTTTATAACATTGCATAAATTAAAATATTAATAAAAAGTTATCACATACGTTCCAATAAAAGCTGATAATGTAGCAACCGATATAGTGGTTTGAGTAGAAGTTCTCCTATGGGCACGTAACAGATTTTCTGTTGTTCGAAGCTCTTGTAGATTTGTTGAAAACGATCGTCCGTATTGATCATTTCGTTAAGGCAATTTAAAATTTCTATATGCGATTGAACGTATTCATCGTAAATTGGCAAAACAGCCATATTTTTCATCATTACATCACCAATTCGGTGGGCGTCGTGAGAACCGCTTCCTTCCCATAAAACTATTCGATGTTCGATGTCACGCAAAAATATACTGTGATGTTGCACCATGGAATCTAACATCTCAAAAAGTGGCTGCAAATTGCCAATGTCCTCGGGAGAAAGCTCTTGTCGGAAGTTGTTGTTAAGTATATCTAAATCCTTCTTATACGTTCTTTCTGTCATAAGAAGTTCTTTAGCTAGAAAATATGATTTTTCTGAAGGCCACTTCTGAAATTTAATTTTTCATTTAAAAAAAAAAATACAATTTACAAGTAAAAATTAAGTTTTATACTTTTTTCTTTGCTTCAACATCTGATCCAATGTCGGGATTTGAAACGGCATGTTTTGGTGTCGAAGTGATGTTGTTGTTATTGCTTTCACTTTTGCTTTTATGGTCAGCTTCAGCTTGTATGACGTCATATGTCCCAGCTTCGGATCGTGAAAGGGAGGAAGACTTGTCCGATCCCACGTGATAGTGATTTGGTGAAGAAGAACTTATTTCTAAGTTTCGATCCAAGGACATGTTTCCATTAATTCCATTATACACATCTAAAAATTATAAACAAAATAATTACTAAATTTGTTCGAACGTGAAAGTTTCGATTGAAAATCCCGCGAGTTGAATTGTTACCGAACAAGTCTGTAGAAATTTAACCCCCTTCGGGTAGGTGTTAAAATATACCAGAGGTAAAAGGCGACTAAAATCCAACCTCCGTATACTGAGTGAAGTGTATACAAAAAATGCAATGAACAAAACGAAAAGATTGATTACCCCAGGTGGCAGTCCAGCTTTACTGGAAAATCCACCCTCTTCGGAGGTCGGCTCTACGGATTCTGAGGAGAGCCGCTTATTGCAATCCTTTGACCCTTTTATTAAAAGTTCAAGGGTATCTCGATCTTCTCCATCAAGATCGAACAACTCCGGGAAAAGAAATCCGCCGGGAGCGCCAGCGCGCGAAAAACAGGACTCAGTGAAAGATAAAAGTATTGAGGAAGAAAATAAAACACTCCGAATCAAACTTAAGGAAATGGATCTGCTCTATCAAGATCTTAAGAAAGAGATAGATCTGTTAAAACAAGAAAATAGGGTTCTAAGGGACACTCATTTGGAGAAACAACGCGAATGTACTCCACCACGCTTAGCTAGTCGGGAATACCACACCGACGAAGAAGAGCTAGAACAAGAAACGAATCGGGTCCATAAGAAAAGACCTAGTAAGAAAAGGCGTGCCGGTTCTTCGCCCGAAGTCGAGCCCCTAAAAGAACAAAAGATTCAAGTACCGCTAGAAAAACAACTCCGAGCGCAAATTCGCGCACCACCTCCAATAAACGTCGTTGGGTTAACGGAGTATAATAAGTAGCACAGCCTCCTTAAAGGAACATTAAAATCGAAATTTAAGGTTACATCTTTGAGGAATAATGCGTGGAAAATTAACGTCGATAACCACGAAGACTGCCGGGCAATGTCCCTAAAGCTAAATACCGAAAAGATCCAGTGGTATACTTTCGAAGTAAAATCAGAAAGGCCACATCGTGTTGTAGCAAGGGGTCTCCATCCCTCATGTACCAAAGAAGAGGTTATAAACGACCTCCAAGGTAAAGGTTTTAAAATTCTTGATGCCGTTAATATCATCAAGAAAGAGAAGCAACAAGAAAAGAAGAAAATAAGGAAGTCACTTCTCCCAAGACTGTGGAGCAATTAAGCAATCCTCCGCTACGTGTGCTAATTGTAAGGGAAATCACCCGGCAAATTATAGAGGTTGTGAAGTAGCTAAGGAGTTGCAAAAACGGAGAGATGCGCTCTTTAAGCCTCAAAGGCAAAAGAGAAAAATAAAACCTCTAACCAAAACAAAACGTAAGACCGCCATGGAGGATGTAGACAAAATAAAACCTCCGGTTCATGAGCGTAAAAATGTCACAGAAAGAAAGACAATAGAAAAGCCCGCGACCTCTGTTGCCAAAAGAAACGCTTCCGAAACCGAAACTACCTGGAAAGCCGTCGAATAGTGCCCCTTTATCAGCCAGAGTGCAGACTACGCTCAGGCAACGGCAGTGCAAGGAGCGAAAAACGTCGAAACTTTACCGGGTCCTGTTTCTCATGTTTTCTCAGTTATTCTCGAGAAACTTGAAGAACAAAGTAAAATAAATAAAATTATTCTCGATAGGTTAGTTAGGCTCGAAAATAATTCACTAAAAACGCGAACTTCAAATACAAGATGAATGAAAAACCAATGTTAAAAATATGCACTTGGAATGCAAACGGACTTTTGCAAAAACTCGACGAATTGGAGTTATTCATACGTGAGAAAGATCTGCTTGATTACTGAAACTCACGTGACGCTTGTCACCCTTCGGGAAACGCGAGAGGTGGATCATCATTGTTCATTAAAGACTGCATTGAACAATACGAAGACCTGAAGATAGAGCTCGAAACTATGCAAGTGTGCACGATTAGAGTAAAATATAGTCAGCGCACTCTTAGAATTTCATCTATCTACTGTCCACCGCGTTCCGCGCTCGATAAAAGTGATTATACTAACTTGGTTAAATCGATCAAACCAAATTTCATTATTGGTGGCGATTTTAACGCGAAACACACGTTCTGGGGTTCTAGATATATCTCGCGAAGAGGTAGAATGCTCTTTGGGGCAGGTATGGAGTACAGTTGCGATTTCCACTCGACGGGCAAACCGACCTACTGGCCAACTGATACTTCAAAAACACCTGATCTGTTAGATTTGTTCATCGTGAAAGGAATATCTACCAACCACATTAAAGTTGAGGAGAGCTTTGATCTATCATCTGATCATTCACCGGTTATTTTAACATTGAGCGTAAAACTAGTCAATAACCTGGAGCCAGCGAGATTAACTGGTAGAACAACTAACTGGGAAGGTTTTAGGAACGAAATTGAAGATTATATTGAACTGAGCGTCCCTCTCACGACACCCTTTGAACTTGAGGTTGAAGTTGTTCGCTTCGTTGAAATCGTACAGCTTGCCTCATGGAATAATACGCCTAATCCAAGGAAAACGCCGGCCAAAAACGGTTTACGATATCCAACAGAGTCGCGCTCCGCAACATAAAGCACATTTGAATTATGAGTGCAATTTGTTGAAGAAAACTTTAAAGGATTTTAAAAATCCTGCGATAGGTTCTTACCTAGAAAGTTTAACAGCGAAAAAAGATTCCAATTATTCACTTTGGAAAACTGTAAAATGCAACAAAAGGTCCAAAATCCCCGCACCGCCAATAAAACAAAATCAAAATGAATGCGCAAAGGAAGATAAGGAAAAAGCGGATGTTTTCGCCGCTTATCTAGAAGAAACCTTTAACCCATACGATGGTCAAGCGGTTCACGATAATATTAACAGCACGGAATTTATATCTGACGATTTAACACTCACAAGTGCAACGCTAAGGGAACTTAAACGTGAAATCGAATCTCTAAAACCTAAGAAAGCACCTGGGTATGATTTGATCACCGGAGAAGTTCTTAAAGTTCTACCAAGAAAAGCATTAATAAAGCTTCAACATATTATGAATGCTGTGCTCAGACTAAAACACGTGCCGAGCCAATGGAAAGTTGCGGAGGTCATAATGGTTTTAAAACCAGGGAAACCGCCAAATGAAGTAAAATCGTATAGACCAATTTCCCTTCTCCCAATCATATCCAAAGTTTTCGAGAGAATATTTATAAGGCGCCTACAACCGGTTATAGAAGACAATAATCTTATCCCCGACCACCAGTTTGGGTTCAGAACCAAGCATTCGACGATTGACCAAGTGCATAGAATCACTGACGTAATCGAGAAGGCATTTGAAGAAAAAAAGATATGCTCAAGCGTATTCCTTGACGTCTCACAAGCCTTTGACAAGGTGTGGCACGACGGTTTAAAACTTAAATTAAGACAAATTCTCCCCGTACCCATGTATGACATTTTAGAATCATATCTCGGGAATAGACTCTTTCGTGTTAGAAACGGAAACGAATACTCGGAGCTTAAAGAAATTTCGACCGGCGTACCGCAAGGAAGCGTACTTGGGCCGCTTCTATATTTGTTATATACTCGCGATGTACCAAGAGAAGACGGCACTACCCTTGCTACGTTCGCTGACGACACCGCTATCCTAGCAGTTGGCAATACAATCGAAGAAACGACTTCAAAACTGCAAATAGCACTAGACGAGGCACTGGCGGATCGCCCTCAACAAAACTAAATCTGTCCACGTGAATTTCACGTATAAGAAAACGAATGACTTGCCAATTTTTCTAAACTTGGCCCGAATACCCTTTGCAAATGAGGACAAATACCTTGGAATGACACTCGATGCAAAGCTGAAATGGCATTCGCACGTGAAAATGAAACGTAAAGAACTCGATATCAAATATAAGGAAATGTAGGTACTGGGTACTCATTTCGTAACTTTTAAAACGATAATCGTCCGCGCGATAGTAGTCGACGATCTCGTCAACAATTTGCTTTCCGTAACTCTATCACTATCGTCTCGTCTCTCGATTATTTGGTATAAAGTTTGAGAACATTATTTCACAAAGCTTGAGAGCTTTCCGTATCTCTGGAGCTCACAAACTGTAGTTTGTTAAACGATTTCGCTTGAAGTGTTTGTTGAATGTATCCTAGACGGCAACCGCCTGTCAGTTTTATTATTTTCAAAACCATCAAAAATGCTTCTTCTGATAGATGAAAGCGTTGAATAAAACTTCTAAGATAAAAAAATGTGGGATAAATTGCAATTTTAAATGCCGATAGCCTGTCCACAAAATCCGTGACTGCTTGCAGAAAGTGATATTTATGTTTCTTAGTACATTGGAGTACATTGTTTTTGTTTTTTGTGTAAATACATAAAGAAATCATTATCTGCACAACGCATTTTTTATTTCTTCCCTTATTTTATGCGCCAACTCCTTCATCCGGTTGGTTCCAATTCCAACTTGCACATTCTTCGTTTAGGTAGTTGTCATCGCCAAGTTTTCGTTTTCAATTGCCGCAATGTTATCTTAAACATTATAAGCATTTAAAGTATTACGGAGGCAATTTTCACAATAAAATTCATGAAAAATATTCCGATTGTCGGAAAAATACACAAATCAATGCAAGACGATACTGTATCGAACTGCATGAGTATTGCAACTCTGCAGTCGATGTATTGAAAGAGTATACATATAAACTTAACGAAAGAGCGAGAAGGTTCTAGTAATTGTATAACGAGAGTTAGTCTTTCAGCAGGATCGAGCAGGAGCAGGTCGCAGGTCTAATAAAAGTGGTTTTTAAATATTTTTCCACTAAAGTTATATTGTGTTTTATTTGTTCCGGCGGTTTTATTTTGCTTTGATTCTTCTTTTCCCTGAGCTACGATACAGATACCTCTTTAGCTATCGCGCAAACGCTATCGTCTTGACGATAGTAGTCTGTCGATTATTGAGTTACGTGAAGCAAATGTTGAATCGTCTAAATGATATCGCCCGGACGATAGATGATTATTGATGTTACGGAAAGCAAAGCTATCGTCGAAACGCTATCGTCTGACGATAATCGACATACGGAATGAGTGCCCTGGTTACTCGAAAAACATTCGCAGCTCAGTACCGAGAACAAACTGCTTCTATACAAGGAAGTGCTAAGGCCGGTGTGGACCTACGGTATACAACTTTGGGGTTGTACCAAGAAAACGAATGCAAATATTTTACAAACTTTCCAAAATAAAGTGCTTAGAGAATTTGTACAAGCACCATGGTACATTAGAAACGACGATATCCACAGGGATCTCGGAATTCCAACAATCGAAGCTGAAACTTGAAGCTTCGCGAGAAAGCATAAAAACCGACTAATGGGACATATCAACAATACAGTCCGACAAATTTTGGATGAGAGCAACTTATTGCGCCGACTACAAAGAACGAAACCGTTCGACTTGGCGAGATAAAATTAACCGCGTCTGAATTGCGGAACATGCAGGATCTTTCATTGGAAAGTAACCTGTCAAAAGTTATTATTTCGTGATAGAAAAATTGCTTGATAAGTTATATCATAGACACATATTACTAGATGGTGCATTTCATACTTTAACCTGAAACATTTATTCCTAATCTAGTAAAGCAGTTTCTATTGTTAGAGCCTTGATCTGCAACAATTGCAATAATTGTTATAGACAAAGACACAATCAGAGTTGTTCAAATTTTTTCCAACTCGAACCCCTTCAGTGCATTACTAGATAAATTATAGCAAATTGGTTGTTTCCAGTTTGCAAACAAACCTCTAAGCATAAAAAAACAAGCTTTATTAGCTAATGCGCACGATCTTTTTTCACCATTACCAACGAACCCAACTAATTCTTTTTTTATATCTATTTCATCAAAGCATATGCTACAAAACTTTTCTTCTTCTTTTAAATTTAAAGTTGTTGTCTTTATTGCATTTACTAAATCAAAATTAAGTCCAGGTTGAATCATTTTAAAGTGAGCCCACCGTCTTATTGAACAAGGGTGCGGTAGCTTTACTTTACAGTTCGATTTTAAAAACTGATACATAAAAGGGGACCTTAAATATAAATTCTGAGCCATATACTTATCAGCCACCTTGTAATTGGCTTTAGATTTTAAAAACAATTTAGGTACAAATACTCTTAGTTTTTTTATCTACATGCTTTAGAGAATCTATTTGCGCATTAATATCTCTTTTTGATAGTTTATTCAATAACCTAACTTTCTCTGTTTTTTTTAATAGCTGTCGACGTAATTGTATATTATTAATTTTGCACATTTTAAATTTTTTAATTTCTTCACTTTTCGAATATAAAAGGGATTGCAATTTTTTTATTTGTTTGGCTTGTTTAACCTCTATGCTTTCTTGAGTAACATCTTCATCATTTAAAACAAAATTCTGAGTGCTACCACTACAGCTAGGATAGTTTTCCTTGTTATTGGAATATGTTCTACCATATTCAATAGCTGAAACTTGAATCACCTGATTCGAAATAGGCAATGCAACTTCCTTTAATTTTTTGCCTAACATTTCCTTTTCAGAATGATTATAAGTACTAGTACTAGTAGTAATTCCCAATATGTTTAACCATATTTCCCTTTCTTTTGTTTTTTCGGTATCGAAAAAAATTGCCTCTCGGGAAAATCTTTCGATTTTGCACTGCACTGTTTATACCTAGGTAGGTGTATTGTTTTAATTAAAAGCACAAGTATGTCAATTTCGAAAGAATCAAGAAATGAAATCAGAGGAAATGTATCCATACCTATTCATATACAATTTGGCGCGAAAACCCCAAAGCCATATTATTTTTTGCACCCGATATTGTGGTGACTGTGAAAGCTTCATTCATACCTATTCTTAAATTCTTTTCTATGTGAAGACATCATCCTCCCTCACCTTGCTATTGATTGACACTTATTCATAATATTGCATCTCCTTTTATTTGTTCCCCTCTTTATCTCTTCAAAAGAAAAACCAAACCAAAACCAGTTCCCTACCCTGTTACTGACGGTTGGGAATGACGATTGGGGATGGCGATAATGAATGAAGAAAAGAGGCAAACCAGAAGTTTGTTTTTGTTTTGTTTCTTTGATTTTCTTTATACCTACAATGCCCTTGCTATATAAAAAGTCTCATTAAGATACATGATGCCGTAAAAACCAAAGGGACATTTTGTTTGTTTGTTTTGTTTTGCGAAAAAGGAAAATAAAGAAGAATCAGGTACGAACTCTGCTGAGAAGCCAACGAAGTCCACGGTTCACGTTGATCGGAAATGTTTCTCAACAGTACACGTCAGATAAAGTGCTTTGCAGCATGTATCCGAGTTTGAGGTATATTTTCACGGTGGTCCTATCTACATATTGGGGTGTTTGGGAATAACCATTTCCTTTATATGAAATGCACCATCTAGTAATAATGTGTCTATGGTTATATCTTAGTTGCAGTATCTAACATTCGATCGAAGGGTGGTGTTTTTAGTCAGTAAAAATCTGACACTACTATGAGCACGCGCTTGCTATTCTCATAGTGTCTTTAGAAGATTTTCACCTACCCTCGGAAAAAAAAAATTTAATCGCTTTTCTGGAGAAAAAATAACAAACAGAAAAATATCTGTAAAGAAAATAAAGTGCAACTGGATCGCACGAAACTTTCTCGTTCATATCATCAGTTGGGTTGGTTTATTTTTATTTATTATTGTTTATAGGCTATAAAACAAGATTTTTCAAATTGGTGATACTGGTAGGTGGCTATGACTCAAAGTAAGGTTTGTGATGTAAGAATTCAAAGATTTTTTTTTGAATTTGCACGTGTTTGGGGTAAATGAATTGCGGGTTTTTGATAGTGTAGACTCCAATTGGTTGGAATTATTTCAAGGTTCATGATTAATATGGTTGAAAAAAGAAGAAGTGGGAAATATTTGCTAAAAAGGAGTTTCTAGTAGTTGTGATTACATTTTAACTGGTAGTGCGGTAATGTTTATAAGACGGCATTATTTGCATTTTAGTCAAAATCTTTAGAGCTGATTTTGGATAATAATGCGTACAAAATAGTATAACAAATATTGCAATGTTTCGAAATTTAAATTAATTTGGCTCAACTATTTAGCTAAAAACTGAGTATGGGGTATTGTTCAAGATGTTGGTTTTTAAAGTTTTATCCAAATCGAAAATCGCGTTTTCGAGATTTGAACCATTTTCAAAATCAGCGTTTCCGGTGGTTGGAAACGAAAATGAAGGACGCAATAATGTTGAAAACGTCAATTTTACTCCATTTATGCATTTTCGTCAAAATCGCTTTAGCCGTTTTCATGTAGGTAAACCAAAGAAAACCAAATTCTCAAAATATGCCTTTTTTCAAAAATCCATTATAGACAATTAAGAGAAAAACTGAGTTTGCTATCATGTTAGGAATGACCATATTACCCTAAATATTAATTTTTGTTGCAATCGTATTGACCGTTTTCGAGATAAGGCCACTTTTCAAAAGTACCGTTATTCGTTATTATTTTTAGTCAAAAACTGGGTATGCAGCCATGCAGCGTAGCGCAAGTATACATTTTGGTTAAAATCGTTGTAGCCGTTTTCAAGTAAACCATAATTAAATAAAGTCTTAAAAAACGACATTTTTCCAAAATAGTCCGTTGAACGATAATTTAGGGAAAAACCGTTTTTGAGATATGACCAATTTTCAAAATTATCGTTATTCGATTTTGCTGCGAAAAAATGGGTAAGCAGCAATGTTAACCTCAACTATCTAAGCCCAAATATCAATTTTGGTTGAAATCGTTAGAGCCGTTTCCAAAAAAAAAGCTTGTTTAAAACCGTTATATGGGAAGTAGGTACCGTTAATAATAGTGTTAACGTGCAAAAAAAAAAGTGGACCCGAACTGTAAGCCCACAAACTCCAAATCCGAAGTTTGAAAGAAATCCGTCCAGCCGTTCGCGCTGTGGAGCTCAGGAAAGGATGGACAGACGGACAGAATTGCGAGACCCACTTTTTTGAGTTCCTCTATCATCGTAATGATAGATTTGATTAAAATCTCGAGTTCGATTGTTTGTACGGTTACAATACCTTTCTCATACTACGTATACGAGAAAGTAAAAATGTATAGGTACAAATGAAAACCGACTGAACGCCACCTTATCAGTTATCACTAGCTCCACACCACACTCCTATCAAATAATATCTATAAGCATAAGCATTGCATAACAACCTAATTTCTGAATCCTCTCCTGTGACCTGCCTGTTGATAAACAAAATACACATCACAGGCAAATCTGGGCACTCATTCCGTATGTCGATTATTGTCAGACGATAGCGTTTCGACGATAGCTTTGCTTTCCGTAACTTTAATAATCGTCTATCGTCCGGGCGGTATCGTTTCGACGATTTAACATTTGCTTCACGTAACTCAATAATCGACAGACTACTATCGTCAAGACGATAGCGTTTGCGCGATAGCTAAAGAGGTATCTGTATCGTAGCTCAGGGAAAAGAAGAATCAAAGCAAAATAAAACCGCCGGAACAAATAAAACACAATATAACTTTAGTGGAAAAATATTTAAAAACCACTTTTATTAGACCTGCGACCTGCTCCTGCTCGATCCTGCTGAAAGACTAACTCTCGTTATACAATTACTAGAACCTTCTCGCTCTTTCGTTAAGTTTATATGTATACTCTTTCAATACATCGACTGCAGAGTTGCAATACTCATGCAGTTCGATACAGTATCGTCTTGCATTGATTTGTGTATTTTTCCGACAATTGGAATATTTTTCATGAATTTTATTTTGAAAATTGACTTCGTAATACTTTAAATGCTTATAATAAAAAGATAACATTACGGCAATTGAAAACGAAAACTTGGCGATGACAACTACCTAAACGAAGAATGTGCAAGTTGGGATTGGAAACCAACCGGTTGAAGGAGTTGGCGCTAAAAATAAGGGATGAAATAAAAAATGCGTTGTGCAGATAATGATTTCTTTATGTATTTACAAAAAAAAAAACAAAAACGATGTACTCCAATGTACTAAGAAACATAAATATCACTTTCTCCAAGCAGTCACGGCTATCGGCATTTAAAATTGCAATTTATCCCACATTTTTTTATCCAAGAAGTTTCATTCAACGCTTTCATCTATCAGAAGAAGCGTTTTTGATGGTTTTGAAAATAATAAAACTGACAGGCGGTTGCCGTCTAGGATACATTCACCAAACAATTCAAGTGAAATCGTTTAACAAACTACAGTTTGTGCGCTACAGAGATACGGAAAGCTCTCAAGCTTTGTGAAATATTGTTCTCAAACTTTATACCAAATAATCGAGAGACGAGACGATAGTGATAGAGTTAAATAAATAAATAAATAAATAAATATTTTGGCGCGACAGGTCTATAGGACCCAAGGCCTAGCTTCAACCATTCGCTTTGTGTGGGTTTTTTAATTTTTGGGACGAATGGAAGGGATCTACAATTTTACGCCGAGTCCAAACGGCTAATTGAGAAGCTCATTCATGACAGTTTTACTCTCGGATGTTTGTCAGACCTTCGCGAGAGGTGGCGCAGTGGAAAAAAACCTTAAGATGTAATTTGGCCCTCTCGGGATGTGGCGCAGTGGCTTAGTGGTAGTGTGCTGGGCTACTAAGCGAGGGGCTCAGTGATAGAGTTACGGAAAGCAAATTGTTGACGAGATCGTCGACTACTATCGCGCGGACGATTATCGTTTTAAAAGTTACGGAATGAGTACCCTGGTGGATGTATGGTGGATGGATGGCAGGGCTGTCGTTTGAAGACAAAAAGCAGCAGTACTAGATACCAGTCGACAGAAAGCAGTACAAAGCAGTACCTCACCCAATGTAAGGTACTACTAACACACAAATCGACTTTAAAATTAAAACACTCAACACAATGTAAATTGCTACTGGTCTGGATTCTAAGATTTTATTATAAGTTGGCCAACTTCGGAGTCGATTTGAAATCGAGAGTGAACTTTAAGTCGTAAGTTACTATTATTCACTACGTTCATTAAAATTTAGATAACTGGCAGATTCTATACCTCTGGGATATAACACACAATTTATGTTAGTTTAAGCATTCGACTTTAGATTTTTATTTCGCGCGTCATTTGTCTGCTTTGTCTACGATTTTCGTTCTATGGAGTACCTATCCATATAAAAATTAAAGTCGATTTGAAATTTATATTTTTTATGTGAACTGCCAATTAGTGACAATTTGCAGCACAAACCATTTTTTGAACGTTTAAGTAAAACCATCCTTTACAATTCCTAAAATTGTCTGGATAAGATTGTTTAAAATGCGAATATGCGTACAATAAATGGCGCCAATTGTTACGTACTGCTTGCACATAAAGTCACGATCGTCGCATTTTTCAAGTCCAACATGTGGTAGCATCTTAAATATTGTATTCCTGTCTCTCACAGACCTAATTCTCCTACTCTCCATCATCTTCGCTGCTCTGGTAAGTAGTAGTAGAAGTAATTTGAATGATACGATATTTTACATATTAATATTTTGCTTAGCTAACAGTCGAAACCGCCAAGCAAATCTACATATTAGACATAAAATACCAATTTGCTTTCCTAACTTCTACAATTTCGGGGAGCTTAGCAAGTTCAAAGTTGACCAATTTCGGGTTTTCTTAACTTTGGAATATTCAAAGCCTTTCAACTTGGAGTAAGCAATTTCCCATATTGAACTTTGAGTGAATACAACGGGCCTTTTTTTCGTCTTTCAGATGCTTAAAAAGTTTTTTTTTAATGACTGATAATAATGTCCTACAAAATTTATTGATAAGTGAATATTTAAGGAATTATTTGGATAATCAAAGAAACGCATCTTTTAAAAAATCAGTATTTTAAGAGGAGCGAGGGGTCTCACGTTCGAATCCTGAAAGAGCCAAATTACATCTTAAGTTTTTTTTTCCACTGCGCCACCTCTCGCGAACGTCTGACAAACATCCGAGACTAAAAACTGTCATTAAAGAGCTTCTCAATTAGCCGTTTGGACTCGGCGTAAAATTGTAGATCCCTTCCATTCGTCCCAAAAATTGAAAACCCACCAGAACAATTGTACAGAAAGCTGTACAAATACTGCTATTGCAGTAGGTACAACGACAGCCCTGATGGAAGGTTGATGCATCGCATATTCTCATGCGATGAAAGTGGATGTCTCGCGAGGAGGTGGGTATTCATAAATTGGGTTTATTTTCGTTGTATGAAGTGGAGTGTCTTTATATTTATTTTGTCTATGCTAATATGCTATTCCATACCCAAAATTTATGAGCCGATAACGCAGGATACAAACCTACGTTCGGCGGATACGAACCTGTAAATAGCTCCATATCTCAAAATCGACGAAGTCTTGTTATAAAGAGAAAACAGATGTAAAAGAACGCATACATGATATTTCAGTGTTAGTGAAGATAGAACTTGTAGTGAATAGTATAGACATTTTTGTTTCATTTCCAGCAAAAGTTGTCACTACCCATATTTTAAAAAGGAAGCCTTTTGCTCCTAGCTCATTGCACTTTGTTATGAATGTCCGCAGAAATGGTTTATGGGAGGATGAGTCGACTTAAGAAAATATAAGATTTCCATTATATGGCTGTCAATATGAGCAAAAATTAATAAAGCAAAATTGTAGCTTTTCTTTTGATAACAGCTTTATCTTACAATTTGTAAAAAATACATGATAGCCATTGATTTAGCGTAACCAACTAATACTTCTATGAGTATGGCACCTTCATCCTGAAATATTTTTTTTGATATAAAAGAAATGAAAGACTTTGTGAATGTTTGATTAATTGATTTAAATACAACATATTTATTTAAAACGATTTAGAAAACATGTGTTTTCTCAAATAGACTGATTAAATACTTTTCTTTTATTTTAATTGGCACTAAAATCTATATTTTCTACTAATTTCGATAACCGAGATAAATTTATATTTTCTCCATTAACACGCCACCAGAAACTATATATTTGATTTTTGTATGTGTATGTTCTTATTTTTTAAGAGGAATTGGAAGCCTTTTATTTTTCTTCTAAGCTTCAAAATAAAGTATCAAATGCCAAATACAAATTAAATGAGGACATCAAAAAAACAAAGTTGAATACACTATACACATGAAAATGCGTATTAAAATAGTTGGGTTTTTTTTGACACGTACGAGTAACCGCATTTTTTTTTTTTTAATTTAAGGATTACTTAAGAATTCTATTTCAAATTTGGCACATTAGAAAATACGTTTTTGAAAATAAATTAGAAAATCTATCATAAGTTTTCGGTTTGATTTTGATTACTTTTCTGTATAACAATTCTTAATTAAAAATGTAATCTACACTCTACATTTTTATTACCTATATACTAATATATATTTTTAGATAAAACTTAGAATATATTGATGTGAGTACTTTTTTCTATAATCTTTATATAATATGAGTTGTGAGTATTAAATTTCTTTAACAAGACAAGATTCAGTTCTATATTGTTTTGTTTATGACTGCATAATTGTATAATGATAATGATAAAATAGTAATATTTAGATTTAGTGTTTTTATTTTGGGAAGAGAGTATTGTTCCGAAGCGAGTGAACAACATTTTACATTGGTGATATCTTTATGCTTGTCAGTTTTTATTTTCCTTATCATTTTTTACTGACTTAAATAGGAATAAGACTTTTACTTGCTCACTTTGGGGGCTTGTTACAGTTTGGCATTTATTATATTGTATATTTTACGAATGTGAAAATTAATAATAAAAAAAGTGTCTTTATTTTACGAAAAGAATTTTACTTATAATATGTTTTAAAAATTGCGGTGCAACGAAAGCAAGAACACAAACGTGCGGAACATGTCTGCACTTATGAGATTTTTTAAATCAGTCTTGTGGTTAATTCTAAAGGGCTATCAATAAATGTACTCTAATTTCGCTTTTTTTTTTACTCACGTAACCTCTTTTAGGACATTGTTAAAATCTTTTAACTTGTAATTTCGGAAAACGACACCTTCCTTAAGATTAAGTAAAAGATGATTTTTATTTTGGAACTAAGCATCGTCGGATTTCCATCGATTCATACTCCACCACAAGCGATGGCAGAATGATATTTGGACCGTGAAGCCCGTGTTCGGACAACTGTCCAACTGTAGCGAGACTATAATTATTGTCTCGAATAGGACCGATCGGATATTCAAAATTTGAGGTTAATTTCATTTATTCCAAAAACATAGCTTACACAAACAAGTGTTTGTGAGAAGCTAGAGCTAGGAACATATGAACCTGATGCGGCAAGTAAAAATTGGAGTGGTAAAAGTATGCCCAATCGCAGCACAGTTTGCCCGGTCCTGAAGAAACAAAAATTGAACTGTGTAAACTCAAGCCTCCTTACTTTTGCATACAATACTCTGTCTGTCCAGCTCAGGTTAAAATAGGAGTATACATAATGTTGTTTTCCATTAGTACTTGGGTTGGTTCTGGACTGAAATGTTGAAATGTCAGAGGCATCAGAAAAGTACCGCTTTGTCGAATGTGCGCGTTCAGCAGTTTGAATGGAAAAGAACAAATTAATTGGAGCGAAGTCTGGCTGGCTGCAGTGCCGACTTGTACGTGCAATTTCAAATAGAAGCACTACTAGTCGGAACTAGCAAAGACTAAAATTTCATCGCGAGGTCCAATCAACGAAACAAGCTTTGTAATAACTAATTGAATGTAATTGTTTTACTTCGTACGACTTGACAACTACATTGGATACAAAAAAAAAACGTTACATGTGTGTGTAATCAATAATGCGAAATTTGAAGCCGCTTTATTTATCTCTCTATAATAGCTATGTAGTTGCAAATAGTAGAAGAAACAATAACATTATGCAAAATTCCTACAAATAAATACTCCTTCTTTTAACTGCCCTTTAGTTTTAAAATTTGTTCGTTTGCACCAGGACAACAAAAATATGCTGAAGTAAAACAATAACAAATAAATATAGATTATTTTGTAAGTTTTACTATGAAGTGTGATTTTATATCTACGTATATGTATATATATATATATAATATATCTGTTTCAGTTACTCAGAAAGATTATATAGATTCAGATTTGTTTTCCTAACAATAGTACACGAGTTGATCGATCGTTTTTTATGTGCGGTAGTAGTACAGAGTTATAGCAAGTGTGTAAAATTCGTTATTATTCTTTATAATATTAAGAATGAAAAAAACAATTTTTTTTTTAAATTTTAACTCTCATTTTGGTGCAATTTAAATTATACGTATTTGAGTATTCGATAAATGAACAGTGCTTTTATTCAACGTGATTGAGACCTTGAAAAATTTGACCGACAAAATACGACGGAATCAATCAATATATTTTAGCCAGTTACAACTTAATCTTAATACCTTAGAATTAATTTTGAATTAAAAGATTTAATTGTAAAGTTTATTAAATTATTCAGAATCATTTGAAAATTTTGGAGGTGGATCGACCCGAATATCAAGTCCACATTCGTAGTGCTCCATGTCACCGGATTCGTTTTCATAGTCAGATAAGAAATCTGGATAAGGTAGCTCCAAATCTGTGCTTTGTTGTACGCCCGTTGCACTTTCTTCGCTGGAATTACAAAAGTCATCAGACAAACCGGCTTTAGACTCGGGGCCGCTCTCCTCTTGATTGTATTGATGTCCTTCATAAACAAAGTATTCACTAGTCGGGTTAACAGATTCCTCGCGTTTCAATTGACGCTTCTTTTGACGCGCTGGTTTTACTGGATGATTTATAGGCATTGATAGAGCGCTGGCCGATGTAGACTGATGGTAAATGGGGTTTGTTATATGACGCAAACGGTCATATCGGGGGAAGCCCATTTCATCCACGTTATCCGAGGACATATCGAAAGTCTCAAATTTACCACATGAATAAACTGGATACGGCTGATATTCTTCATAGTCATCAGTCTCTTGTTCCTCATCAAATTCAGGATACTGACTACCGTCCGCCTCACACGGTTCTCCGCAGCCGTATTCCATTTCGGGCAAATAGTCCTCGGAACACTCTGAGCTTTCTTGTTCTGTAAGGATGCGCTCGGAGCGCATACGTTTCGTTGGCATTGGCCGTTTCTTGCGGTAGCCACGATTTCTTAGCTTCGGATCTTGCTTTCGTAAATCCAACGAACTATCAGTATCGTTACCACTGGGCGGACTCATTATAACGTTGGATCGCGTTAATGATCCCTTCCGCGGAGGCTTTTGTATTATTTGATTTGGAGGCGATTCAGAGCTTAGACTACTGGAATAATAAGGTGAACATTTGGCTAATTTATCAGCACGATGTGGCATCGGAGATGAGTTATCTGTACTCGTTGTTGGCTCACTGTTTATTGTATTTGTCGTTGTAGTTGCAGATGTGGAGCTTCCTCCACCAATAGATTCTTCTTCAATGCACGGAAAGCCCTGATTTGAAGAAAGAAGGTGTTCATGAAACGAATGAGATTGACGCAACTTGTTGGTTTTGTATTCTCTTATTTGAGACTTTGACATAGTCTTATCGTCATAGCTGTGATGTTTTGTTAATGGCTTTTCTGGCAGCGGAGGTGCTGCTGGAGGAGGCACGGGTGCAGTTTGAAGTGGAACAAATTCTTGACTCTGGTAGCGTTCTGTTAATTTCTCATTTGGTGCATAAAGGCGTTCAACGAAGGCTTCACCTTCGGAGGAAATATCCTGGCTTTGATATAACTTTGACATAAGCTCTAGGGAACGACGTTTTTTGGAAGCGTCATTGCTACTGTGATCCTTCTCTTCCATTGCTACAATACGAGGTGGTGGTGCCCTTTGCGGCTGCTCTTTCGAAGGCTGTGCGACATTTTTGTTTGGACTGGAATTAAGGTCCTCAGAGCTATGACCATTATTGCTTCCGCTCGATGAACTCTTTTTGTGAATAGCTGGGAATGCTGTCTTTTTTTCCCCAGGCGGTGAAGGTTTTTTAACATTGCGTGGATGCTTAAGTGGTACATACTCAATGCAGCTACCACGTCGTGTTCGGTTTTCTGTTGTCTGCTGGGCATCTGGCGGACCTCCGACAAAGGTACGGCTGCTTGAGGTTGACCACTCGGTGATGGTTTGAGCCATTTCAGTCAAAGTAAGTGTTGTATCATCGCTTTTCGTTGCAGATTCTGAAAGTTTGTCTGTTTCGGAATTCGACAGAATATCGTATCGCAATCCATCAGAGGATCCATTCTCTCCAGAAAATTTATTTTTGCTGCTCGAGAAGCTGGCACTCTTTTCATTGAGACTTTCAGTGGATTTGTTAATAGAGCTCATGCTGGACTTAGTAAGATTTGACTTCTCACTCTTCGCTCCACATGAATGGTTCGAGACAGCCGAAAGACTATCCGAGCCGGATAAATTAGCATACTGACGGACAGTATTTGTCCCGGTAGACCATTCCGAAATGCTAAGGCCAATGGATGTGTCTTCGGAATGAGAGCTATGGGTGCACTTCTTTTGCTGCAGACCCATCCGCACTGTACCATCAAGATCTGTGCCAATCGAACTAGTTTCTTCTTCAGAATGGCTCGAATGACTGCACTTTTTATAAGAACCAGTGCTCAGGCGCATATCGAAGTTTCTACGCACAGTTGTCTGGTCGTCAATAAATGTGCCACCCGATGTGGATAGTATATCATCAATGGATGTGTCTGAGTTATTAGATCCGCGGGAGTATTTGCGACCATATTCAGTTGTGCGACTTTCATCTGGGGATAATTGAATCTTCACCGTTCCCGGCATAAATACGTCATCGTTAGAGAGCAGCTCTTCTTCGGAAATAGGACTACGGTTTTGGGGAGACCGAGTTGGCTGGGAAATAATGATAGGCTCTGGGCTTGTATCTTTAAGCAAACCACCGCTGGGTATAGATTTTGAGGCGGTGCAACAAGTTACATTGAATGATGATGACAAACAAGATACGGAGCTTAAGGTCGAATTTAGGCAAGTCGGGGTGGTATATTGCACGTTGGATAGACAGGAATCATCGATTTCTGATTGATTCTCGAATGGAGATGACATAAGGTATGCTGTTTCTTCATAAGGCAATACTTTGGCTGTCTCTGGCGGTGTTGTGATATCTTCCGAGGGCAGTTTGTCACTCTGTGAATCACTCGCTGGTTCCTCTACCGTGTAGTCGGTGGCAGTAAAGGACTCTACCATAACTTGGTCTGCACTTTGGGCCTCTGAGGCATAGTACGTTTCTACATTTTCAACAAATGGCATTTCCATTGCGCTTGACGGCGGTGATGGCCAATCCTGTGAGTCTTGAGACTGAAATGACATACTTGCTTTCCAACAAAACGTTTTCGGGACAGGTTTATCAAGGTCAGGCATTGAGTAAATCGATTCTGCCGGTTTTATTGGAACATGATCATATGGTATTTCTGGAAGAGGCCAGTCTTCTGAGTCCTGGCTTCCAGCATTTGAAAGACACAATAATGTGTGTCTGTCGAATTCTTCAGGAGCCAGTTCATCAACTTGAGTTACGGAAAATCGTCCGGTTACAACAGTAGGAGACTTTGGCTCATTTAAACTACATATACTTGACAAGCGATCTCCGGTAGCTGAGTCACATGGTATATCTGGCATTTCTGCTGAAGTCCTTCTGTCTGCATCGGAGATATACGCCAAATTGGTATTACTTCGAGAGTCTGAACTTAAACTGGGCTGATGGTCCGTTGAGCCAACAGATTCATCACGCATACTGACTGAATGTGTAGACGCCTTGCTTACGTCATCTTCCATACTTGATTTTTCAGAGGCGGTACTTCGCTCGGAAATACGTGAAAGCGTTCTTCCGATTGTAAATCCAGTGCTGTACCCTATTATGTCTGTGGGATTGACACCAATGCCAGCTAAAGCACTTGTCATTGATGGATATCCAAATGTAGTTGGAAAGTCATTAAGTTCATCTTGGAAGCTGGTGTCACTCTCTTTCTGATCTTCGGGTGAAATTTCCTTAAAATCACTGTCAGAGGAATCTTTGATTGCGATCGAATTGTCAAATCGCTCAAACGATTCTTGATCTATATTCTGCCAAGGCTCTTCCACACTCGAGCTGCCAGAACTTTCAATTGGAAATGGTTTCCAAGTTGGTTGCTGTTCTCTTTGAAGTAGTTCACCGCGACGCTGAGCAGCTCCAAGGGATCCGGAACTGCTTTCAGTTTCGAAGGATCCCTTCGATTCAACACTTAATGATGCCTTCGAATCGAAACTTGATTTGGATTCCTGCGAGCTGCGATCACTGCCAGACCTACCACTAAGTTTCTTTGCACTTTCATCCGCTGTTAAACTAAGTTTCTTCGAAGTTCCAGTTCGAATTTGTTTTAAGATTTTAGGGAGCTTTACCGACCCATTTGAACTTGACTCACTGTCGTCTCGCAGGAGAATTTGTGAAATTTTTTCCTCAATAGCGTCTTGAAATATCTCAGTACTCGTACCCAAATCGATGGGACTCTGCTTTTCTAATGTTGGAGTTGTTGCTTTTTTTGGAGTGGGAGCTTTAACCTCCTCAGTTGTCAGGTTTTCTTTGCGCTCATTACTCTCGAGGTCGAGTTTAAGCATCTGCTCTTTTAGTTCTAAGCATTTCTTTTCCTCAACGTCTCCAAAATCTTGGGAAATACCCAATGGCCGCGCAATCGAGCAACTGACACTTGATTCTTCGTCGACTGAGCTTTTCTCCTTGCCGCTTACCGACAGGCTCCAATCATGTCGTCCTTCTCTTTGTGGACTTACCGTGGCACCTTCCCCACTTGTCCACGAATCTGAACTTTTCGATTTATCACTCTGCTTGGATAAGTTTCCCTTTTGCTTTGTCTCGGGATCCGCGTTTTCCACAAGCTTCTCGAACGTTTCAATTACGGATTTCTCATGTAATGGACTGGCGTTTGGAGGTGTTACCAAAATATTCAGTTCTGAAGTGGGCGTGACACAGGAAGATTCCATTGCATTGAAGTCTCCAGCATCGTCTAAAGTTGCTTGCGTTTCAAAAATATTGCGGTCTGGTTCTAATGTACGTGGTTCATTTTCTGACGTATCAGACCCAATGTATTCTTCGCATTCAACAGTCATCCAAGAGCCAGTCTCATCGCTACGACTTCTGTCAAGGCTCAACCGATTAGCATCGAATCGTGATACCTTCAAGTGACGGCATTCACTGGAGTTGTCATCGTCTTCTTCAATTGAAGGCTCTTCACATTCAATAGTTGGGACTCGATGTGGAAACCCTTCGTTGCCGGCCGCTGGCTTGCTCTCAGAATGGCAATCTTCCACCGAAACATACGAATCAACACTGTCTCCGGTGGATGGCTTACGACTTCCATCGCTATCCCTGGTTGTGTCTTCTGATGGAAGAGACTGCCTCTTTAAGAGATCGAGTGACCTTCTCTCCGATATAACTGCTTGCATATCTATTTCCTCATTTATGTTATACTGATGAGCAAATATTCGTCGATCACCGACTGCGCTTCGCGCTATTGGCGGTCTTTCATCTGTTGCTTTTTTATTTTCGTTTGGAGATGATTTTATGTGCTTCTCCTTATTATCGTCAAGACTCCTGGCCTTTATATCAATATCCAAGTAGTGTGGTTCTGCTTTCTTATCCAAGCTGTTTGATTTTGCATCAATTTTTTTGTGTACCACACTTCCTTCAATTTTCTGCTTTATTTCCTGACTTTTTGCAATTCTCTTCGGAGACTTAATAACTATATCACTTGGTACGTCCGATTTATCAGATTCTTCAAATGACTTGTTGCGATCTTCAAAGCTCCGGTTTGCCTTTTCTAGTTTCTCTTGGGAGCGGCTCTCATCGAAACTTCGACTAAACTTTACCAGTGAAGTGTCAAGTTTCCGCGGAGACTTCGCTATTAAAACGTGATCCTCGGCCTTGCTTTTAAATTCTGTTTCTATTATTATTTTATCGCCCTCTGTTTTTACAGATATCTTATCCTCAGGTGCCGGAAACGCTGGAAGTTGATCCTTAACCGGACTTAGCATGGTAATGGTCTGTTTCATTGCCGATTCATATAATTTTTGCTGTCTTTCTTTACGTTTCGCTATGTCGGCCTCAGTTTCTTCTTGTGACTTACTCTTGTCTTTACTTAGTCTACGTTCCCGCTCAATGGACTTTGGTCGTTCCTTAGGAGCGGGTTTTTTTTCTTTCTTTGAGTTATCAACACTGCTTCCGCGACCGGATTTTGGTTTTCCTGGTTCGGGACTTTTCGAACGAATTTTTGATTTTCCCCTACCAGTGCTTTCAACACTGCTGGCACGGGATACGCCAGGTGATGTTTTTCTCGAGCTATTGCATGAACTGTAAGGTGACCAATCGAACTTGTATTTAGGAATATCAAGAATCAAGTGATCTCCGCTCTTGAGCTGCATTTTTGATTTCTTCTTATCTTTGATCTTGACGCCTTGTAGAGCTATTTTCTCAATGAACTGCAACTGATTTAGAAGGTCGTGTTCTTCCGAGTCAATACCAAGGGTGCTCAAAACTGAATCATATTTTGATGGGGTATGGCTCACGTGCGCCGATGGAATAGAACCGGCACAGGAATGCACACTATCAGGTGTTTCTTCTTCTGCATTAATCATTTCCTGTTGAAGAGTTTTTTCTTCCAAAATTTCGCCTTCTTCCTCGAAACCAACGGTATCATCTTTGGAAGAAAATGCGTTCATTGGCGGTAACTTATGCATTGAGATTACTGGTGTGTCTAGGCTTTTAGCTCTTCGATCTGATGTTGGTGATTCTAAAGT
The DNA here is from genome assembly GCA_936431705.1 of Cheilosia pagana. Lineage (NCBI taxonomy): Eukaryota > Metazoa > Arthropoda > Insecta > Diptera > Syrphidae > Cheilosia > Cheilosia pagana. The sequence continues at coordinate 58,933,995 of OW386166.1, read as the reverse complement.
TGCCTTCTGCCTTTGCAAGGACGCTAGTGCCGAGCCCTCTGACAGATTGAGACGAGCGTGTGCAAACAAAATAGGAGCATGCCCCTTGGATCTCTTGACGATAGATGAATCTATAATCTCTTCAATCAGTTTTGCTCTGGACTTAGAATAGTCCGATCTCGGTGAAAGTCTGCAGTCGTTTTTCTTAAGTGTGTAATCTATATCTGCTTCAGAAATCTTGTCTTCACTGCATGTCGCATAGATTTCGTCTTCGGCGCGCAAAAACTCTGAGTGTTCCAGTATCGGGGAAGGAATGTTCTCATTTCGTTGGTAGTCCCCGGTGCATTCATCGATTCTCTTATTACCGATATTATTTTCTTCTTCCGAACTCGGGATTGAAATTGAGCGTTCTGAAATCCGACGAAGCTCTGTCGCATTCGTGTAAGGAGGATCAAGTTTCTGAGTGTGATACCGACTTTCAAGTTCTGCCAACCGTCTGCACTGCGGTGGTGAGCCCTCAATTTCTGTAGAGCTCATTGTTTGTCCTCGGCCCCATGCGGCTGAAATCAGCTTACTTTGTTCGATCCGCAAAATCGGCTCAATTTCCTTTCTTGACTGCGGTGGCGAAAACTCTAAACGCGATGGAATTGCTTCAGCGGAACCAAACACATCATCCGAGTCTAAGCTTTCATCATCTGAAGAGAATGATGTGATTCGGGTCTTTCCTTTCTTTGGCTTATTCACTGGTCTTGTTTTGGGTATTATTCTTTGTTTGGCAGCTGCTTTTCTAGATGGCGCTATTAGTTCTTTCTTTAGGCTCTGAATCAGCTGAATTTGCTTTTGTTCTAAACTAAGCTTCTGCTGTTCTCTTTGAATACTTTCCGTTCTAGAGCTAGTGGCAGAATCACTCTCAATCTGGCTTAACTTTTTGTTTAGTTTCTCTAATATCTTGGTATCCATCTGCTTAGTTATGTCGCGTTTAGGGCTTGAAAGCTCAATTGTAGGAATTGATTTATCAACTTCGAGAGTGATTGGGTCGACTTTTGACAGGTCTATATTTTGAGTAAATAAAAAGTCCTTACCCTGTTCTGGGAGCAGGCTATCTAAAATGTCGGACGAAATTTCACCAGCATTAACCGTCTTAATCTCCGATTTTGGCGATTTTGGTGACTTAGGAGACTTGGGTGATTTCGGGGACTTTGGACTTTTCGGTTTTTGATGTTTCTTCTCACTTGGAGAGGGAGCAGTTCCGTTCATAATATGGCGTTTATGTAACACGTAGGGTATGTCTTCCCTTAACACTTTTGAAGCGCGACGATCGTATTCACGAAAGAAACTCTTTGGCATTTCGAACCCGGTTTTTGGTATATCTACTGCAACAACGGGTACGTCATAGCTTTTTGGAATTTCAAAATTTCCATGAGCCTTGCACAATGGCGGAGCACTTGGTATTTGTTTGTAGAAGTAATCTTCATCGCTCGAGTCAGCGGGGGTTAAGTCAATAGACTTTTGATGCATTAGAACATGTCGGCGTGAGTTACTGCCTAATCGAGATCGATTCGCAAGCGAGTTTGGATCACTTTTTGTCCGCTCAACAATTGCGTGACTGTACGTTAATGGTACTAGCACACTTGGCAATGGAGCTGTCGAATCAATCATCACTTTCGGATTATACTCTTCAAAGTGAGTTTTGGCCATAAGTTCCTCTTTTCGAGTAACTTTCTTTGTTGTTGGAGTATGTATCTGCTTTTCAAATTCGGATATTAATTCTGGGGTTAATGGATACTCGGGACTATTTTTACTCTTTGGCTCCTTTTCCGGTTTTTCCCATTGTTTGCTGCAACTTGTCAAAGACTCAATCTTGTCTTGATCGAAACTAAATATATTTTCACTATCAGATCTACGACGGAAGGCAACAATTTTGTGCGACTGCTTGCCATTGCTTTGTAGAGTAGGTGTCTTGTCAATAGAATCGTAGGTTTGTACTTCTTTCTCCTCACGACATTTTGCCGAATTGATTGCTTCTGGTGATTTGCTGCCAAACGATTTGGCGTTTCTTTCGATTTCTACATTTTGAAGACTAATCGAATGAACTTTCGATGTTTTGTGGCTTTTGTTTGTTGGAAATGTTGAATACGTGTCACGGTTATCGTAAAAGGAACTGTTTAACGTAGAGCTCTGTGTATCTGACAATAAACAATCGTGGCTTTTTACTTTTGGCCGCCCACCGAATCCATCGCTATCCATAGATTCAACCGCATCATAATAATCACTCTTTGACTCTACACTTGAATGCTTCTCGTATTGATCCTTTTTGGGAATTTTCTTCACTTTCTTACCGGTTGTCATGGGCATTTCGTAGTTCCGTGATAAACATTCTCCAATAAGAGACTCCTTGGAGTCCTGGCTTGAGGCCACCGACGTCTTGCTCTTTGTAGTTTCACGCGATTTTTTGCTGTCCGTATGGTATAAGCTATCACGAGACTTTTTGCTAGAATCTGAACTGCGAGAAGCTTTCGTTTCATAAATATCACTGCGGCTCTCTTGACTTGACGTCCTTGAACCGAAAGCTTCCTTAACTTTTTTGTAAAAGCTTCCATCAGATTTGACGCACAGCTTTTCACGTGGTAAATACCTTGGATCTTCAGAATCCCAAATCTCATTCATAATGTCTGCGGCAGATTTACACTTGACATCCATTGCCGAGCGGTATTTTTGAATTTCAGAAACACTCTCGTCATCACTCGGAATATAATTGCCAGAGTCCATAGAACATGAACGGATATTATCATCAGATCGAATATGCTTATCGAAAAATTCATTGTCATATTTTTCCAATAGTTCGTAACTGTCGTGCGAAATGTCATCTTGTGAACCAGTAAAGTCCAACTGGTGACCATAACCTCGTTTTTGATGTTCGAAAGCATTATAAGTACTGCCAGGGTAGCTCGATGAGTAGACTTTAGAATCCGGTATCGCAGTGAAGTCTTGGCAAGCATCAATTGAATGATTTTTAGTTATATACATAGAATGACGTGAATCATCGTAACGCGTTACTGGCGAGTCTATTCTATTAAACGTAAGGAATTCCTTTTCAAACGCTGTTGTTGGTTTGTTTTTCTCATTTTCAAAGCATGCAAACCCACCATAAAGATCCTTACAGGAGCTGCTCCTGAGCCATGATTCCTTTTCCACTTGATCGTAAATATTTTCCTCTGTGTATGGCGGTTTGTATTGTGCTGCCGAATATAAATTGATGCTTGATAGTTCAAATTCAAGTTTTTCCGATGAATTCTTAAACCTATCTAATGGGGAAATGGTTGAGCTTCTCTCATCGGTAGATTGGGCAAGCTTTTCATCATCCCGGTACATCATGTAATTGGGGTTGGTCACTGTCCGAAGATTCGCCAATGAATGATGTGTTATATAATGGCTGTCATATGAATCGACAGAGTCAACGCCAGAAAGCTCTGAGGCTCTCGGCAACGATAGAGTATTGCGGCCCGTTTGTGACTGTGAACTCTGCGACTCTACTGAACCCAAATAACGATCAGATTGTGTTAGTTTTCTGTCATTGGCAAATCTGCTATTTAATTTAAGCCCAAAATAGTCTGACGAAGAGTCAGATGGGTGATTCAAGTCATTGTGATGGTGATTATTGTAGTTGGATCCATTATAAAGATTGTTCGTCAAGTCATTCTGATGTGCGTTTGAATTATTTGTATTGAACTGATTCCGCTTTGACAAAGTGTACTGAATAATGGATTCATCAATAAATTCGTCGCTTAAATGTTTGTCTCTAGATTTTGATTTGGTCTTTCGGTTAACTGTCGCGTATATATCGCGATCGTTAACGAGATTCAAATTGTTTTCGTTCGAAATCTTATGTTCGACTTTGCTCGCGTATTCGTTTGGATATTTGTAATGACATATATCGTTGATGTCGGTATAAATTATATTATCGGTTTCGGTCTCTGTTGAATTATTATTATTAAGTAAACACTGTTTAGACATCGAATAGCTGGTACTGCTATAATGGATTGGTGTGGTATGTTGTGACTGCTCCAGTAGATGGACAGTATTCTCCCGATTGGTGGTAGATGTTGTCAAGTCCGAATCCACTGCCTCCTCTGCTAAGGCTGCCTCCTCCTCCTCCAGTTCGAACTCCATGGAGCTGTTGTGATCCACCGAAAGAACTCCCGATTGACTGAATTTGTTGATGCTGTTGTTGGTGAGCGGCTGTTGCTGCGGCACAATGACACAAGCTTGGGATCCCACTGAGACTCGACGAGGGCTGCTGTTGCTGTACAAGAGGGACAAGTGGCTCTGACCTGTATGATGACATTGTTAAAATTGTAAGCTTTTACTAACATCCAAATATTGCATTTAAATAAACTCATAAATTTCGCTACAAACCAAATTAACTTGAAAATAATGAATTCAAATCATATCGCATTTTTTCATGCACAAATTTGAACTAAAATTCACCGTTCTGTAACACAATTAACACTTTGCAAATTATACGAAACACAATAACAACTTAACACAAAAACATATTCAACTTAATCAGCTATAAACGTTTTTTATATTCTTTCTTTTGGAAAAAAGATTCTTTATCTGGATCGAAAGTTGTGTAAAATGAGATAAAAAAAAAAACGATAAATAAAATAAACACTTCTTTTAGACTGCAACTTAAAATTAACTCTGCACTTGCACAGACGACGAGGTTTCGGAGTAGTTAACCACCATCGCTTGGCAATCAGAGTACAGCTAGCAAGTACAAGCCGGTCCTAAGACTGCATTTAAGAAACGATATTCATTATTCAACTGCTTTGGGATGACTTATACATTTCTTCGAAAAGTTTGAATGCCTCGTTAACCAATGCAATGTCCAAATGACCAATTCCAACGTCATTCATTTTTAGTATAGCCCCTTCAAGTTGGCTAAGAGCTTTTGGTTTTACATTTAAGAGAAAACTGCAATCATTGTTAGTGGCATACATTACAATTTAAGTTTTTCAATTGTCCCGCCTCGTGACCGGCAAGTCTTTTCAATTCAGCTTAAATCGGCATAAAATACAACTTGCCCTTCTATTCAAGAAAATAAACAAAATTTCTCACAAACGGACAAGTCTTGGGAACCGTTCTCACAATTCGATGCAGTTTATTAATGGCCGACTTTTATTAAATGCAAAGGTCCCTTAACAAATTCTGTCAACATTCGTCCCATTGGGGTAAACAAAACTCCAGTAATATTATGAGGGTGCAAAACAATATGTTGAGAGTAAAGTAAAAACTTTCAGAAAATTAAAAATAAAATGGAAAGATATCAACTATAGATCCAGTTTAATTACTACTTGTAATGATAACAAATCATAAAACAATAAAATAAATGAATGTCTTTAAATTAAGAGCAAATAATTTATCAATAGGAAACTTACCTAAATTGTGATCTCCTTGATGCACACGATCCCGATCTTGGCCTCGAATATTGTTGTTGCTGTGGATGGGAGAATTCCATGATTGTTGAGCCTGAGGAGACACAGATCTGTTCGAATTCAGCTGGTCCATACCCACTCCCGATGGGTGTAGGTGTTCCGCCCCTGAGATTGGCGATTCCGGAGCATAACTCTTCGTCTGATAAATCTCCACCTGGGCTGCTGTGACCTTTAGAAAATAGAAAATAAAAACATTGTTTGTACAATACTTAAAAATATTATCCGTGAGCAAAGTTACTTGAGAATGCGTGGGGTCTGTAGGATTGTCTTGTCGGCGATCCAAGGTATCCGCTCCCTTCTTCGTCAGAGAAGGCGTCGTCGATGCGTTGCATTGATTGCGATAATCCCAATCCGCTGAAATTATAAATTAGTTAATTATACTTCAAAATACTAGTAATCTGTTTTGATTTTAATTTTTGTTACGTTTCAACATAGAAATTAATAATAAAAAAAAATAAAGAAAGAAAGGAAAAAGCAGTATAACAAAATTCTACGAACAAAATAAAATAAATACAAACCAGTGTCAATTGGGAGGAGGGGATTGGCTGAAATGCTGGAATTCACATACGAATGCGATTGACTTCGACTACTGGCATTCAGTGGCCCTTGACGGAATGACTGAGACCTGCACCAAAAGAAAAGACAAGAGGATATCTTGTTTTATTATTCCAAATAAAGTTGTGTGCTTTCCCTTATTCCTTATCTTAAAATCAAACACAAATAATAATCATAATAATAATAATAATAATAAGCAAAAAAAGCTCAAACTCAAAGAAAGAAACTACGAAAAAAACTTAAATTAAAGGTTTTATTCCTAGATCGTTTGAAAGTGGTAGGTATTGTGTTAATTTTTAGGCCTATTTGTGTAGGTGTACGTTATTATTGTTTAATGTTTTTACATACAGTAATGCATGCATTCGCATGGGAGATTATAAGGGTTTTCGGGCCACTTGCTAGCAAAATTGATTCATTTATTAAATTAAAATCGAAACAAACATTTTTTCGAATGCAAAACGTTCACTTGAATGTTGCCTACATTCTCAGTATATAAGATAACTAGAATATCACCTTGCACTTACTTTTTGTTAACTTTATATTTTTGGCTAAAGTATTTGTCTAAACTAAACTTTTGAATACAAATAAATGAACTCGACATGGAAATTTTCGGCCGATGGCAAATGTAATACGGTGTTTCAATTTTCTATGATAATTGAACACGGCAAATACTACTGTTTTATTACTTAAGCAATATGTACTGAACTTAACTTTCTAATGAGAAGATTACTTTGATCTTATGAAGTCGGGGTAATAGTGGGAATAAGCGCTGGTTTACGACATAACCCCGAATTGATTGATTATTGGTAAAAAAAATATTCGCCAATCTATTGATTCAAAAAGCCAAAACAAATCTACCGCCCTGTGAGTTTGCAACTTAGTTACAAAGTATTAGACGCCTTTAGCACTATTTATAAGCTATACGCTTTACAAGATTTTTAAGTACAATGGAGTCCACTGAACAATCGTATTAGGACTTTCTGTTTGCGAGGGCATGATTTTATTTTTTTTTTTTTTTGACTAGAATAGATTACTGACGCTGGTTTTAGGTGTTTTATTTACAATCATTTAAGAGTGCATACTTAATATGGTTAAAAAAATTAACAAAGTTGTTCGTAGTTGTACTTTCATTGTTATTAAAAGTGGGTCATTGAAACCTACAAAAATATACCGTACTATACGAAAACAGATTGAGATTTGAGTATGTAGAAACTTTTAAGAAATATTTTTAATACGGTTTTGTTAATTTTTTGACAAAAACTAATTACGGAATCTTATTAAGAATACTTATGTTATTCTAAATATATTTTGATAAAAATTGTCGAGCGGTTTTTGGAAAATTATGCACACAAAATAGTAACAAACATTGCGATATTAGGTTCGAAAAATACTCTTGTAAGCATTATCTATGTACTTGTTTTTATTTGTTAAGTTTCATTCAAATCGAAAATGGTGTACACGCAATAATTTTTTGATATTTTGTTACAATTGTATTGACCGTTTTTGAGGTAAGCAACATTCTTCAAAAGTACCGTTATTCAATTTGCCAGCGATAAACTGTGTATGTTACGCCATTAGCCCAACCTACCTAAGCTCAAACTTTAATTTTGGTTGAAATTGTTAGAGCCGTTTTCAAAAAAATTAAATATGTTTAAAACTGTTATACGGGAAGTGTCGTTAATTATAGGGCTAACGTGAAAAAAAAGTGCCCGAATTGTAAGCCCAGAAACTAAAAATCCGAAGTTTGAAACAAATCCGTCACGCCGATTAGGCTATAAACCCTTAGGAGCAGACGGACAGACATACAGAATCGTGAGATTTTTGAGTTCCGCTATCATCGTACAAATCTATTTACGCGTTATTGGAAAGAAATGCGTACCTATACACAAGTGTAAAATATCGAGTCCAGTGGTTGAGTGGTTAATTAGTCTGTTAGAGAGACGGGGTTAAAAGTTTAACCCTAAGAGTAACAAACATACAAGAGCAGATAAATCTTTATAATGCAAGCGGCTTAAATTCCGAAACACCTGGGGCTTTACTGTGACCGGTAGCTCTGCCCACTGTACTAACTGATCCTCGAGGTTGCAAGAGGATAATAATAATAACGATACGGAAAACGAGCTTCGGGTCCACACTCTGCAAATGAAATATTCGTATATTGAACAGATTATGTGTATACAAACAATTAGCAGACAATGAATATATAACAGTGTCTAGTAAGCGTTACGGGATGGGCCGAATAAAATGCTGAAAAATGTGTTAACTGTGACAATGATAACCTGGGCAAGTTAATGAAAGCGGCTAACGAAATAGTATACCAGCTCAGGAAACCAACCAAGAGGTCTCAACCTCAGTGATGGAATAAGGAGTTAAACTCCAAAAGAAGGCAAGTTAGGCATTTCTACAACAGGGCCAAAATTGTGGGGGACAATATTACATGGCATCTATATATAGAAAGTAAGAAAAAGTTTAAATACTTAATCAGGCAATCCAAGAGGAAATCCTGAAAGCTTTTCTGTGAAGCGATCGCAGATACAAGCGAGGCTTCTAGACTTCGAAAAGTGCTGCCCAAGGACCCTGCTGTCTCCAGCTTCATAAGGAAATCGGATGGGTCGTGGGCTGAAAGCAGCGAAGAGGTACTAGAATCACTAGTGGTTAGATAATCTCATTACTGGGAAGACACTGCGTTGGGCCATCAAGTCCTTCGATCCGTTCAAATCGCCTGGCCCTGATGGCGTTATACCGGTCATGCTACAAAGGGCTTCAGGGACAGTTATGAACTTGATCGGGAATATTTTAAGACATTGCTTTCGATTAGGCTTTGTACCTAGGGCATGGAGAGAAGTACGAGTGGTTTTTATACCTAAGGCAGGTAAACCAAGCCATACTTCAGCTAAAGACTTCAGACCTATTAGTTTGTCGTCATATTTCTCCTCAAGACACTTGAAAGACTTATTCACATTCACATAAGAAACAAGTGTTGCAGTTTTTTTTTAACTTCTGACTCGCCACAGCAGCAACATAATGCACTTCGACCTGAAAAGATCTATTGTGCTGCAGTGCTCAATATGCATACTTAAAAGGTAGAGACGGCTCTACATGAAGTAGTAGGCAAAATAGAAAGCCGCCTTCACCAAAAAGAGTACGCACTAGCTGCCGTTTTGGACATTAAGGGGGCTTTTAATAATGTCAGGAGGGAGGTAATCAAAAGTGTCTTGGAAAAGATTAACGTAGAGCTTGGTATTACCAATTGGATATATAAAATGCCCTCTACAAGAAATATCAACTCCATTCTCGGTACCAGTTCAATAAGAAAATCTGTTACTAGAGGCACCCTCCAAGAAGGGATAATTTCTCCCCTTCTCTGGGTGCTAGTCATAGATAATATACTTAAAGAACTAAACAATGCAGGTTTCAGCGGCACAGCATACACAGATGATGTAGTTATTATTATGCAAGGAAAATTCCTTAATACAATGAGTGAGCTCATGGAAACATCCCTCAACAGACTCAGAATATGGGCTGAAGGATGTGGACTCCGAGTCAATCCGGAGAAAACGGAACTTGTGCTTTTTAGCACGTAATACAAGATACCGCTTTTCAAGATGCCCAGGCTTGCTGGAGTGGAGCTTATGCTTTCGGAAAGCGCAAAATATCTTGGTACGGTACTATACAAACAACTAAATTGGAAACTTAATGTCCAGGAAAGAGTCCGCAAGGCTCACAATGCTCTCTTCGCTTGTAAGAAGACAGCTGGGAAGAAATGGGGCATGAGGCGGACAATGATGTATTGGCTATACACAATGGTAGTAGGTAGGTAAGTTGGTACCCGGTTGCCACGGCTTCACGTAGACCATCAGTTGGGTCCATTGTGTGCAATTACGGGTACCATCCTGTTAAAGAAATTAATTACGCCGCTTATTAAATTGAGCCCCATAGATTTAGTAAGAATCACTTGGGGTCTTAAAGCTCTGTTAAGTGCAGGTTCTTTAGTTTGTCCTGAGAGTAGCTGATGATGTAGAGTCTGCTTATCTACAAGAACAATCCAGATTTGAGTATGCATCTCAGTAGTTCTTTAAGATCCACATTTATATTAAGAAACCTTTTCCTATTATTTTTAAGGGCCGGGCATTCGCACAACAGGTGACGTACAGATTCAATTTCTTCAACGTCCCTGCAGCTTCTGCAAAAGTCATTATGCAGTATACCCAGTCGTTCCGCATGTACGCCTATCACACAGTGTCCAGTAATGACCCCCGTGAGTATGCGAATGTCTCTGCGACTTAGTCCGATAAAATATTTCGATCTCTTTTTGCTCACCTCTGGCAATAGTTCTTTTGTATGCCTGCAGGTATTGATATTGGTCCAACGAAGATTTGTTTTGCTCCAAGACTCAAAGGCCAACGACTCGTGTAGTTTCGAATCACTTCTAGCAAGCTCATCCGCATGCTCATTACCTGTAATATCCATATGTCCTGGTACCCAGCATAGGGTCACCATGTTGACTTGTGATATTTCATCCAATGGTAGTAAGACCCATAATTGTTAACCAGGGTACAAAGAACAGCTTGCATTGCCGTTACTGGTGCTCTACGTACCACGCCCCCGGCTGCACTGGAAGCATTCATGTATCTCTTACCATAGGACTTACAAATACATATGCACGCAGGTAATAGTGCGCTTCGAGCTTCGACTCACTAATGTAGGGCTTCTTTAAAATAAAAGTATAGGTCATAGCAATATCTTAGAGGAAGCGTTCTCTGATATCCCTGTAAAGACGGATGAAAGTCTTGGTACACTCGATTTTGACACACCTTATGATGTGTTGTACCCTGACAAAGAGGATTGGTCTAGGAACTTATTTAATCGGGAAAATGAGGCCTCAATATACACTGATGGCTCCAAGACCACCAAGGGCACGAGTTCAGGAATTTACTCCAGAGAGCTCGACCTGCAGATGGCCCTGAAACTTTCGGACACATGTAGTGTGTTCCAGGCAGAGGTTATAGCCACACTTAAAGCTGCGGAGGAACTTGGGATGAGATCGATATCCAATGAGAATATCGCCATCTACATCGATAGTCAGGCTGCAATTAAAGCACTAGATTCACAAAACACCAAGTCTGAGTTAGTCAGAAATTGTCGCACAGTGCTCAAGGCATTGTGCTCGCAGAACCGTGTCAGACTGTGTTGGGTACCTGGGCATTTTTATATCAATATCAATGGAACTGAGCTCCCACTTTACGCAACGATTGAGAGTATAAGACCTCTTGTGGCCATGGCCAGAAGGATTATTTTTGAAAAAGCCTTCTATAGCTTTCTGGGCACTGCCTTTTGAGGAAGCATACCATGAGACTAGTCTTAGCTGCAGGTACAGTGAGGACCAGCAAGTCGCGGACATCTCACACCTTTTCTGTGAATGTAAAGCAATTGCTCGGAGTAGCAAGAAGCACCTCGGCATGTACTTCTTCAATGACTTGGAAGAGGTTGGTTCCTCAAACCATACTTAAATGCTGTAGGAAAATAGAATGTTTTTCAGCGAATTGATTGAGGTTTGTCAACCGTAATGGTTCCCTGGAAATGGCGATGGGTACGATAGCGTGCCTAGTCTCTTGTGACGATCTCACAACTCCGATCAACCTAACCTAACTTCAAGTATCGGCTTTTGACATTGTTGCTTTTGTTTAAGGTTTGTAATGATGGAAGAGAAGTTAATTGAATTAAAGAAGCCGTCACTCAGCCTTATTGTGAGTTTCGCCCGGAAAACATTTCACCTGACAAAATCCTGTCCACCCGAAAATTTAAAAGCTATGGCGAGTTTCGCCCGAAAATTAACTTAAATTTTCAATTCCTTGCCTCTAAAAAGAATGGAAAATTTATGTTGTAAATAGCAGTATATTCCGCCCGAAACAGCGCTGCCAAAAAGGGACATTTTTTCGAACATCAACAATTTTTCGGCCGGTACTCATAGTAAGCGAAAAGTGAAATGTCAATTTTTCGGGTGGAATATTGTTCGGGCGAAACTCACAATGAGGCTGACTATGTATACCTGCTATACAATTTTTTGAATTTTATTGAATTTCTCATTTTTATTTTCAACGAATTTAATAGAAAACAATTTCCAAAAACATCAGCTGTTTATTCGGCGAGTGACAGTAGTCACATTAGCAGCAATTAATGTTAAAAATTGTGTGCATACTTGTTTTCCTTTAATCACTGCATTATGCGCAGCGTCCAGAGTTTGTAAAAAAGATAACATAAAAGTCTCGAATGGGAACAAACGTTTTCTACGTAAGGGTATCGCCTTGAACACTATTAAAAAGTTTGAGGGATATTATGCTTACTTTTTATAATGAACGGATCCCTGCACACTTCGTAGTGCAAAATAGAAATATAAAAAAATCAAATTCATTTAAATCAGTGATAAGTGGTTGTTATTGTTATGCTTTGTGGTACACAATATTTTTGGTTTTTCCATTTTCGGTGTATATGTATATACAAAACGGATGTTTTGCCAACAGGCTACATACATGTGAGAAAACTCTAAATACACTCCACAAATTCCTAACATTTGCCCTTGCCCTTATTAGATAATAGTAACCGCAAATGCAAGGCGAACAGAAAACTGAAGTCGTTTAAATTTAAAGAATATCAGATGGAATCATTGGGATCCGTGGTATAAATATATCTTCGCCTTTTAGTTGTCCAGTTAAAATAGAAGCTTCAATTACATAAGCCATTAATTGGACAGTTCTATTTTCATTAGTTTGTCAAACTTTCGCAGGAAAAATCTTAAGATGTATTTTGTGTTTTTCTAGAGATCAAACATGAAATCTCTCGCTCAGTAGTCCAGTACAATAACCACTACGCTCACAAGTAATGCATTGAGAACTTTTAATCAATTTAGTCCCATAAAATGACCAATCCCAAGCATGTATCATCAATTTTTTAATTTGTATATAACACAACTCACCACAACTTCTTTATTTATTAGATATTATTAAAAAAATTCGAAACACTTCCTAGTTTTCGAAATTTAATCGCAATAAAAAATTAATATTTTCTTTCTATAAGGTATGTATTTACTTTCCTGTTCTTTCTATTTCTACAAATTTCGAGGTAACGTCTTTATCCAATAAGTATTATTCACTAATATTTTAGTAATCACATTATTGGCATGTAGCTTTAAAACATGTTACTTAAAGTATTCAAAGAAAAATGTCTCAACTAACAGCTACATATAAAAACAAATTTAAAACCGAATATAATATACACAAATGACAACAAAACGTGATTGCTAAAATCTAAACAAAACAGTGCTCTTTGAGATGAGCTGTTGTGTTTCGAAATCAAAAAAATGTACGTTCACATGAATATTATGCTAATAAAAGATGTAAATTAAATAAAACTTGTAGAAATAAAAAAATTACTTAAGTAGTCCAATTGTAGGGAATTTGAACGCAATAGTAAAACTTATATTCCCGGGCTCATTTTTTATAATAAAAACAAAAATCCAATTGTATATCCTCTTTTCTTTTCTAAAATTGTATCAATTACTGTATTATATAGGCAGCCTCAATTTTGATTATCAAAACATAACCGCAAGCAATAATTGAAATTTGTATGCAAATCATTTGGAGAAAAAGACTGGAGGGGAGTGGTAACAAAGTTAAAAAAAAACAAAGTATGCATTTATGACAATATGAAATACAAACAAATAAATGAATCATTACAATAACAGAACATTCACACTGATTAACGCAGAGAGTAAGTCCGAATGATGTAGGAAATTTCAAACAATAGCTTTGCCATTACTTTAATATGGTTTACGTTTATGGTTAATACGACAGTTATATGTTTGTAAATTATAACCAGATGTGTGTTAGTGTTTTTCCTTCCTTTTTTTTAATCTTAAAGGCGCCTTAAACAATGTAGCTTGTTCGAAAGAGTGTATGTCGGTGCAACGACCTACGACCTTGTACCCGCGCGGCCGTGTGCCACACGAACTGTTGGCTTCATGGTTTGTTGTCGAGATTTTAATAATGGTAATATGTTTGACATCCATGCTGACAGATCATATTTTCTTCACAATAACCTATTGCTAGTCTGTCACTTAACAATGACTATTGGTGGAGTCACACCATTGGCGGTATAAAAATTAACCCCTAAACGGGTCTCTTGCGGAATAAGTGCAAATTTTGTTTATGAACAAAACCTTTTCACACTTAAAATAAAATATGTGGCGTCACTAGGCTAAGTGCCATATCTTCAGCAAAATTCGGAATATTGTAGCTAATTGTAGTTTGTACACACTGAACGTCGGTTCAATACGTATTCCAGTTACGTAATCAGTTTCGAATGTTCAATAAATTATAAAATAAATAAATAAATAAAGAACATAAATAAATAAATAAATAATAAAATATTACAGATGTGATAATTTTTTATTCTCCAATCCACACATTCTCGACATGTTTTTCTCATTTTATATAGAACAACTTCGAAACTGTGTATATTAGACATACATTGGTTTAATATCACATAAGCCAACTGCTCCGTTAGCCGATTGGTTTTACTATAAACAGTTTAAGTATTCAATTTTGTAATGTGAAAAACTATTAAGAGCAATGTGCTTACATGAAAAACCACTGTATGATTAAAGAAAAAAAACATATATTTTTATTAATAACCAAGTGCACATACCTTTGAAAGTTTTGCCGCTTTACGTAATTTTCTCTAACAAATTCTATAATTTGTTTTTGCGTTTTTCCGCTGTATCTTTGGGTGAAATAATAAAATTCATAAGTTATAACACAAAAAAGTGTACTTATACAGTAGTGTCTGGGTAGCGTGAACTAATTATTGCAGAGGCCGTTCACGCAAACAAGATTGTTCACGTTATCCAATCGTGTTTTCTTACCCATAAAATACACTTGGACAGTAGTTTTATTAATATTTATTGAGATTTAATTTACATTCTTTTATTTATTAAAAAAATCCACGAAAACGCTTTACGACAAAGCAATAAAAAGCAATTAAAAACTAAACTTTCAAAACCATTTGTGTATGCGCACCAAATTTCAGAATGCACCAATTCTCAGAATACACTAATGATGGGAATAACACAAATGGTACACAAATATACACAAATAGGTAGTCATAAATTCATTAGTGCACCCAATCAGACGATAGAAATAGAAAGAATGTATGAACATGTTCAATTGTGTGCATAAATTTTTGGTTCACGTTATCGAGGTTTCTTTTGTTCACGCTATAGAGTACTCTGTATAAAAAAATGGGTGTTCACGCCAGCGAGGTGTTCACGTTATCAGGGGTTCACGCTACCCAGACACTACTGTATATTTTTTTTAATTACTTACCGAAATGAACTTCCTCTAGATAAAACTCTTGCTTTTCGTCTGGGGGGATTGTGAACCGATGCGCACCGAAAGAATCCATGATTTTCTACGCATTTCTTCCAAAAATTCTTGCACTCGTTACGGCCATCGAAAAAGAACTCAACAGTATCTTTATAATATCCCTGTTCAATTAATTTTAAATTTAAATGGGTTAATTTTACAACATTCGGGGATAACTTACATATCCTTCAGGATGTAGTTTAACAAGGAAACGTTTTCGCTTAAATGATATTTTTCTAATTTTTGCCCATGAAAAGGTATTTATTCGGGTTGTACCCTGGAAGACTGCTATACCCATATGAGCAACTGACAAATTTAATGGGACACCTTCAACATCCTTTGCAGGATGCATTTTCATGCCATACAACTCGCAACGTCTTGCTGTTTCCAGCAAATTAAGATCAGCTTCAGCTGGTGATTGACCACTATGGGAAATATAAGATAAATAATGTACCCATGGCTTTAATTTATGATTTATAAAGAAATTCTTACACATGCTTCTTATGATTTTCCATTATTTTCCTTTGCATCAACGCATCCTGATGAGGAACAAAACGATGCGATGATAAATACGTGTGATCTGGATAGTCTTCGGGCACGAAGTCTCCGCACGACGCTTGCACAATATAGCTTGCCATTAATGCTGCTGTATTGTCGTTACATTGCAAGCTACCTGTGGCTAAGTCACGTTTAATTTGAAGGCAAAAGAGATATCTAAGAGATGACAAAGGAATAAGATATCATTATTTAAGAAAACTGCCTCGCTCTTCAATAAATTTACCTGGTGTATTCTTCTTCTAGTTGAGCCGGATCTGGGGTGTAGAATTTTATACAAAATCGAAGCAATGGATCTACTAGTGACAGGCCAACTTGACGATTGAGTGGTTTTTCAAGATCCAACCAGTACTTTGTATGGGTTGATTGTTCCTGATATTCTAAGCCGAAGTAATCCGCTTCAAGAAGATTCAATTGCCGACAAACCTGCTCAAAAAGTACTCGCCCTACTGCTTTAGCCTGTAAAATGGAAATGTATATATATTTAGTTCTTTTAGTAAAGTTGTAGAAATTATGTGTAGGCATGCAATTTTAGAGGTCGTTATTAAGTTTTTTTTGTGTAACCCGTGCAGTATAAGACCATATATTTTACTCTTGGGATACGTGTGAAAATTTTAGGTGGGGCCAATATTCAACAGTAAGAAATTTGAAGAAAACGAAAATTCTACCATTTAATCAATAAAATGACGAATTTCGATGCATTAAACTAGAGCCAAATGCTGTTATCTTTCTTAAAATGAAGTGTACATGACGTTGAAAATCCAGCGAAGTGGATTCTACCTGCTAATGGAATATTTGTAGGTCACCTTGGTGTGAATAATAATATTCAAACCAGCACAATAGACCACGTTAATTGACCAAATGCACAGTTAAACTAAAAACATATTTAACGAAACGTATAACGAAAACAGTAATATATATATATATAACTCATTTGCTACAATACCATCATAAAGACATTTATATTTGATAGAGCCCGGCTTAAACTTAAAATACCCATTTTTATAAATTTAAATTTTGAGTTATGACGGTATTGTAGCAAAAGGCAGGTAGAATTAAGGTAGGTAGAAAGCCAGGTAAAAAGGGATTGAATTGCGCTTGGTTAACGTTTAATGTTACGATAGCGTTAAAGCACCCAGTCTTTACTCTTCTGGGTTGTTTTTGTCTGCTGTCGCCATATGTATCCAACATTGGCATACTTGTATAGACTGCTAGTAACCAACTTCACACTAGTTCCATAACCTACATATATCGCTGTCAGGAAAAAATATACAAAATTAGAGCATTGTTTGGGTCTATAAAGTATTTAATAACAATACATTTACATTAAAACATTTTTTTATTTCAGCGAGCATTTTCAAGCTGTGACGGATATTTTTAGTCATCTTAGAGTTAGATTATGACTTTTCAACAGATGCAGACACTTTCTATAGATAAAATTAGAATGATGTTACACATCGCAGTATTGAAGGAAGGCGCAGTGGCTTAGTGGTACTGTGTTAGTGTGATTCCCCGAATTGCGCCTATTGTTTTGTATATCGCACTGGTTCCCAAACAGCGCTGAAGGTTATTTTGCAACGTTGTGATTACATTTTAACTGGTAGTGCGGTAATGTTTATAACACGGCTTAATTTGCATTTCTCTAAGAAAAACTAAGTACGGGATTTTATTAAGAATACTTATGTTATCGTAAATAAGCATTTTAGTCAAAATCTTTAGAGCTGATTTTGGAAAATAATGCGTACAAAATAGTAACAAATATTGAAATGTTGAGTTCGAAAAATAATCTTGCTCAACTATGTATTTAGCTAAAAACTGAGTATAGGGTATTGTTCAGGATGTTAGTATTACGTGGCTTTTAAAGTTTTACCCAAATCAAAAATCGCGTTTTCGAGATTTCAACATTTTTCAAAATCAGCGTTTCCGGTGGTTATAATCGAAAATGAAGGCCGCAATATTGTTGAAAACGTCAATTTTACTTCATGTATGCATTTTGGTCAAAATCGTTTTACCCGTTTTCATGTAGGTAAAACAAAAGAAAACCAAATTCTCAAAATATGCCTTTTTTCAAAAATCTATTATAGACAATTTAGAGAAAAACTGAGTTCTCTATCATGTTAGGAATGACCATATTAAATACAAAATTAATTTTTGTTGCAATCGTATTGACCGTTTTCGAGATAAGGCCACTTTTCAAAAATACCGTTATTCGACTTTTTAGCCAAAAACTGGGTATGCAGCCATGTTTACCCCATATATGGTAGTGCAAGTATAGATTTTGGTTAAAATCGTTAAAGCCGTTTTCAAGTAAACCATAATTAAATAAAGTCTTAAACATTTTTCCAAAATAGTCCGTTGAACGATAATTTAGGAAAAAACTGAGTTTGCCATCATGTTGGGAATGACCGTATTACCTTAAAAATTTTTCTCTAAATAGTTTTGACCGTTTTTGAGATATGACCAATTTTCAAAATTACCGTTATTCGATTTTTCTGCGAAAAACTAGGTATACAGCCATCTTAGTTACACCTACTTAAGCCCAAATATCCATTTTGGTTGTAATCGTTAGAGCCGTTTTCGAAAAACTCAAAATTGCTGAATACCGGTACAACGGCAACTCTTAACGTGCAGAAAAAATCCGAAGTTTGAAAGAAATCCGTCCAGCCGTTTGCACTTTAGAGATCAGGAAAGACGGACAGACGGACAGACAGACAGACGGACAGAATTGCGAGACCCACTTTTTCGAGTTCCTCTATCATCGTAATGTCAGATTTGATTAAAATCTCGAGTTCGATTTTTTGTACGATTACAATACCTTTCTCTTACTACGTATACGAGAAAGTTAAAAATGATGTTGACTTCGAATGCCATACACAATAGTATAAAACAGGACACCACAATCCGCGGATTGTTATAAATTTATTTTAAAAAAATACATAGTTGGAGCAACAGGTTTGTGTACCCTAGGCCTAGCTTCTCACAACCACTTATTTTGCAAGAGTTTTGATTTTTGGGACAAATGAAAGGACCATTAAATTTTATACTCCCGGGCGTCTCCCAGACGTTCTTGAGATATAATTAGTGTTTTCCTGAAACCATAGCCAATCCGCCCACCCAATACGTTTCAGTTGTCTAAAAGTTAAACGACTAATATTTTCATTCGAATGGAATATTGAAATTTTCTAATATTTAATTAAGCTGTTAAAGCGCTGCCCACAAAAGTTAAAAGTTCTCCAGTTTGTACTACCGCTACTACTATAAGTACCACTGCACCGCGACCTTTATGAACTTTGCAACGATACAAGTAATATAACCAAGCAGTCAATTTCGAGAATAACAAATCACCAACTCGTTTCAAACCAAACTTTAATGAACAGTATGGCGTGCGGACCTCCATTGAAATGGATGTTCAAAGACAAAAATGAAACTGAAAATAAATTGAAGTAAGCAACGAGTTTTCTCGTCTATGAACGGAAGGCCTTAGATTCACTGAATTATAAAAGATTCCCTTCGCTCCGTTTTCCTTTTGTTTTGTCGAATGTATGTCAGGAAAATGGGTTGAAGACAAGAATTTTCACCGTTACCGAGTTATAACTCACTTTATTCGCTTAGCTTTCATTTTACTATTTTGGGCTACATATATTATTTCCAACAATTCTTAAAAAGGGCAAACCAAGGGTTTAGTAAGAAATTGAGTAAAAAGCGAAATTAATCCAATTCCGCATCATGTGGGAGTCACACAAACATAGATACTGCATTCTATTGTTCTTTGCTCACTAAAGTTCGGTCTATTGTTATCTGAATTATAAAGTTTTCGCTATCATATTATTTGCTATGCTCATCGTGAAATCGCAGCATTTTTGCCATAAATTGGGTGGTATGAATAACACTATAAGGAAGCACTCCAAGTGGACAATCGTGAGTGAAATGTTTCGTTAAAGGGAACTCCCAATTTATTGGATTTAAGTAGGTTCTTCCATTCAAATTGACGTTTGAAAACTTTTAAATTTACTAACAAAAAAAAAAACGCAGAAGAGAACATACATTTGCAGTATTATTTTTAAACATTTATATTTATACTAGCGGACCCGACAGACGTTGTCCTGCATGCTTTTTCAAGCCACGTATGATTAATATAATTAGCTTGTAAATCGGGAAATATGCTTTCAATCAAAGCATCTTTCGTATTTACCATGTTGCAGAAGTTGTCCGGCAATTTGATGCATTGTGTGTCTCCATGCAATGGTATTGCTCCATTTCCAATGTTAAGCAATTGTTCGGAGAATGATAGTGCCAGTGGATCGTTTTGCAGTTGAACTCTTATATTTGTGTTAAGACGTAATGTACAGACATTTCGCCATAGATATGATCGCTTTATACATGCGTTAATTTCGTCCGCATATGTAGCGCGTGGAATGACCGGCAATGTCTGTCTAAAATCACCGGACATCAGCAGTAAAGCACCACCGAAAAGCCTGGTGTTATTACTTAGATCTTTCATCGTTCTATCGAGAGCTTCAAGTGAATGCTTGTGTACATTTTTGCAGAAAAAAAACGGTTCTAAAAAAAACACAATTTATCGCTCCTCCATCTGCTCGATATGGTTCTACTGGCAGCGTGCGTTTATTTGCTGTTCCTCATCACCAATGAAGTAAATTTGGAGAAATTTTGAATCGGTATTAGGCATCGGCATTAAAGAACCAATTTGATGATACACTTGGCCCTGAATCTTAAACGTTGATTGAAAATTGCGACCATCCGCGTTCTGAACGATTTTTGTTGCTCCAAATGAGGTCATTTGAAATTTAATTTGCGAATTTTACGCAAAAACAATTTGGATTGTGATGTAGCTCCAGCCAATAGTGCTTTCAATGGTTCTGGCGGCGAATTAAATGGTGGCAATACAACTTTTCGCAGTGGCTTAGTGGTAGTGTGTTGGGCTACTAAGCGAGGGGTTCCAGGTTCGAATCCCGAAAGGGCCAAATTACATCCTTAAGGCTTTTTTCCACTGCGCCACCTCTCACGAACGTCTGACAAACATCCGAGAGTAAAACTGTCATGAATGAGCTTCTCAATTAGCCGTTTGGACTCGGCGTAAAATTGTAGATCCCTTCCATTCGTCCCAAAAATTTAAAACCCACACAACACGAATGGTTGTGAGAAGCTAGGCCTTGGGTCCCATAGACCTGTCGCGCCAAAATATTTATTTATTTTATTTATTTAATACAACGTTTCCAGACGCGCAGTAGAAACCGGCCGATTCACCTTTGTATTTGACAGTGTTGGCATTGTTTGTTCATAGCACCGATTACAATTTGTGAATGTGACGAATAGTCGATGTCCGACTCATATTCAAACGCAAGGCGAAGAAATGATGCACGTGTCAATGCGCGATACACTTGCAAACGCTGTCTTTGTCTTAATGCATTGGATCGAAGACGTTCGTTGCGTTGCTCTTGATTTTCATTTACACGTTTGATTACAGCCTGGTTTCTTAAATTTTCATTGTCCGTCAATTTATCTTCTGCCGATCTATTTAACCGACGGTTCCTCCCCGTTCCCGAAGACGTGGCATTGTTGTATGTATATGTGAATATAATACACTTAATTTTCACTGAAATGCGACACCGGAAATATCAAAAGGCTCCGTACAAAAAGGGGTGTTTTTTACAATTTTGTTTTTTAATAATGCATCGATTTTTGGGGCACTGTGTTTGTATGTTCCGTATGAACAGTGGAGTGTGATATTGTTTCAACTTTTTTTGTCTTAAAGGTATATTCCAAATAAATACATCAATTTTGTGTTTTACCTAATAACTCGCAATCACAACTTGGTTGGTTTTGAAATACATATAAGATTTTGAATGTAATTTTTGTATGGGCGGTACCACGCCCCTTTGTCCAATGTTGACCAATCGGCTTCTAAACCATCCAGGGCGCCACCCAAACGCATACAAAAAAATGTATTCAAATCAGTCCAGCCGTTTAGGAGGAGTTCAGTGACATACACACGTACAGTAGAATTATATATATAAAGAAGATATAATATTTACTAAAAAGTATAGATATGTAACTTAAGGCGCTTCGGAGTGGAATAGTTTCAAGACTCTGTATAGATTCGTGTTTTATAATGTGATATGATAAAAAAAATCAGTTCTTTTCCGAAACCATACCTAAAGTTGGGAAAACATTTTAATCGGCCCTAGCGAGGTATCCGTCGGAACGGAAAATTCTCCGCAACGCATACTCTGTCGGAGACTCAAATCCAAATCGTAAACAAATTCCGCAACTAATTTCTGTCGGAGGCTAACCTAGCTGTCAAAAATTGAAGAAAAAAATGCACTTCATCGCACTTCAACGTAATTTGCCGATATGCGTTACAAAATGTCGGAAAAATATTCCGAATAGATGTTCCGAAGAATACCTCGAAGCAAAAAACCTCCGAATCGTATTAAATCGGAGAATTTTCCGATCCAACGGATATCTCGCTAGGGCCGAATATACATACATAAAACATAAGTAACCCGGGATTTCAAGTGAGAGTTCGTGAGAAAACAAATTCCACCTGTTTTTAATACCCTAATTATTATAGAGGCGAAAACATTAAAACCACTTTGTCCGGGGTAATCTCAGCAAATACTCCTTCCATTCATTAAATTCAGTTAGGCAATGTTCTTTACCTTAAATTTTGTTTTTTTTTTTTAAGGAAAATTTAAAATAATTCAATATCCAAATAGATTGACATACATATAAAAAATTGCATATATGTACTTAAATTGCTGCATGAAGTCAATACGCTTACGCAACTTGTAAGCCATTAATCTTAATTATATACCTACATGCTAAAATAAATAAATAACTTTTTTAAGAGCACGCATTATTTTAAAATCGACGACTTCAATTTTAAGAAATTTCTCGGGCCCTTTTTTGGCGACTTTATCATTTTGGTTGGTGTGTATTCGTTTACGGTGAACTGGAAAGAATATGTCTGTGTCTGTCATATTGTTCATTCACTCAATTCATGCATAAATTCAGTGTAGGTACGTAAAGAACTTGGTAGGACGAATTGAGTGAAAGCAATAGATAGAATGAGACAAAATGAATTAAAAAGCTGGCAAAAAAATGAGAAGGGAATTGCAATATAGAAATTGACTAACGACCGACGTACCAACAAAAGTTTTCTAAGAACTTTGCGAAGCAATGGGGGTAAGGCACGGGTTCGCTAGTTAATATTAATTCGACTGAAGCAGTTTTTCTTGCAGATGAATGCTATAGTTTAACATCTTGAATTATGAAGCCCTTTACATATTTTCTTATAGATGCCGAAAACAGATAAGTAAATAATAAAACGAACATGAGCTAGATTCTGTTTTGCATATTACAGCAGAGTATGTCAAAATGCAAAAAAAAACATAGGAAACAAATAGGGCTTATAGCCTCGTATCACTCACTGGCTTTACGTCTCTGTCATAAGACCGATACTCACATACGGTGTGGTTGTCTGGTAGACTGCTTTGGACAAAGCGATAAATCGCGATAAGCTAAGCAAAGTCCTAATAACAGCTTGCCTGTGTATCGGTTGGGTTCTTCGTACCACCTCCCCCGCTGCACTTAATATCCTGTTTAATCTGACACCCATTGACATCTTCAGCAGGCAAACGGCAGCTTCTGCAGCCGTACGCCTCAAAGCTACTTCACAATGGACCAGTAGAACAACTGGCCAATCCGCTATCCTGAACGATTTTAATAACCTTCCAGGAAACATCGACTAGACCACACGATAAAAACTTCCAGATCTCCATTCCCACTAGATCGTCCTGATGGTTCGAAAACTGTGAACGGTGTTGGTGTCTTCTCCGAAAGACTTAATCTTTGTCTCTCATTCCGTCTTCCTGATCACTGCAGCGTTTTTCAGGCAGAGATAATGGCGATAAAAGAAGTCTTATCTTGGTTGTAAGAAAACGTGGTATCTGCTATCCGTATCTTCTCGGATAGTCAAGCTGCTATCAAGTGCCTGGAATCAGTCTCTACAAATTCTATAACAGCCCAAAACTGTCCCTCGTCTTTCTATGACGGGGCATAATGACATCCCAGGTAACTGTAAGGCGGATGAACTCGCCAAACACGGTACTACACTACCTATGATTCCAGTTAAGGATTCCTTAGGTATTCCAATCGCTACTTGTAAACTAATTATAAAGCTGGATTCCATCAATAGAACAAATCTTAGGTTGACAACCGGCTCGACATGTCTAGTAACAAAACAGATCTGGCCAAAGCTGGATCTAAACGTTCTAGATACTTGATCTCCCTTGATAGGAAGCACATCAGTGCTACAATAGGTGTCATCACAGGACACTGTCTCATAGGCAGGCATGCAACAAGGCTTTGCGTATTTTCAAACGATTTTTGGAGAAGCTTTCTTGACGAGGAGGAGGAAGTAACTATTCTCCATCTCCTATCTACTAGTCCGGCTCTCTCACAAAGACGAAACCTCCATTTGGGAGCATTCAATTATAGTGATCTGAACGATCTAAATAACGTAGACATTCGCAATCCCCTTCGCTTCATCAGAAGCTCCAATTGGTTCAACGAATAGGAAGAATCAAATTTTAGATTCATGTGGTATCACAAGGGACATTATAATGGTTTCAGTGTGTCGGCTAGCCGACAGCCACTTCAACCTAACCGCAACCTAACCTATGTCAAAATGAACACTTTCCCTTAGCGTCGCACACTGGGGCAAAACACCACTAAAGGTGGCATTAAATCAACTATCATATCTATGGACTTAAAACTATGCACGGTATCTTCTAGCATTACAGTTTTTGTATAAATAATTAATTATATTAACAATTAGAAACATACATATTTTATATTAATTAACATTACCAAAAACAAGATAAATAGTCAAAATACAAAAAATACAAAATACATCACTCTCATTTATTACATCCGGGTAGCAACTTTTTTTGCACTCAGCTATTTTGTATGAAGGAAATACTTTGGGAGCTTTAGATCGTATTATTTCGTACTGAAAGCGTGACAGATTTGCTTTAATAATAATTGCTAAAGCTTCTTCCCCAGTAATTGAAACAAGTTCAATTGGAGTCCCTCAAAGCTTTTCTGCATTTTTCAGCATGATTTGGGTTTGTTGTCACGTCATGCATTAACTTTGCAGCATCTAACTGCCCAGAAGCTCTCAAACCCATTTCAGCTGCGTAAGTCAACTCAGAGATAGATGTGGACTTTCTCAAAAGGTCGGTTTTCTGACGTTTTGATATTTGTGATGATTCCTCAAACGCAACCTTCGGAAGGCCACGTTTAGAGTCTACAGAAGATTTAAAAAGTATAGGTGTTTTTAGCCACGCAATGTTTGCCTTCAAAAATTTTGCTTCCATCCGATAAGTTTTTTTCCCAGCGTGATTTAAATTTCGATTTGAACTCCGTTACTTTCTCATTAATATCTTTTTTTCAATTTCTTCTCTTAAAAACGCAATTTGACTGTCTAATCCCTTCAAACTTGAAATTTTTATAATAGTATACAGCTCTTCCCTTGTAATCGACAAAGTTTTTGAAGGTGTTCGGTCTAAGAAGTAATTAAAATTAAATAAAATAAAAAAATAATCGATATTTTTCGAGAGTGACGTCATCAACAAAAAAGGTAACTATACGAAAAGCTGCAAATATCTGCAAAAAAACTTCTTATAAAAAAAAAATTTCTTATAAAAATAAATAATATCAACACACCTGAGCTTACTGATTGCATTTTAATAATTTGTTTTTTATAATAAAAAGCTGTTAGAAATTGTAAAGTGTTGTCACTCAAAACCAAACAAAAATAAAGTGCGCAACTGGATCGCACGAAAGTTTCTCGTTCATATCAACAGTTTGGTTGGTTAATTTTTATTTAATTGTTGTTTATAGGTTTGAAAACAAGATTTATCAAACTGGTGATGATGGTAGGTGGTGACACGAAGTAGGGTTTGTGATAGACCGATATCTAAATATGTATAGATTTATTATCTAAGAATTCAGAGGTTTGTTTTTGAACGAAGGACGGGGTTGGGGGTTGCAAATGAAGTGCGGGTTTCGGATAGTGTAAATTCCAATTGGTTGGAATTATTAAAAGGTTCATGATTAATATGGTTGGAAAAAGAAAAAGTGGGTTGGGTACTATTTGCTAAAAAGGAGAT
Source organism: Cheilosia pagana (assembly GCA_936431705.1). NCBI lineage: Eukaryota > Metazoa > Arthropoda > Insecta > Diptera > Syrphidae > Cheilosia > Cheilosia pagana. The sequence goes on along the minus strand of OW386166.1, from coordinate 58,907,793 downwards.
TCTAGTACCTAGTAGCAATTGCATTTCTACTGGTAGTACGGTAATTCTTTAAGAAAAACTAAGTAAGGGGTCTTATTAAGAATACTTATGTTATTATAAAAAGGGGGTTTTGGTCAAAACCGTTATGGCGGTTTATGGAAAATAATGCGTACAAAAAAGTAACAAATATTGCAATGTTTATTTCAAAAAATATGCTTGCTCAACTAATTAGCTAAAAACTGAGTATAGGGGATTATTTATTATGTTAGCATTACTTGACAGTTTTTTAAAACCGCGTTTATGATGATTCGAATGGAAAACTAAGTACGCAATACTGTTAAGAACGTCAATTTTACTCCAAGTATGCATTTTGGTCAAAATCGCTTCAGCCGTTTTCATGTAGGTAAACCAAAGAAAACCAAAATTCTCAAAATATGCATTTTTTCAAAAATCCATTTTAGACAATTTAGAGAAAAACTGAGTACGCTATCATGTTAGGAATTACCATATTACCTTCAAAAGTACCGTTATTCGATGTTTTATCCAAAAACTGGGTATGCAGCCATTTTAACCCCATATATGGTAGTGCAAGTTTAGATTTTGGTTAAAATCGTTAAAGCCGTTTTCAAGTAAACCATAATTAAATAAAGTCTTAAAAAACAAAATTTTTCAAAAATAGTCCGTTGAACGATAATTTAGGGAAAAACTGAGTTTGCCATCATGTTGGGAATGACCGTATTACCTTAAAAAATTTTTGTCGAAATAGTTTTGACCGTTTTTGAGATATGACCAATTTTCAAAATTACCGTTATTCGATTTTTCTGCGAAAAACTGAGTATGCAGCCATCTTAGTTACACCTACTTAAGCCCAAATATCAATTTTGGTTGAAATCGTTAGAGCCGTTTTCGAGAAATTTAAAATTGCTGAATACCGTTACAACGGCAACTCTTAACGTGCAAAAAAAATCCGAAGTTTGAAAGAAATCCGTCAAGCCGTTTACGCTGTGGAGCTCAAGAAAGGACGGATAGACGGACAGAATTGGGAGACCCACTTTTCAGAGTTCCTCTATCATCGTAATGTTAGATTTGATTAAAATCTCGAGTTCGATTTTTGTACGATTACAATACCTTTTTCTTACTACGTATACGAGAAAGTTAAAAACACGTCTGGTTTCGATGAAAAAATACCAAATGCTCCGTTCGTGACGATTTAGCAAAGACCACGTTCTCCCAATTAACTATCGCATTCTCTTTTTTTCTCTATCCTATTTACAATGAAAATAAAACGGTAGTTTAAATAAAAGCTCAACTTAAAAATTGTATTAAATGCCCGATTTAGTGGTGTTTTGCCCCAGTGTGCGTGCGTCGGTGGAAACACAGCTACATGTATCAGAACCACCTGAAGAAAAAAATATCCAAGCTGTGTATTTTTTTTTAAATTTTATTTAATGCAAATATTAATTCCAAATGCGAAAACACGACACAAATGTATAAGTTTAAACAGAAAAATGTAAAATAACATACTTCCTACAATGACCGCCAGTTACACCAAAGATGTTGAATGAAAAAATGCTTATTGCAAGCCATTAGTGTCACGATATTTTTTAAAGTAAAGCATTAAAAAAATCTATTTAGAAGTATTTTAGAAAGAAGAAAAAAGTGAACGGTAAGCTAAGTGTGAATTGCCGTTATCGTCACAAGTCATCAGCGTCACATTTTTAAATTGACAGTAAAAATTGATAAGAATGACGTGGTGGATGTAAATTCTAGGGATACCTATAATTGCAAACCTCCCAAATTCTAATATCAAAATGAAAGCAAGCCGGGTTTTCTTGTTTCTAAAACACATTTTTTTGTTAAATAAATCCCGATTTTTAGTAACTATATAAAATAGTTTTTATTGCAAAATAAATGAATTCTGGCAAATATTGTCTACTGCTTCACTTTTTTGTCATTTTCGTCACACAGAAAAAAATTGTTCCAACATTATGATTCATTTTTAAAAAACAATCCATAAACATATTTATATTGCTAATAACATATTTTCTACACCTTTAATTTAATTTGGTATTAAACTGTAGACAACGTCTTATTTTATTCAATACACAATACACAATACAAAAGATTCTTTCAATTCATTAAACGCAAAAACTGTTTCTCGTGATTTTTAAAAATCTTTAAGAGATTGTCTGCTTGTTTTTATCTCCTCTTCATTTAAAGCATGCCTTCAAATTGAAAAAAATCCACACTAATTTCATATTCACAAATTAAATGTAATGACATTTTTAAAATATAACAAACCTGCAACCCTGTATGTTATTAGGAACATTAATTTAAAGACATACATAGCAATAAGTGTGAAACCTAAATCAAAGTATTAGTTATATCAGCCCCGCATCTATCGATTCTGAGTGTCTTTGTTTTCTTGTAAATTTGTCGTTAAAATGATACTGCAATACATTCCTTGCACAAAAGAAAGTACATATTTCTCAAAGCAAGACCACAATACTTAAGACATCGAGGAAAATCAATAATAGCAATTTCTCCTTTAAAGATAAGACCACTGGTAACACGTAAGTGTCCCTTACATCACAATGACAAAGTAGAATAAGAAACAACTGTAGTCCTTGATCTGCATTATAACACTCTAGTAGGTACTGTAAGTATAAAACTTGACAAGGACTCGTACTTAAACTAGATAAACGCGTCATTTTGCAATACCTGCAAAATCGGGTCATGAGCACATTTTGATTGTTATCGAAAACAACTAAATTGATTTAGTAAGGAACATGTGAAATATGTACACACACTGATGCAAATAAATAAAAGCAATATTAACTATTCCCTCCATATATGGGTAAATGCGTGCACACTGGTAAAATAGGTAAATGGTGTACTCAACGAGAGGTTGCAGGTCCAATCCCCAGAAAATCCAGATAAAAACGTTCTCCTGTATTTCTTACTTCCAATAGTACTGTTCTATAAATGCATAATAATTCAAAATTTGTATGTACCGTCGTTTTAATCAAATGCTTCATTTGTTTTAGAATAAGAAAAATTGACTGATGGAGTTCAATCTGGAAAAGGTTCGTGCGGTTTACTGACGCAGTTATGTCTTTACATAGATAGTATGTTTCAGGTTTTACTGTTTCGTCGTCTGTATTCCAAATTTAATAGAACCTTCCATATAAATGTATGTATTCGAAACCAGTTTTTTAATGCTGGAAAACTGTGATTGCTATAAAGAGCAGCGTATATTTGGATGTAAATTCACTGACGCAGCCAAATCCGACAAGTTTTGTGCTTTGGGGACACCACTTGACAAGACATAGAGTAATGACCTAAATATTATTCAATGTCCCAATCATTCATTAAAATGGTCGCGATGCTCAAGCGAAACGTCCACAACTCTCGATCCTTCACTACCGCATCAATGGAAAATCCGCACACCAGTTGATGTCGGACTTGATTTATCCATCTCATTCTAGGTCTGTCTAGACTCTAGACTCTAGAGGACGCCTACCCGATGGCACCGATTGCATTAAAGGACTTGTAATTCGAGTTGGAGAACGGCGTTTAACGTTACCAACCGACGAACTGTGGCGATGGGCCCAATATGGTGCCTGGTCCTTGTGACGAGCTCACACCCAACCTAACCTAACCTAACCGACGAACTGGTGCTTTTTATACGATCGCTGCGAGTCACACCATCAATACAACCAATGAATCTTATTTCGGCGGCTTGCGAATCTTGTTGCGCGATTTAATTCTTTAGGTCATTACCCAGTTGAAACCAATTTCGAGTTACAGACCGATTGCCTAGCTTTGACACTTAGTTCAGACAGAAATCAAATCCTATACAGGAAAACTGGGCCATGACATTGATTTAACGCCGCTCACCCGAACACATTTAGTGCAGTTTGTGTAAAGAAATTAATTGTTAGTTCCGTAGATCCATACTACTGCATTACTCTTCACTTACTCTACGGCCACGGAACTATTTTCCGCCCTGCTCAAAGAGATAGACCTTTTATCTTCAATGCTCTGTTTTGGATTGATCAACTCAGAAATGTGATCGAACCATCTGCGCAAGATGTTCTTCCCATTGGAAAGAAGTTCACCATCTTTGGATTTGACTTCTTCAAAGATATTTTACTTCCTTCCTCTAAGACGGCGGATACTCTGCAAGAGTATCGTGATTTGTGAATACAGTCTAATTTTTTGCCAAACTTCTATGGCTGTTATTGGGTTTCATTAACCGCCAATTTACAAGTTATTCGTGCCTCCGTGTACGGGTTCCGAGTTTTAAACAACGCACAGCAACTTTCTCACCATTGGAGCCGTCATCCCGCACTATCTCCTGCAGAGGCAATGGCTGCTGCTCAAAACAAGCGCCATTCAATGGAACATTTGGAATTTGTTCAAACCTTTATCCGATACCTTTGGTGCAAATTGATCCCATATCTCGTCAGTTTAGTTTATACTTTATACTTTGTATGCAAGGTGTTTGATCGTTGAGATACGAATTGCACAACATCGGTGGTGAACAGCTGATAGTTCAGACCCTCTAAACACGCGACTTCAGAAACCATCTCTTTTGTACGCGATGAAGCATGGGTGTTTATTGAGGACAGCTTTGGTAGGAAAATTGATGACCAAAGCAGTTACCACCCAACGTTTGGTAATGGACTGACTGGAGACGGTCATCTGTATGATACGATAAATTCACAAAAATGGTGTTACCCATCTTCATAAATGAATAAAAACTGATTCAAATTATCTTCTACTTTTGACATGTTCGAAAAGCAACGACATTTACCTTTTAATCAGATCGGTATTGTTTCAAACACTTTCCTTAAATCTGTGAGGGAAAACCAAAAAATAAGCAATTGTTTGGTTTCAAGCGAAGTGCCGACTATTTGGCTAATATTTTTTAGATGAAAATTATTACTAAAGTATATAAGCGATCCGTGCTTTAAGGTTAAATTCCAAAAACCTCCCGGAAATTCATTGTTTTGCTTTAATAGTCGGTTGTGTGTAAAAATATTTCGCAAAAGGTGATGATCGGATACAAATCCAGGCACCTGAAGAATAAATGAAACCAAGGTATTTGCAAACAAAAATCATACTTCCAGCTTCCAGGGGCAAGCAAAGTGGAGCTGTATATTGCACGCCTTCAGATTTTTTTTTTCAATTTCCTTAAAAGACGTTAAACTCTCAAGAAAAATTCAAAAGTTCAAATTTACTATTTAGTTATTTATATGGATTTGAAGTTATTAGTGTGTCTTGATTTATGATATATATTTCTTATTCAAAAATTATGCCTTCCACCCAAATATACAAAATGACTTCCAGTGCCAAAAATTCCTAAATTAAAACGCGACAAGATGACATAACCAAATATTCAGCATTGTCAATAGCGTCCATTAACCTGATGAACTTTCAATTTAAAGAAAAGATACGAGTATATAAAATGTCTTCAAAGAAACTCCTGTCCCATCAAGAACATCAAAACATAATAGGTATAAGATGATAATGATTAATCAATCAATGATTACAGTGAACTGATTACGAGCATACATGTACTCAATTCTGAATTGCATGAGTAACCACATGTTATACATAACATAAACATAGCTAGAAGTTAAAAGCTACCCCTGACGCGACGTTTGGATTTTAAATTGCATTGTGCGTTGTTTGTTCATTAAAGTTTCGTCTTTAGTAATTTATTCTATTGGTTCCATTGTAAAGAGATTTAAATAAATTGAACTGCACAGTTAAAAACGATAAACTATGTCACTTATTTTTAAATTGCATTTAGTAGTACGAGTATTAAGACTTGAGATGAAACAACGTTTTTATTTACAAGTGTTATTATAGAGGTTTGCACTAATTAGCGTTTGGTTACATAGCAAAAGAAGTCCCCGCTGAAGTACATGGAGCAGATAATGGCAACAACAACAAATATCCCTAATCGAGAATTCTGACCTGATGTTGTTGCTGTAGTGCTTATTTTAAGAGCAGTTTTCCCTTGCACAGTACTAGTTAACACACTATGCAATTCAAGGGTGTGCGATTGCTATTAATACAAGGTTATTCAGTTTGTAGATAATCAATTTGAAGGAAATCGCTAACGAGTTATAAGGGTGCCTGTGCGTTTTTCACAGTCGTAGCTTATCTAATCTAACACATCCATAGATACCAATTTATCTTTGTTACTATACAGGAGAAATAATTGTCGTGTGCAACATATGTATATGCACTGAGTTGTGTCCATAATAGCAAGGGAGCCGTTTGTCATTAAACGTGACCGTTAAATTTAACACTTTTTAAGTAAATCGATTGTAAAAAGTTATACGAACAAAATAAGTAAGATATTTTTAGTGTTGACAAGACGAAAAAATGTTGAACTAGCTTAAAAACCGCCCGCTTCGCCAGGCATTACAAAAAGTTTTTTTGTCAATGCTTTTTAAGGTTTTTTTTTGCATATAACCTTTGTACAAAAATCCTCTCGAACATTTCCTGTTCCCTGGAAAATATTTCTCGCATCGTGAATGAGAATTTATTTCCGCCGGAATTTAAAATTCGTTTTCGAAAATATGTTCGAAGGCGTTGACAGTTGCAATTAATTCGATTACTTTAGGAGATTTTGGTAATATTTTTTGAATTAGGAAATTGTGTTTATTTTATCAATTTATCCTCATTTCATGCTTTAAATATTTTGTAAGGAATTTTGTTTACGATATCCCTGAACATCTACATTTGTACTTTTAAAAAAGACAATATAAAGTCTAACTGCAGTGTGGCAATAAAATCTCTGTGATACTAGTTTTTAAGATTCTTGTCTGTTAATTTTTTTTATTTTCTTGTATAGTGTTTATTTAACATGTATTTCTTTTGTGTTCATTTAAAAAAATGGTTAAAACCACTCTTAGAATAATGTAAAACCCAATAAAAGAGCCCCAGAAGAAGTTAAAAAAACATTAACGAAGCGTCGGTAAAAGAAATTTTTCTTTTATCGTTTTTAGATTTTTGTAGATCTTATTTTTATCCTGGGAGAAATTTGAAAATCCCGGTATCTATAGAGTAGGTATAGGTAGCGTGATTGAGCTGAAAGACATCACAAAGGCCAAACCGCTAATCGTAGATTTATGAAACTTTCAGTAGTTGTGTAGAAGCGCACTAAAGGCACCAAGTGACAAAGAACAGAACCAGAAACAGAAACTGAAACAGAACAGAAAGTTTTATCGTTCTGTAGTTAATTCTGGTTCTGTTTACGTTGCTCGATCAGCTACAGAGAACTGAAACAGAAACAGATCCATAAAAACATGGCAGCCGCCTATTCCGTCAAATTGTATGTCGTTAGCTTTGACTTCAACGAAAAACATGGAACAGAATGAAATTGTATAAAATTTGGTGATTTCTTACGAAATCTATTATTCTCTCCTCTTTGTCTACTAAAAACAATAGTACGATGCGAAACAAACAGATGCAAAAAAATCCAAACAAAAAAAACCCGCCCCCACGATAAATTGGAATTTCTGTTGCTCGCAGCAACAGAAACAATCAATAAAGACTTGTCTGCGTTCTGTCCTCAAACAGACATTTTTCTGTCGCTAAATTCTGTTGCTGAAAAATAAATTTTCTGTTCCCAATTCGGTTTCTGTTGCTAATGTATGGGATTCTGTTTCTGTTCTTTGTCACTTGGTGCCTTAAGAAGGGATTTTCCCTGCCCTTTTTAAAGAGTTTTTTTTATTCACGAACCGTTAATAGTATAAACTTAAAATTTTGTAGTTTTATAGAAAAGAAATTTGTCTTTCTGCTCCTTTCAGTGGCTGAGCTAGAAGAAATTAAAGACAGATCTATTTAATCAACATCGAATATACCGTACACATGGAAAGCATTATAGATGGATGGATACACATTTCCACAACCACAGCCCAAGTGCGTTCGGTTTCTCAACAATGGTTACTGCTGTTACGACTTGACGTACCATATTCCATTCCGTATCGGTTTGGGACTTTGGGTTGTGACTTGTGAGTATGACTCCACGTCTAAAGCAATTGCAACCAATGCGAACACGAGAACAGGGACATGGCTATTTGCTGTGGCTTTAGCCTGTCGCCTGTGGGTTGGGTTTGATGTTGGCTGTAGTAATGAAGTGTGAGTGAGAAGGTGTTTATCATGTCGGTTTCACTTCACTTTAATTCAGTCTATTTCTCATTCTCATGGCGTATGAATATGTATGTAGGTATCATTTGCGCGAGCGACCTCATGCAATATCGAAGAAGCTGTCCATAAAGGAATATGCCTTACCACAGCAAGTAGACCCCAAGAAGGAGTTTGAAGGAGACAAACTATGGTGATCAGGCCTTGGACAAGTCTGCCCCTAAAAGTGAGGGTACCAGTGTAGAGAAAAACGCGGGACACATTTTTTTAGGCGCTCTAGGTGTAACCGGGAAAACCTACCTCATTAACTTGATCTTGGCAAAAATACGGAGCACTTACAGCATTGCAATAGCTGTCGTCACTTCCGGAATCGCCGCAACGCTGCTAGAAGGTGGTCGAACTGCACATTCAGCTTTTAAGTTGCCCTCGACCTGGCCCATGTAGAGACCCCACATATGCAACATATTGAACTTCTTGACTTAATCAAAGGACATTCGCAGTTACAAGAACCTAATGGTCGCTGTGACTGCGCTGTTGGCAAGAGCCTTTCGCCAAACTTTACCTGTTGTATCTCGAGGCTTCCGAGTTGATGAAATTAAAGCCCGTCTGAAAATATCTTTTTTGATTTCAATAGAAATCCTCAAACTGACCAAAAATATTTCCAGTATGTATGTTAGATTTTTAGATTTTAAGAGAGCTTTCGAGACAATTGACAGGGGAATTCAATTCAATAATAAAGAATCATATCATATCATATGTTAGAATGAAAATTTGATTCTGTGCCAAATACTATTGGCTTACTTCCTTCCCAGTCCAAAACTGATTGAACTCCAGAAACACAAATTCTTCTTTTTATACTTTTCCTCAATGATATTTCATAAAATATAATTCAATGATATAGTGAGTTGTTTACTACAAAGTACTTTTCAACTATAACATGTATGTTGATGAAAATATTAGACGGTAATCACCCTTCAACTGATGATAAATCTGTTGTCTTGGACAAGTTGTGCATATTAGTGAACAACGTTCAAGAACTGATAAATCATATTTATTCGGACATTGATAACATTCAGGTTCAGCCTTTATAGAATGGTTATGCGAACAAGCAATTTTGACTTCAAAGAATGATCAAGCTGCGTTCATTAATGACATCTTACAACAGTCACCTTACTTTGCTGTTCTCAGTTTTCCCGTCTTTTAAAGAAAGATGAGAAGGAGCTTCAGTGGTGAAGAGGTTAGATCCGCCACCTCATTTTTCAGTCCTTCCCGCGGGCGCCCGCCTGAAAATGGCTAATCGGCTTGTATCAGCCAAGGATTTATGCTTACGCTTTAATCGTATGTCGTGATCCATAAAATGAGGTGGGAGTAAACCCTATAAACTTATCTAGTTCCAGTGGAGGTGTGATAGCAAGCCGTGCTGAAGGATGAAAGGCTGGTCGTAAAACCAGCCGCGTACGAGCTCCCTCAGACGCTATGGCGAGGGTCTGCCACGGCCTTACTCGTGGGACCATTATGAACAAAACTAATAATAAACTTAAATTTAAAAACACAAAAAAGGAATTGAGAGAACAGACTTCACTAGGTGGCTGGTACTCTCGCTTCCGCAGAAAGGGTGGGCGGTGGGGTGGCAGGTACTCCTACCAAAACAGGACAAAGGTGAGGTGGCTGGTACTCTCAAAGGTATCCCTGAGGGCAAAAAATCGACAAAGGGGACTGAAGGCGCAGTAGGCAGTTGCTCTGCCATTGAATAACTACAAATAGAATCGACATCGACGACGACGTCCGTCACGCGGTCCATACGCCGCGTCGCTGCGATCGCTTGTGCGGGTTTGTGAAATGGATTCGGGCATAAAAACGAAAACACGAAAATGTATAATATCCCAAAAAAAATATCCCTCTGAGGAATACTGTATGGGTAATTCTTTGTTGTAAACCAGTTTGAAGTAGGTACGACATTTTTGTCGATACGCTTCGATTGTCCTTATTCCATTGCTACTTTTGGAATTTTTGTTAGAGGTCTATTTCGGTGATATTTTTTTTTGCTACCGGCCTGGCATAATGATTGCAGATTTGAATAATTATAGCTAGATATGATTTTGTTTTTCGAAGTATGTGATGTAGGTGCACAGGTAGAGTAGATATGTATGTGTATATTGTACATGTTCAAGTACACACCTATGTAGGTGCATGCATCATTTTGCGATGTCTTTTTATCACACAAGATCATGTAAAATTAAAATGTATAGGAAAATAATATGTAGTGCATACAGCATACCTGATTTCAAATTCTTATTTTGAAGTTAAACATGGCCAAATAAATGCAAATTGAGCTGAGAACCATTTCTGTTCCATTTCTTTCTTTTCGTGTTAATTATGTTTATTTTCGCACGTAAAATAACCCGCATGGTGCTTGATTAATTCTTAATTGTGCTGTTTAAAGGAACATGGAAGCTCAAATTGGTTCCTACACAAATTTAAAATAATATTAAGTGCATTTTGTTCAAACATTCTCAAAACACTTGATTATTTTTTCCAATAACTCTACAAAATGTGTAGTAGGAATGACTAAACTTAATTTGTCATGAAATAAACATGGGATTATTTAGGGAAATTAATTTTCCATACACTAAGTTAGTACAAATTTTCGCCGCATTGAAAGTCCGTATGTCACTTCAAAATGAGCGGTGTCCACTCCTTGAGAAGACAAAGGGGTTGGTGCGTTACAGCATGGCGAAACTCATGGTTAAGGCCATGACCAAGGGAGCGGAGGCGGAAGAACCTAATGATGGAGACGATGCAGATAAACCTGCATGACAGTAAGGCTGCGACGGCGTGCTTGATCAATCATATAATCAAGCACGAGGTTTCAGCCGTAGTAATACAAGAGCCCTGGATAAACAGAAACAACAAGATCCAAGGGCTCCCCACAAGGGAATATACGCTTTATTTCAAAGCCAACGAAGGTAAAATTAGGGTTTGTATCCTCTTAAAATACAATCTAAGAGCATTTCTTTTGAATAATTTCAGTGATGGAGATATGGTTGAAGTTTGCTGTGAGCAAACCTTCCCTACGAGTCGACGGGTATACCCCCCGACAGATTAAGGCAGCTGATGACCAGGGACAAATGGCTCTTCGTGATGGGATGTGATGCTAATGCGCATCACTCGCATTTGTAGTGCAGAACAGGCAGGAGGTATTAGATATTACTCTGGCATCCTGCACTGATTCCCTCACAATTGAAAAATTGAGGGTTGTAGAAAAAGCATCCCTATCGGATCATAAGTGGATTCGATTTCGAATAAGCTTCCACGTAAGGCTAATAATATGTTTAGGAACCCCAGGAAGGCTGAATGGAATAAGTACGAATCCATAGTTAGGCAGCAGCTAGGAAATGAAACAGTTTGCTAGGACACCTCAGTAGACCTAGACAAGGCAGTTGATAACCTGGGCAAGTTAATAACCTCGGCTTACGAAAAAGTATGCCAGCTCAGGAAATCAACCAAGAGGTCCCAACCTCAGTGGTGGAAAAGAAGGCAAGTTAGGCATCCTGGAAGCTTTTCTGTGAAGCGATCGCAGATACAAGCGAGGCTTCTAGACTGCGAAAAGTGGTGGCCAAGGACCCTGCCGTCTCCAGCTTCATAAAGCAATCGGATGGGTCGTTGGCCGAAAGCAGCGAAGAGGTACTAGAATCACTAGTGGAAGCCCATTTTCCAGGAAGTAGCGAGCCATTGCCACCGTTACTTAACGGTAAAAGCAATTGGGATAGCAATAGCACAATAATAGAGGAAGAGTTATAAACTCATTACTGGGAAGAAACTGGGTTGGTTCGCTCCGTTCAAATCGCCTGGCCCTGATGGCATTATACCGGCCATGCTAAAGAGCTACAGGGACAATATGAACTTGATCGGGAATATTTTTTAGACATTGCATTCGATTAGGCTATGTACCTAGGGAGAGAAGTACGAGTGGTTTTTATACCTAAAGCAGTTAAACCAAGCCATACTTCAGCTTAAGACTTCAGACCTCTCAGTTTGTCGTCATTTCTTCTCAAGACACTTGAAAGACTTATTGACTTATTGAAACAAGTGCTGCAACGAAATTTTATGCAGTGCTCAACATGCATACTTTAAATGTAAATCAGTAGAGACGGCTCTACATGAAGTAGCAGGCACTAGCTGCCTTTTTGGACATTAAGGGGGCTTTTAATAATGTCAGGAGGGAGGCCATCAAAAGTGCATTGGAAAAGATTAACGTAGAGCATAGTATTACCAATTGGCTATATGAGATGCACTCTACAAGAAATATCAACTCCACTCTCTGTACAAGTTCAATAAGAAGATAGGATGTTTGTCTCTCAGTCTGGTTGCAATGACTTACATAAATCTGTCCCTCTTTAAAGCTCTCACAGGGTTGTCGTAGTTTGTATGAAAATTCACCATAACTCAGAGAGAAAAACTGTTAGGGTTACCATCTTGCAATTTAAAATGAAAAAATTGCTGAACGAAATAAATTCCGTTTATCTTTTTTCTTTTTACGTGAGGGTTTTTCTAGGGTATTCTCAGTAGTTTGTTTTGGTAAAACCCAACGATCGACAATAAGTAGTATAGTATAGGGTTACCTGATTGGTCATTTTGATATTTCAGTGTGAAAAACTATTTGATGAACAAATAGACAAATATACAAAAATATAACAAAATATGCTAAAATATGCCAAAAATGTATGCTCTGTGAAATGCTCTTTATACCCAAATATGCAGAAATATGCCCTCACGTCTACGGCTGAAAATATGTAGGTACTTAGTTTTGGATATTTAAATATTTAATACGATATCCCAAAAAAAAAATACATCCGGTTGCCCTAGTAATCATTATTAATTTTTCGCAATATCACTACAACGCACTTATGATCACTTGTTGCGTGAATGAAATGAATGCATTAAAACACTTCACGAATAAACTTTTTCTAAAAGACAACATTGAAAAAAATATTTTAACCGAATATTATTTGATCCTTCAGACATACAAACAAATTAAAACCGAATGGCAACACCCCACATAATAATTCGTTCTCAAAAGCACGAAAACCGAAAGTTCTTTGACAAAATTCATAGAAAAACCCTTGATGATATCCTTTCATTGTACACATGGTAACACTCTTCTGGTGTGCTTCACCTTCAGTAGAGTCACACTCACACACACTGCTATGATAATAGCAAGCGAACACAAGCGATCATGCTCATTCTGTCCCTAGTTGTGTGGCAGACTGGTGGTGGTGGGCTGTATGCGAAATTTTAGGAAAATGACAACAACAATTCCTTGGTATGACAGTGGTTTGGTTTTTATTTCAGTGGCAATTCTTGTGTTTGAGTGGCGTGAGAGTATCTATAGGCACCATTGGTAGAAAAAAAACTCCTCCATAAGGCCTGTTCTGACAATTTTTGTTGGACAGAGGAGAGAGGCACCCCCCAAGAGGGGGTCATCTCTCCCCTTCTCTGGTTGCTAGTCATAGATAACATACGTAAAGAACAATGCAGGTTTCAGCGTCAATGCATAAGCAGATGATGTAGTTATTATTATCCAAGGAAAATTCCTTAATACAATGAGTGAGCTCATGGAAACATCCCTCAACAGACTCAGAATATGGGTTGAAGGATGTGGACTCCGAGTCAATCCGGAGAACGGAACTTGTGCTATTTATCACGAAATACAAGATGCCCAGACTTGCTGGTACGGTACTAGACAAAAAACTAAATTGGAAACTTAATGCCCAGGAAAGAGTCCGCAAGGCTCACAATGCTCTCTTCGCTTGTAAGAAGACAGCTGGGAAGAAATGGAGCATGAGGCGGAAAATGATGTATTGGCTATACACAATGGTAGTAAGACCCATAATTACATTTATGGGGCTCTTGTATGGTGAAACCCCACAAACAAGAAGTATGTACGGGATATGTTAACCAGGGTACAAAGAACAGCTTGCATTGCCGATACTGGTGCTCTACGTACCACGCCCCCGGCTGCACTGGAAGCATTCATGTATCTCTTACCACAGGACTTACAAATACATATGCACGCAGGTAATAGTGCGCTTCGAGCTTCGACTCACTAATGCAGGGCTTCTTTAAAATAAAAGTATAGGTCATAGCAATATCTTAGGGGAAGCGTTCTCTGATATCCCTGTAAAGACGGATGAATGTCTTGGTACACTCGATTTTGACACACCTTATGATGTGTTGTACCCTGACAAAGAGGATTGGTCTAGGAACTTATTTAATCGGGAAAATGAGGCCTCAATATACACTGATGGCTCCAAGACCACCAAGGGCACGGGTTCAGGTATTTACTCCAGAGAGTTCGACCTACAGATGGCCCTGAAACTTTTGGACACATGTAGTGTGTTCCAGGCAGAGGTTATAGCCACATTTAAAGCTGCGGAGGAACTTGGGATGAGATCGATATCCAATGAGAATATCGCCATCTACATCGATAGTCAGGCTGCAATTAAAGCACTAGATTCACAAACCACCAAGTCTGAGTTAGTCAGGAATTGTCGCACAGTGCTCAAGGCATTGTGCTCGCAGAACCGTGTCAGACTGTGTTAGGTACCTGGGCATTCTGATATTTAAAGAAGGAGCTCAGCTCCCACTTCACACAACGATTGAGGGAATAAGACCACCTATGGCCGTGGCCAGAAGAATAATCTATGAAAAAGTCCTTAATAAAGCGACAACAAGATGGTCACAATTAGAAGGGCATAAGGTTTTAAAGACACTATGGCCTATTTTAAATCGGAAGAAGACTGAACAACTAATCAATTTCAGCAGGACAAAGTTGAGAACAACGATAAGAATACTCTCCAGGCACTGCCTTCTTAGGAAGCATGCCATGAGACTAGGCTTAGCTGATACGGATACATGCAGGTACTGTGAGGACCTACAGGTCGCGGAAGACATCACACACCTTCTTTATGAATGTCAAGCAATTGCTAGGAGTAGAAGAAAGTACCTCGGCATGTACTTCTTTAATAACTTGGAAGAGGTTGGTTCCTCAAATAGTATTGAGGACATACTTAAATTTTGTAGGGAAATCGAATGCTTGGATGAATTGGTTTAGGTCCGTAACGGTTATTACCGTAATGGTTCCCTGGGGATGGCGATGGCCCCGATATGGTGCATGGTCTTTTGTGACGATCTCACAACCCCCATTAACCTAACCCAACCTAACCTAGATACGCCACCTGATGCGAGGAAAGCATGACAGATGGTTGTGTCGCTCAAGCCCAATACATTTAAGTGTTAGGCAAAAGATTGGTTGCCCGAATGGACACAGTAGATCAGTTTGCAGTCGATTCTCCTGACAGAAGGAAAGACGCGGACCTTTTGCAGATGTCCGAACGCATTCGAATGGTCTGTCTACACGCAGCAAAGTTATGCCAACCACACTCGTGTTCACGAGAAACTCAAGTATAAATGGATGATCTAACCACAGTTGCAGGCAGACCCAAGGCAGGATCAGGTCCTGAGAGAGCCTCTTCTAAACCCAGCCTGGCAAGCTCGTCAGAGATCCCTGGATACCAGTGTGACCTGGGACCCAAACAAGTTTCACTGTGTTAAGCCTTCCGACCAGATAGATAGATAGATAATAGATTTATTTCAGGGTTCTTTAGGTTTCAACAGTTTGTTACAATTTATGTTTAGTTACAATCCTTTTAGCAACCTTCTCGTTGTGGCTATGCAGCTTTCTTAAGTACTTAAAGTGCAGTTTTAGCGAGGTGAGAAACAGCGGCGGTAATCCCATTTTTACTAGTAACATGTAGTTTGGTGTGGTATTTGGAAGTTTGAATTGTCGTCAATTGAAAATAAAACTTGGGTGTTGAAAAAGAATGCAGAGGGTAATATCTATCGCTACAAAGCCCGCCTTATCATTAAAGGTTGTGCGCAAAGAAAGGGGATCGACTATGACGAAACCAACTCCCCTGTGTTGAGATATACCTCAATCCGATTTCTACTTGGAGTGGCTGCCAAATACGACCTTGATATCGATCAAATAGACGCTGTGACCGCGTTCTTACAAGTCGAGCTGAACGAAGATATTTTTATGCTGCAGCCAGAGGGCTTTAGCGACAACAGTCTTAAACATTTTAACAAACGATGCAAAGCAGAATTTAGAATTGAAGCACAGCTTAAAAGCCACATTTAAAATGGAAGACATCGGTGAAGCCCGCTTCGTTTTGGGCATTTAAATCAATAGAGATCGCAAAAGGGGCAAAACCTCGTTGGATCAGTAGCTTTACATTAATGAAATCTTAAACCGGTTTAACATGTTCGATTGCAATTCAGCAAAGACCCCGTTGGATGGTAACCAAAAGCTCGATGCTGATTGGGCGATTGATGCGGATGAGAGACGGTCAGTTACCGGCTACACTTTCCTGCTTCATAATGGTACTATCTCCTGGAACTAAAAAAACAGTCCTATGTTGTCATCTCCTCCACCGAAGCTGAATATATGGCCCTAACAGCTGCGGTTCAAGAAGGGACTTGGTTGATAAGCTTAAAGAATGAATTTATCCCAAACTCACCAAATTCGAATACAATTCGATGCGATAACAAAAGCGCTATAAGTTTTGCTCTTACCTTAACATATCATGTAAGGACCAAACACATTGATGTTAAACATCATTTTATACGAGAAAAGATCAATAAAGGAACTGTTATTTTGAAACACGTCAGTACGGACGACATGGCACCTGATGTGATGACCAAGGCTCTTACTGTCTGGAAGCACGTCAACTGCTCAACTGCATTGAGTCTCAACTTTGGTGATATCTAATTCAGTGGGGGTTGTAATAGAGCGTACTTCTAGAACCTTTGAATTAATTACCATCCATACTTACTGAACCTTCTGAACGAAACTCACTTTTAACTTATCTTTTTTCTTACACTTATCTCTAATAAATCTTCACTCTTTGTTCAATTGTCAAACTGCGTGGACTCGTGTTTTAATTTCTTTTTCTAATAAAAATACAATTAGACACATCCGAGCGAGATATACGGTTACGAAATTAATTCTATTTTACATACGAAACAATAACAAAACTCCGTCACTTCATGCGCAGTGACCTATTTGGAACATACCTACTTGCTTTTACATTTACATTAACTATGATTTCTGATAACGGACAAATATAAGCATATTTAAATTATGTGTACAAATTTGGTGATTTTTAAACGGAAAATATTTCGTTTTTTATGAATTGTTCCCCTGAGATCTTTATAGACTATCGTCAGTGAAAGCTGGATGCTAATAGGACAGAACTTCTTCGGAGACTGTTCGAGGAGCTCATCAGCTGGGAAGCTAGTAATGCAATCTGCAACCACAAGTGGTTGTCAATTGCCACGTTACATTCACCAAAAATGAATTGGCGGAAAAAAAAAGTTCTTTTTGCATGGAGAAATATAAATTCACTCTTAATTTATTCCGAATTTTATAGACAAAGTTTCGTTTGTATTTCCAAATTTTTCTACGTATAATTCAATTGATTTGACAGCTTAGTTTTGCTCTATCTTTTTTCAATCTAGCAGATAATTTTGCTTGAGCTAGAGCTGCCGTGTTTGACATGCCGCCCGTCATTTAGCGGTCAAAGAAAACGGTTTTTTTTCCTTTAATGCTGTTTTGACACGAAATTGCAACTTATTTCTCACGAAATAAATAAAAGCAGAATAGTAAATTTCTCGAAATAAAATCAAAAAAGGCTAGACACCTAGTTTCGGCATAACTACTGTACGTATTATGCCTCCGATTGCTGTATCTTTTAATGAATTAAGTTAATAGTTGCATGGATAAGTGTGCGTGCAAGGATTTTCTTTCTTTGAAATTAAGAATTATTTCCATTCCTAATATATAGTCAGGGGTTCGACTTACCTGAACTTGAAACATGGTTACAGAATCGTCCAGCATCTGTATTCTTACTGCCAACTTCTTCCCTCCACGGTGTCTCGGAGTCGACGTTGTTCCATCGACTCCAGATGGAGTGCTTAGCGAATGCGTCATTCGACCGCCTGAAACTCCACCACTTACAGTTGCAGGTCCCATTTCAGCTACAGACATTTTATTTTCCCTTTGAAATATGTGTTTTTACTTTCAAATTGTTTATGTCCTCCGAATGTTGCGCTTAAAATAGCCTTTTTCAATAGAGTTAATTATGTTCCTTTTCGGTTAGTTTGGCGTTTATTAAGATGTACAAATTCTATTTATGTACTATTTTTGGAAAGTTGAAAGGACTTATAAATATTTTCGAACTAAATTAGAATGTATTTGGCGATTGTCGTTGTACCACGGCAACGAATTTTGCTTCAGTGTCAAAATATGGCCATCTGAAATACAAGAAAATATGATTTATATAAATAAATGTTTATTAAAAAAAGGTGCAGTAACATGCCCAATTCAGTTCATTTAGGCATCTGTGCAATAGCGAAAGCAATGTTGAGGAAAAAACACACGCCTCGACACATGTCCGATGCAAATCCATACATAAAAAGAATCTTGAAAACCATGTACACACAATTAGCATCAACAGGTCATCAACCCATCTTGCTTCATTGTTTATGATCAAATGTGTTTACATACCAATGTGGTGGAAACAGCATTAATAGACTATTTTTATAGACATCCTTGTTTAACTTTTGCTTTTTTTTATTGAGCAAAGATGTTGTAAATATGTACTCGTATGATGTTACTATTTTCATACCCTGGGCAATTACGGTTTACTGATTCGGCTAAGTTAATTCCCAAAAATTCATTATATAAAAGTTAATAAGCATTGCTATATGATTTCTTCCTGTTTAAGAGTTATATCCAGCTAATCGGAAGTGAGTGTGACAGTCGTTGATGAACAAAATTAGACGCCGAACGAGGGAAAATATTGGAGCAGAAGAATTTATAAGCTGCATCAAATCTTAACGCTGTTGTAAAAAATAGTAAACTTTTACAAAAGTTTGTATTGAAAAACAAACTTGGTGTTGTGGAATAATTTTAAAGTGTTATATTGTTTTGCTTTCTATTCGTTTATGCTACGTCTGTTACCATACTTTCTGAGCCAATATTTGCTTAATGTCACATTTCTTTCACTGTGGGAGAATACGCTCGCGAAATTAAAAATAATTGCTTTACTAGCACAAATCTAAATAAAAATTAAAAAAAACGTCAGTTACAAACTAACATTTAACCAACTAGCGCGAAGAAATTGAGGACGTTCGGATTTCTAGTTAAGTAAGCCTGGCAGCATTTATTTCGCTTTTGAATGATCTAGACCCAGACTGATCACAAGACCAATTTTTTGATAGAAGTAGCCGACCAATCTAATCAACTAAATCCTGCCCGACTGGTCAGTTGACGTTTGGAATTTCATATTCGCGCCGTTTCAAGTGCTCGTTGTTAATTGAATGAACAAAAATTTGTAAGGATTAGACGGTAAAAGCAGGGGAACATTGCATTACCTATACGTTACCTAAGCTAGTAATAGAATGGAACCGTATTTATATTTATTTGATCGCCCAAATAAATTTACGCCACAGCTTTTTAACAAAAAAATATTTATACGTGCACATAAATATTGGCATGAATAAAAAAAAGTGCTATACGTTACTTAATCAGTTGCCATTGCCTCCAGAAAAAAACATCTTCACTGGATTGGACTCCCACCGGACCCTACATGGTACAGGCAGACTTTATTTAGAACGTGACGAACCCCAGAAAGGATCTTCCCTCTCAAAATCTCACTTTGTTCTCACTTTGCGGCTCTCTTCTACCTAACTTTTGCTTAACGGAACGAAGTTGGGAACCGTCTTTTGACAAAAAAAACTCTCAGTTTGAATTATAAAAAAATAAAGCGTTAAATTTGACTTAAAGTTAGACTTTAGATTAGAGCCACCGCTGACTAAATCCAACAAATTAAAGTTGACACTGGGCGAGTTTCTTCTCTTCTCTATCTGTACATATAATAAAACTGTTTTTGATGAACTTTGACATAGTGATTGCTTATGTTCTGGGTCGCGACTTGGAATATCTACTTATTATCCTGGGCTCTCATCGCGAACGACGACGATCGTCTGACGACGTCGTTTCGACGATTGTATTGTTCGTGTAACACTAAAATGGTTGAATTTGAATCGTCTGGACGACTGTCAAATTCCGACGAGGCCGATTGAACGATTGCTATTTTGCAATCGCTTCATCGTTTTTGGTGCATAATTTCAGTTTGACTCGGCCTGAGAAAAATATTAACAAATATTTAAAGGAAACAAACACTGATGTTCTCTTTGGCGGGAACTCACTTTTATAGGAGTGGTAAAAATGCATTTTTGTTCATTTGAATTTTAAATGAATTTTGTTTTATTTATATACATAAAAGAGTAGCGTGTTTGAGCTGACAGACATCGTATAGGCCAAACTGCTAATCGTAGGTTCATGAAACTTTCAGGATATGTTCCACTAGCTGTGTAGACGCCCACTAAGAGGGATTTTTTGATAAGATACCTGCCCTTTTTAGAGAGGTTTCTCTGTGACTCACGAACCGTTAGTCGTATAAACTTAAAATTTTGTTTGTTTATAGAAAATAGAAAATCATCGAATACCTATCTCGGTTTTTTTTTTCAAAATTTGTTTATAAAGATTGAAAAAGATTCTGTATACTTAAATCAAACTGCTATTTCATTCAATAAAACTTGGTCAAACTATAAAATCTAAACTGCTCTTTAGCTAATATTTCCACGAGTATTTTAAGCCATCATTTATCTTTCTGCACCTTCTAGAGGCTGAGCTAGAAGAAATTAAAATCAACGAGAAGTTAAGATTGATTCCTCGATTGCCAGCTGTGCTTGGGGGTGGGTGTACACCATACACATGGAAAGCACTGTAGATGGATACACACCACAGCCACAGCCCCAGTGCCCGTTTCTCAACAATGGTTTCCTTTAATATTGTTACAGCCGTATTAATAATAGCTGCGGATCTTCGTGTTATCCGTAACTAATGCCTAACACATTGGTTAAACTCAAATTCCTATCAATAAACATTTTTAAAGGATAACTAAGCTTTTGTAACTTCTACATAACTAACTCACGCTGGTAGGCGTGTTAGCGATTTGTTAGCCTTGCAAAACATGGTTCTCACGCAAAATGTCAAATGGTGATAAATATTATTTGAATAAATTTTCAAAATTCTGGAGCAAAATGGCCCACCGTTTTTTAGTATTTTTCGATAATTTGAATATCCTAGAGAATGATTCGGTTATCGTCCTGCACCATTACGAAAAAAGCGTAAAAAAACGAAAAAAAAAAAAATCCTATGAGAATACTAGATACAAATTAAACATTAAAAAATAAATATGGATTTTCATAGCGAAACATGAAAAAATACTTCTTTAGTAAGAGAAGGATGGCAGCAGAAGAGGAGACGCATTGCCGTCGATTTGCAAGTGATTTGGGGAAGTGCTGCCAACGCAAACACACGATAATAGGAAACACGTCAATTAGTAAATATATGGGTTAAATTTCTTTATTAATAAGAAAATGTAACTAATGAGTTAAATTTTTAACTAGCAGCTACGAAACAGATGAGTTAGACAATGGTTTGAGTTTTATTATTAATACGGCTGTTAATGTTTTTATTACGACTTGACGTTCCATATTCCATTCCGTATCGGATGGGGGCTTATACCATGTTCCCACCAACATGATTTAGCTAAATCCACTTGATTTAGCTAAATCCACTTGATTAAGCTAAATCATCTCATAAATGATGTGATTTATCATACATTTTCATGATTACTAATTACGTTATTTAGACGTGTTTAAGTTTTAATTACGTACAGATCCACACAAAATAAAATCGAACATACACAAAATAGAATCGAACAGACACAAATAAAATCAAAGAGACCTGTTATCGACTTCAGCTGTTCACGCAAAAACAAACTGTCAAAAAATAAAAATGCTGATAGTAATTGTTTATATCAATTTTGGATTTATTCTAGTAGATATAAATTCTATCCAAAGCATTTGAACTCATTTTAAATTGTTGCGAGTAATTTTTCTCTTGCACTTTTATACGTACGATATTGAAAGTTTGCCAACTAATTTCAAATGTCACACCTAAACACTTTTTTAAGTGTTCGGTGGGAACGCCTATCGTGATTTCTTCAGCTAAATCACGTTAGTGGGAACATGGTATTAGGATTATTGTATGCGTCGAGCAGCGGCCATGCGATATGCGAGTATGACTGAAATGAATAATAATCGCAGTCTACTCTACCAATGCGTACATCGCGTAATTTATGAAACGATTGTCGTCGAAACGATTGAACAGAACGACACGTCGTTTCAAGTTTGCTTTACGTAACATCATCGTCGCATCGTTCAGCAGAACAATAGACTTGATGGTGAACTGTCCATGAACGGGAGAAAAGAATTGGAACAACATGCAAAAGTGTGAAAGGATGTTTACGGAAATGAAACATCATGAAGCATAACATGAGAATTTTTATTGTTAATATTCGAGTTGTAAAAAAGGATTCAATGAATGCAATTTTTACTGCATTTCGTTTCTGATTGCATTACTGTATGCCATTATAAAACAAAATTCATTTAAAATTCTAAAAAAGTTAATTCTCCACTAAAACACTTCATCGTAAATTTATTTGTTCATATTGTTGAGCGCGCTCACTACATCCGGATGAAACGTATTCATCTATAATGAAAAATGTCCACATGGTCATTTGCAATACAACCGAAGGGATCCACCTTTTTCTAGTACCTAATATTTTTATTTTATTTTATAACATTTGGTTTTTATATTCATTGTCTAATTACGTTATATTGCATGACAAATATGGAAAATTGTGTATTGTGTAAACTATTAAAAAAATTGAAGCTGTTATCTTCTACAGGCAGTAATGAGAAACTTGTTGGCCATTTTTTAAAACATAATAAATAATAATTATCTTTGAAATTATAATCGGTAACAAAAATATTATTTAAGTTTCGTATTATAACAATACCCAGCAGACACCATCTGTTATCCAGAGAGCTTTTAATAACCGGAGCATATATAATTCTACCTGGCTTTGAGCATCAAAGTTGTTAGAACTTAGAACAGATCGTGGGGAGCAGCTTGAGACATGATCTCACTGCTATGGGAGAAACAACGCTAAGAAATTGTAAGGCATGAGAATCTGACATAAGTGACATTGTTCTAAATGATTTTGTGGTATGGGTGGTGCCAAATCGCGTTTTTTCATTCCCCCACATTTGGCGCAGTACCAATATCTTCTACAATTCGCAAAGTGTTTTACAAAGACAGCGTACATGCATGTATCGAATTTTGCAACTAGGACTGCAACAGGTACCAAGTTATATAATATGTCTGAATATTAATAATATGTCATTTATTCAGTCTATTTTGCCAAATCACCATGGATGGACATAGTGCTCAATAACACGTGCAAATTATACTATTGTTTTATCAAATGGGTGGCCCATTTCAAGATGAATGGGTACGTAAACAAACAAAACTGTCCAATTTGGGACGAAACCAATCCAATTCCAAGAGCGTGTAGTGTTTAGTGCGCATTTTAGGCTGGGTGCGTAATATGTTCATTAACGACTTCCGGTTTCAGCAGCTTGGTGCTACATGCCACAAATCTCACGCCATATTGGAAATTTTGAACGATCGATTCGCGTGGAGGAGATGTGAACTGGCCACCGCGAGCCATGAAACACAGCGGGCCTCAAAGCCAACATTACCCATTGTTATTTTCAGGGTTGTGCAGGGTTTTTGACAGGCGTAAAAATTAGCTGACACTTCTCAGTGCGAACTAGTGGGCAGTAGTGCCAGCCACGTCAAACAAACCTAATATCTCGCACCCGAAGGAGGTTTCTGCGTATCCCAATATCTAGAGGATATAGAGCACACAAACTTCAAAGCGCTAGGTACTCGGTTTCTGTGAGGAGATTAAGTGTTTTTATAAGGAAATTTGTAGTTTGCTGCAGTTGGTTCCCTGGGGTCGCAATGGGTGCTGTATCAGGCCTTATTATCTCATACCCCTTTTTATCTAACCTAACCTAACCCAAGGCTTCAAAATCGGGTACCTACCTAAATAGTTTTTGGACATTATCCTGTACGATTTGGATACATATGATTTTTTGAAGTCAGTTAGTATAACGGCCGTTTTAATTAAATTCTTAAAACTGCTTAGGAACATTTTTATATTTTTATATAAAAATATGTTTACATAATATGTAGGCCATTAACAGAATTAATTGCAGATGTAAGTACATAATGTATTATTAATTATTATTGTAGGTATATACATGTAGAAAAGAATTATATCAAAAATTAAAACTGTGAAATGTTTCCCAGTGCATATTAGGTCTGTATGATTCGAAATACGAATTAAAATCACAAAAGTTATCTAACTTGTCTAATTCCTTATAGTACCTAGGTACATACATAATATCTAACTATTAGTAATCACCGCGACACATTTTTTATGAAAACACGTGTGTTTATCTTTTCCTATATGTTTAGATAAAGCGAATATACCAGGCATTTTACCTTCTTTGGGTAAAAAAAAAAGCAAAGGTATCATGCGCTGCAGAAATACATTTTGTAGTAATAAAGTTTGTTCGTGCCTTTGATATGAACGCCTACATACCTACACAGTGGCTAAAATGTGACAATATAAGCGCAGGGTTGATGGGAGTGGCGAATATTTTGTACCTGTCAAATAAACTCTACCTTTATCTACCTAATCGAGTAGGTAGTTTTATTTTATATTAGATATCAATAGCGTTTCTAAGATTCCTATGTTGTTTCCTGTCTCTTGTTCATTCACCGTATTGCTCATTCGTATTTACAAATTGCCAACAAGTAGGTTTCGGAAAAACGAATATTTATAATACATACACACACTTTTTTTTATTTACAAATTAAAAATCTATCTATATCTGACGGGATTAAATATTTAAAAAACAGTACTAAACCTTATCAGTGCATCGATATTGATAACTGCTCTATTGGATTTATAATAGATACAAAAAAAAAAAAAAAAAACAATCCTACCAGTTTAAATGCATTGATAAGATTTTGTTCTCTTCCAATTTTTCCTAATGATCGGCATGACCTAGTTTTGTATTTGGCCAATGGTTGTGTACATAATTATGTAGGTATTCCAAAAAAAAAATCTTTAAAATATGATTTACATGCACAGGCCCACCGAAGAAATTCAATGACCTCAATCTTCTTGTCTACTTACGTTTTGTTATCATTATTGTTTTTGTGTGTGGATCTATGTAAATTATCGATGAGTCAGTCCCACTCAGTCCATTGGCACTTATGCAGTTTTGGCTATTTTGTTTCAGTTAAAATGGTGACTCTTCAAATGTGTAGGCAGGTTGCACACACACCCTTTTCAGAAATATTCTGGGGCAAATTTTTCCGCGATAATACGTTAATATTTTATTAATTTGTCTAGAAAATCACGGAGCGAAAGTTAGCGCAAACCCAATTCATTTTTAACTTGAATTATGACTCAATTAAATACTTGACTACACCCTGTAAGTGGAACTTTGTTATTGCAAAAAGAAGTAAATCTTTTGATTTCACACTGGATTCGTTGCACTTATAATAGGTAATTTTTATTTCTTTCAGAAATTCAATTATGTACGAATGATTTTTATTTATGGATATAGAAGGATTATTACGAGAAAAACGTACAAGAATATTGGTTATTGGTGGAAAACATAAAAAGGAACAAGTACGAGAAAAAACTGATCAGCGAAAAAAATTGCACTTAGACTAGAAAAATGATAGTCACTAAAACAAAACAATTGTTGTTGGTGTATTTCGCAAATTTGTTATTAGTTTTATTTTTCTGTTCAGGGACTTTTAAATATAATTTTTTTATTAATTATTTAAGTGAGCAGAAATCGTCACACACCCAACTCCGACAACGCCATTTTACTTTATGACAGATGTTAAAAGAACTGTTACCTAGATACAGAAAATAGAAGGTGCAACGGATATATTAAATTTTTGGATTCCATGACGTCAGTGCGCCCGGTAATTGTTTGTTTTTGACTGATACCAATTCACAATAGGCGTTGAGCTTTTAACACTCATAAGAAAGCATTAAAGCATTGTATACACGCAGTTCACGGAAAATCTAACTTTTCATACAAATATTTCACCGCGAACGAAAATTTCAATTCTCGATCTGTGAATTGATCCCAAGTAACAATTTGACTTCTGTAGGTTCAGATTTGCAATTTCTGTAGGCAAGAACTTCGGTAGAACTTCTATAGTACATAGAAGAACAATTTGGGAGTAATCGCTTCGGAAAATAACTTCTGTAAGACCTTTGCGAAGTATATTCACAGGCCTTATAGGGCAATAAGTTTCGGAAAGATCTCTATTGGACCTGTGAAAATGTGTGATGAGATGTGTGGAAAGTAAATTGTTTCGGTAAAGCTTGTGGTTGAAAGCGCTTTCGAGGAGCTTCCTTAAAGCTTCCGACCGCAGGCATTTGGCGTTTTTCCTTTTTAAGCCTGGTACGCTGTTCGAGTGAAATGAAATTTTTCATACAAATTTTTCACTGCGAAATGTCAAAATGAACTTTTCAAGTGAAAATTTCACCAGGCAGTACGCTGTTGAAGTGAAAAGTAATTGTTCAAAAAGTGATATGTAGAGGGCGTTACTTGCTATTTCACTTGGCTTTTATTGTCCGTCGCATTAAATTTTTGACATTTCGGCGTGAAAATTTCACTTTCAATTTCACAGCAATTTCTTGGAGAGGAGTGAAAATTTCACTTCACTTGAACAGCGTACCAGCCTTTAGTTCAGAGCAGAACCGGAACTGTTATACAAAAAGTTCGTGTTTCTTTTTTAGCCCAGAGACTTCAGAGCTCAAATTTGTGTAATTTGTGTTCAGAGCACGATCAGAGCGTGCTTGTGCTTGAACCTGGATGTTCTGGCACAGAAGGTAAACAAATTAAGGCTGGTACGCTATTCGAGTGTTCATACAAATTTTTCACTGCGAAATGTCAAAATGAACTTTTCACGTGAAGATTTATCTAGGCATATACGCTGCTAAAGTGAATAGTTTTGACATTTCGGCGTGAAAATTTCACTTCACTTGAACAGCGTACCAGCCTTTAGCTTATCCATTTTAATTATTATTTTTAATTTTTTGATTGATGAAAACTTCCTGGCCGAATAAAGGCTTCGCCAAACAGAACGCGTTTTTAACGCCGCGGTGAGATTAATTTACGCAGCGGTAAGATTATTTTGACGCTACGTTCTAACCGCCGCGTTAGATGAGGTCAAACAGAAAGCTCTTATTAATGTACATGACTTTCGGTTTTCATTTTCAATCAAAATGTCAAGCAGCTCGGAGGAAGAATTATTATAATTCCCGAAAAAGAAAAAGGATTTGGGTGCACGAAATTTACAAAAAGATAAATTCTTTTGATATTGCCTCCCATATCCTAGCCTTTAAAACTGCATTTGTATACGATTCATCACACATAAAGTACAAAAATGGGTAAATTCGTTCAAACACATTCGATTAATTTTTTCGATTTTTGGGATACAAAATCATGAAAAATTATTTCAAACGCGCCGTATCATAAAATAATCTGTAATTTTTCACAACCCCGCTGGAGGCAAAATAGCCTCAATAGCGCCTTACCGAAGTCAAAATGCTGCTGCCAAAACACTAACACTTGGGATAAATACCTACAGTACGCTCGGTTTCTCAACCATGGTAAATATTGTAAATTTTCCGTTCTATACCCACCGTGACTTCACCATAAATCTAATAAAATAAAGGTAAGATTAGACGGTATGCCAAGTGGTCATAAAATGCCAATTTCTGACAGTTCTCATGTCAAAATATGGTCATACAATGTAATGGGCATATCTCATATGACCTAATGACCTAAATGCCACATATGACCAGGCTGATTCTGACAGATAAAAATGCCAAAATAGCATATAGTGTAATGGGACAATAAGCACGAATGCCAGCATAAAGCCATATATGCCCATATGCACTTTATTGAAATTTCGTTGTGGCATTTCTGGCATTTTTGAATTATTTTGTTGTCATCGCTGTTTGAGAGACTTGAGAGTTGAGAGTTCGTGCACTTGGGTTTATTTTAATTTTCTTTCTCTTTGTTTTTGTCAATATTGAAAATATAATTTGTGTAGATGTAGATTATTGTATTCTGTAGCTATTGTCTTAACTTTGTAATTTGTTTAATTTCAATTAGTGGTCTGTCCTTTTCCAGTAATTGTGGTTATTTATACTTTTTCCTGTTGTGAAATTTACCTAGTTTGTGTAGAAATTGTTTGCTATCTATTTGTTTTGTGCTAGTTATTTGTATTTTTGTTAATATTCGTAATGTGGTTTCATTGGTTTGATGGCTTATTTCACTTGGTGTATATTTTGTTTGTTCTTTTACCCTTTTTAGTTCTTTTGTGTGTTTCCCTTTTTTTGTTTTGTACATCCTTCATGTCTTTGGGGAGCTTAAGCGAAGCGGCTAACGATGCCAATATTATGGAGGAAGCAAAAGCTGTCAGGGAGAGACCTACAAAGCAGGTTAAAGGCGAATGGTCAGACGATCTCATCCGCAAATTAATTATATAATTATTATACAATGCAATGCAATCAATTTCGAGCAATAAAACACCTTACCTATTATTTTACTACCAGAAAACTTTAAAATTCAAATTTTTACTTTATTTTTCTATACAGCATTACCCTACTACAACATTTTGTACCTAATAAATAACAAATGCCTTAAATGACCATCAAGTCAAATATGACCATATTGGTAATTATGGTCATATAGTCTGATATACAGTTTTAATAATCCTGGCATTTTGGTCATTTGACAGCTAATCTGGTCATTTGCCTGTTGGCATTCATATGCTCAATTGGCATACAGTCTAATCTTAGCTTAAGAGTTGAATTACCATTATTGTTTTTAAATTGAAAATTAGCAGGCTGGATAAATTGAAATTATTATTATTATCAAAACTAATTGACAAACACATTTATTTATCACAAAATATTAGTTCTGTTCCCTTACTTTTTGTCCAATTTCGGCAAAATGTCAGATATCAAGTCTTACATGACTTTTGTTGAAAACATAAATGCGAGAAAGAAAAAAAGAAATCGGATTCAGTTTAATATATTTTTTTCCGATTTATCCATTTTTAATAACAAATTTTAGCACTAAATAAACCAAACTGAAATAAACAGCCAATTCAAATTGAATTTTGAGAGTTATAACAAACTAGTGTGATTCTCAGAAATGTCAAGTAGTGTTCGTGTTAGGCCACGGATTAAAACAAGCTCCTCATTTGTTTTAATGAGTTTGAATGTTTTATTTCTGAAATAGAATTATTTTTACAGAAAGAAAATTTAGTTATAATATATGCTTACAATTACTTGTGGCCTCTTAGGTTAAATTTACACGAATGATCAAAAGGGCAAATTGAGAAATATAATTTTGACGTTTGTCTTGGTTTTGTTTACACAGGGCTGTTATACGTTATATGGTTTGGCTCGAAATCTTTGTGGTGAGCTTACATTTGTTTTGTGGCAGAACAGCATTCGAAACATCCCGCCCACCGTGAATCGGCTCAGTCGAGGATTCACCAACATCCAACTTGGCGAGCTTTGAGCTAGGTCTCTTCATTACCCCCGACGACGTCTGCACAGTTGCTGTTCGCACTTGACCATCCCGTCCCGGGAACACTTTAAGGGTTCTCCCCCGCCGCCAGCAGCTCCGAGCCATGTCCGAGTCGCAGATGATCACTAGGTCCCCAACGGCCAGAGGAGCTACTCTTGCATACCATTTGGTTCGTCGAGTTAAATCGGGCAAATATTCGGCTATCCATCGGTGCCAGAAAGGATTCTTCAAGGCTTGTGCGATCCTCCATTGCTTTCTGAGGCAGAGTGACCCCTCTATTTCAGTCCCTGGAGTTTGGGTGGAGTTGGCACATCCTAGGATGAAGTGGTTGGGCGTGAGCGGTTCTTCCTCTTCAGATGTCAGCGGCAGATGAGTCAATGGTCGCGAGTTGACTATATTTTCGGCTTCGATTATAACGCTTCGTAGAGTATCTTCTTTGGGAACGGTTTCTTTTAAGGTTACGCGGAGCACTCGTTTCACGGACCTCACCAGTCTCTCCCAACATCCACCAGCGCTCGGGTTCGATGGGCAGTTAAACATCCACTGGATTCCTCTTGACGATAGGTGGGTCTGGATAGCGTCTTGGTCGAACATGTCCACTTTCTCTTTCAGCTCCTTTTCTGCACCGACAAAATTCGTCCCGTTGTCGCTGCGGATTCGTACAGGTACACCTCTCCTATTCACGAAGTTTCGCAGGCAGATCAGGAATCCATCTGTAGAAAGGTCCGTTGCCACCTCCAGATGAATCGCACGAATGGTTAGACATGTGAAGAGGGCTATCCAGCGTTTTTCCCTTCGCCTTCCGATAGTTACCAGGTAGGGCCCCATGTAGTCCACTCCCGTAAACGTAAATGGCCGGACAAATGGAGTTAGACGATCTGTTGGGAGTTGACCCATTTGTGGCGTCGTAGGTTTTGCGGCCAGGACTTTGCAGTATTGGCACTCCCGTGCTATGGTCTTAGCGAGTCCTCTCATGTGCGGGATCCAGAAATGACGGCGCGCCTCAGACACGACAGTCTCGATATTTTGGTGATGGAAACGCTGATGAATATGTCTTAGGATAAGCTTTGACAGCCAACAATCTTTCGGCAGTATTATCGGTCTTCTTGTTTCCAACGGAATACACACCGCGGAATCGATTCGTCCAGACAATCTAATAACATCGTTTTCGTCTAAGCAAGGAGTTAGTCGATATAGGTTGCTTGATTTTTCGATCTGCTGCCCCAGTTTCAAAGTCGTATAGTCCTCGGTATAGTGCTGCCTTTGCACCATACGGCATAAGACTATTTCAGCATACTTTAGCTCGGCAACGTACAGTGATTTGCCTTTCAATCGATGACTACTACGCCAGCGCAGCACCCAAGCGACAACCCGTTTCAACTTTAAGAAACAAGAAAATCTATTTATATCGATTCCAAAACTACTTACATGAAATATCTCATGTCTACAGTGCACACGAATTTCGTCATCAGCTGGTTGGTTTGTGCTGGTTTCATCATCCGGATGCATGGGCCATTCTTTTTCGTCCGCTAACAAGAACTCTGGACCGGTTATCCATCTTCCTCCTGGTTGGTATCTTGTCAGGTATTTGGCTCGTGTAGCTAAATCGGCAACATTTATTTTGGTGGGAACCCAGCGCCACTCGCTTACTTTCGACAGCTCTGAAATTTCAGCTATTCGATGGCCGACGAATGGCTTGTACCGTCGAGGATCGTCTGACTTGATCCAGGATAACGCTGTTTTGGAATCACTCCAGAAGGTGCAATTGGCGGCTTGCATATTGTGGGACTGAATAATCCTTCGGCGTAGTCGCGCTCCCAGAACTGCGGCTTGGAGCTCGAGACGCGGAATCGATGTAAGTTTGAAGGGGGCACATCTTGTTTTACCTGCTACAAATGCAACGACTATAGCCCCAGTCTGATGAACGATTCTCCAAAACCCCACCGCAGCAAACGCCTCCTCGCTAGCGTCTACGAAGATATGTAGTTGGATATTGGCGGCCGTTGACACTTGAGATGCATAGCAGCGTGGCACACGAACTTTTTCAACTGCTTTCAGCATCATGATCCATTGTTTCCATCTCTGTTGCATCCCAGACGGTATCTCTTCATCCCATGCGGTGCTTATCTTCCATAGCGACTGTAGCATCAGCTTTCCATGGATTGCGAAATCGGCCAACAATCCAAAAGGGTCGAAGATGGACATCAGTATACTCAGGCACTCTCTTTTGGTGGGAAAGCGATCCCCGTTTATAATGTTTAGACTAGTGCGGTGGAAATTGAGACGGAATGTAAACACATCATCAACCGGGATCCAGTGCATACCAAGAATCTTCTCTGATTTGTTCTCGATATCCATATTGGCGACGGTCTCTAGTGCACACTGCTTTTCCTGTAGACTCTTTATCAGCTTGGATGAGTTTGACGAAAATTTGCACAGCTGGAAACCTCCACTATGGTGAATTCGGATGACGTCGGACGTTACTGCTAAGGCTTCCTCCTCATCTTCGAAACTGCACACCAGATCATCAACATAATGATGTTCCCTTATAATTTTGACGGCTTGAGGGAATTCATTGGCGAATTGTTGAGCATTGTGATTCTTGACGTACTCGGCAGAGCAAGGTGAGCAAGTGGCACCAAAAACCATTACCTGCATCACATAGGTGTTTAAAGTATCAGGGTTGTCCGTCCACTGCCACAAAAACCTTTGTGCATCCTGATCCTCTTTCCTGATGGTGATTTGGTGGAACATCTCACGAATGTCAGCACACACTCCGACGGGCTTCTCTCGGAATTTGTGCAGAACGGCTAGTAGATCTTGGCATTGTTCTGGACCCTTTAGCAGTAGCGAATTCAGCGATATCCCATTTACCTTGGCCGCAGCGTCAAACACCAATCGCAGCTTACCGCCTTTATGTGAGTTACGTATACAAAAATGCGGAAGGTACCATGTCCGCGGTCCTTTCGCCTTGGCTTCGTCGGCTGACAGTAAGCGGGCGTAACCTTTGGCAACGTAATCCCTGATGATTTTCTCGTAATCAGCAGCGTACGAGGAATCCTTCAGCATGGTGCGTTTGACAGATGCTAGACGTTTCTTTGCCATAGGCAGGCTATCAGGCAAAACAATGTAGTCTTCCTTCCAGAGAAGTCCGGTCTCGAAACGGTTATGTAGTTTTACGGTAGTATCTTGTAGTAATTTTCTGGCTCTCCTATTATCTGAAGAGTCCTTCGGCAAAAATGATGAACTAACGTCCACGCTGTCCAATGAGAAGTAGTCGTGTACCAATTGTGATAGCTTATCGTTGTCGTCTTCATAAATGTGGTTAACGGATTCCTCATCGTTACTATCGGATCCTCCGTAAACCACCCAGCCTAGCAAGGTTTGCACTGCTACAGGCCCTTCAGTATCACACAGCACTGTTTTACCCCCCATTATCAACCGCCAGTTGTCAAGGCCTA
The DNA here is from genome assembly GCA_936431705.1 of Cheilosia pagana. NCBI lineage: Eukaryota > Metazoa > Arthropoda > Insecta > Diptera > Syrphidae > Cheilosia > Cheilosia pagana. Next base: position 58,874,428 of record OW386166.1, on the reverse strand, counting down.
TTAAAATTTGTGGCACAGCATTTTTGTATCCGCAGATAGGGAGAGATTTAACGTCATCGCCGCATTTTAATTTGTTGACGTCCATCGTTTGCATTGGTAACGAAAGATCTTTATATGTACGTACCTTTTTCATCTCATAGCGCTTACTTCCCTCTTCGATTCCACTTATCTCCAAGGTGACCGAACTCGACGGCTGGGAAGTTCTGTTCTTTCCGATCCAGGTAAGTGACATTGTTTGACTTCTTCCCGTTAGTCCCAGTTGTGAAGCGATGCTGTCGTTCATGATTGTCACCGATGATCCATCATCTAAGAGTGCAAAAGTACTTACAGTAGCTTTTGGCCCGTACAACTTTACCGGTAGCACTCTAAAAAGGACTTTAGTGATGGTGGTGGCATGTGCATGTAAATTGGGTTCCTGCCCTGGTTCTTGATGTTCCTTCTCGATTAATTTCGCTGACGAAGAAGATTCTGCTTCTGGCTGTCGCATTTCATGGAGCAGACGATGATGATATCGCCCGCATTGATCTTCTTCGCAACGCTTTTTAGAACGGCACGATGAAACAATATGTCCTGACACTAGACATGAAAAGCATATACGCTTCTCCTTTACTAACTTCCAGCGATCGGCCGTATTTTTCTTGAGAAACGCAGTACACTGAGATAGACTATGCCCTTTTGTACACAATGCACATTGCTTTGGTGTTTTAACTGGAACTGATGATGCAACACTTTTCTCTACGGCATGAAAAAGTGTACCTTTCTCTTGACGACTACCTTTTGATGTTTTGCTACACACTGGATACGGAGAACATAATGCTACACTGGCAAATTTTGCGTACTCCTGCAGCCAAGCACTAAAATCTCGTACGCTGGGGTATGGTTGAATATTGTACGAGAATTGTGCCCATTCTAGTCTCTTTGGCATTGGTAACTTCGAGACCAGTTCCTCCAGGAGCATTGGGTTTGCAAGGTGTTGTTGACTTCTTGTCGATTCCATTAGAGTACACAAGTTTTGTACCTTTGTGGCAAAAGGCACAACCATATCTATACGGTTTTCAGGAATTGTAGGTAATAACCTCACTTTTGAGAGTTGGCTTCTGATGAGATGTTCGGGGCGGCCAAAACGGAATTGCAGCTGTTCAATCACAACTGGTACATTGCTGGGATGGATCAAAATGGTTTCAACTGCTTCTCTAGCAGCTCCTTTAAGGCTTTTATCCAGTCGAATCATGTTCTCCAATTGTGTGTACTCATAGGCAGCGGTGGACTCGTTGAATGAGGCGATAAACATCGGCCATTCCTCTGGTACGCCATTAAATACTGGCAAATCGTACAAATTTGGTCTATGTGATCGTGTTGACGGATGTGACACTGGATAAAATTGGCATGGCATAGGCTGTGGTGCTGTGTAGACCTGATTTGACATTAGCTGGCTTGCTCCGGATATTTGACTCGTTCTCGTCTGGGCAGCTGTTGAGTGAGTGTGGCTGCTAATTGTCCCTGCAGTTGGTGTGTACGAATACGAAAAACTTGTAGTTGGCTGAACGGTAGTTGCGGTTACATACGATGGAGTAATTCGTGGATATTGGCTTCTCTCCCACTGAGAGGTGTTGGCATAATTTCCTTGTGCTTGGATTTCTACTGAAGGTTGGCTGGAATCAGATCTGGAAAGTGTTCCCTGTAGGCTTGATCGCTCCCTATTACTGGCATTTACTTGTGACATCAAGTTGGCGAACTGTGATTTAAGATCAGATAACTGTGCAGACAAAATTGCATTGGCCGTTTCCAGACATTTCACCCTATTGTTATCGGCATCAAACAACTGTGGCTGGTGATCGACGGCAGTCGAAGGCTGTGAAAGGGCTGCGGCGGCGCTTGTAATGGCGGTATTTGACAACTGGTTTGGAACAGGGGCTGCTTCGAACAAGTTAATACCATTTTCTGCGGCGGCAGAATTTGTGACTGAATTTGGCGGCTGGTTGCCAATAGAAACTATATTTGCCACATTCATATAAGAAGCAGCACCCGTACCAACGGTGTCAAGCAGACGGCTGTTACCAGACTCTGAACTAGATGTATCGTAGTCGCCGAACTTGGCTGGCGGGATACCTTTTGTTGAACGTTCACTTCTTCTAGATGTTTGATTAGTTTGCTGTTGCATGTCTTCCATTTGATTTAACTGGTGTCCGTTAAGTTCTGGCTGTAGATTTTCCAAGTCGGCAGACGAGACTCGGTTATTTAACGGAACCGCCATCTTACCGCTTGGCGGCGGTGAATGAAGTACCATGGATCGATAAATTACAGCAAGTAGTTAAATAAAATTTTGTTCGTGTTAGGCCACGGATTAAAACAAGCTCCTCATTTGTTTTAATGAGTTTGAATGTTTTATTTCTGAAATAGAATTATTTTTACAGAAAGAAAATTTAGTTATAATATATGCTTACAATTACTTGTGGCCTCTTAGGTTAAATTTACACGAATGATCAAAAGGGCAAATTGAGAAATATAATTTTGACGTTTGTCTTGGTTTTGTTTACACAGGGCTGTTATACGTTATATGGTTTGGCTCGAAATCTTTGTGGTGAGCTTACATTTGTTTTGTGGCAGAACAGCATTCGCAACAAGTAGGACGTACCTAATTGTTGTAATTGCCAAAAAATTTGTATAACTTCAATAATAATTTACTTTAATTTTAAAATTAACAAAAAAATTAATACATCGGCCGCGTTCATCTGCCCGCTCGACGTCTAGCACAAAATATACCAGATAAAGGTACGCTCGCGTTAGAACCCTAGCGCCAGCGGCAAGCTTTGCAAATGTTTGAACGATTTTCCTTTGACAGGGATAGATAAAAATAAAGAAGATTCCCCGAAAGGGATAATTCACAAAAAGTGCTAGACGTCTAGCGTCAATTATGAAATGAAATTTTTTTATATGAGTTCTCATAAAAAAATACAATAAAGTCGTTCGATTGGTTTCTCTCGGATATTCACTCATTCTGCAATCCAATGGAACAAGAAAACTGCTTATGGTTGAATCCAACTGTATCGTTGAAATGACAAGAAAATAGTCAGCTGGCTTGTACAAAATACATAAATTACACATGTGTGAGTGCTTCTTGAGTGGATTCTGATTTCAAATCGAGAAGCAAATGGGGACGTTCAAGTATCTAGTTTAGTAAGTCTGACAGCTGACTGACTTTGTTTTGATTAGCCTAGATCGGTCACATGGGCAGCTGTGTCAGTTGAAGTTTATGCAGGGGTATCCGACGAATCTAGTCAGGAAATTTGTGACTGAGTACTAAGTTGACAGTTGGTATATGTGGCTGACCTAGGAAAAGTGACGTTCCCTAGTTCTAGTTTTTGCGTTTAGGTTACATCTACTCCAGACCAATTTAGTCGATTTAAGATAACTAAGTTTTTGAATGTGGCCAATTTCTCTTCTCAGAATCACCAGAAGAGTATTTTTTGTGCCAATGGAACAGTTTCAGAAGTGATTTTTTCGATTCCGTACTCTCCTGGGCGCTTCTTTTTGTCCAATAGAAAACGCCATAAGAAAAATTATAGTTGGCGTTTAATTGAAATGTCTAAATCGATAAGTGAAATCAGCGAATAAAAAGTAATGAGAAATTGTAGAATTCGTTAAGGGAAAAAAGCGCTATAGAAAAATAGTCGCCCAAGATAAAAAGTCTTCAAACTTATGGCCCAATTAATATTTAGTTATCATAGCAAATTTGATGAATTTATACCAATAGCATACCTCAATTTATGATAAACATGCGAATCTGGTAAGCCTGTTGGAAAGCAATGAAGTCAGCATAATGAGGTGAGTTTTAAAATTTTATGGGAAAACAGCCGGCCGCCTCTCCACTGGAAATCAATAAAAACAAAAATTGCTCATCTATGTAAAAGTCATAACTGGTCTACTAAACGTCACATCTCACATTGGTTCCTTTTCTTGCGCCACTTTGCGGCTTTTTTGTAGCAATTATTGTGCAAGATGCAGAGAGTAAATTAAATTAATAGTTTTATTTATAAGTTTATTATGTTTATTGTCAATTACAGGGTATTGACTCCTACTTCAGTAAAAAGGTTGCTGTTTCGCAGTCCTCGCAACCAGTTTCAAACAAAAGAAAAGTTCCTACAATATCCAGCGATGAAGAAGACTGTCCCACCAAACGATCCTCATGTAATTCAAGTAAAAAAACAAAAGTTTCAAAGGATCCGATACCATCCAAGTTGAAAAGGTCTCCTATAGCCACCCAGAAATGTTTGAAGCCAGTCGACATTACATCTATGTTTGCTGGCGAGGCAACGCGCGAAGATAACAAGAGGTCCAAGCTTATAGATACAGCTGCTTCAAGAGACGAAATTGACAAGCATACAGTATTAAGCAAAACACCTACCAAAAATAAAAGTGAACCTGTAGAACCATCTCGCAAAAGCTCCCGTACCCCTAACAAATCAACCTCTTTAAATGAAAATGTGAACGGGTCTGCTACAAAAATTCCAAAGAAATCATACATTTCGGATGTAGTCATGGATATTGCAAAGCCTGAAGAAGCAGAAAAACAGTCGCTCCATAAAACTGATCAAATCAAAACTGAAATTAATAAAACTCCACAGTCAAAAAAATTAAAGTCTGTCAAACAGCAAAAGTCATTTACCGAGGAAGCATTTGAATCTAAAGAAGACAAAAGAACGGATTTGGAAACTAGTAAGTGAATTTGTTGCTTATAAAATATTCATTCCAACAGTGATGAATTGCAGGTATTCTGTCGGATGAGGAACGATTTGAGCGTAAGCGAGCATCAGCCGTCTTGTACCAAAAGTTTAAAAACAGACAAGCTGTTATTAATCCAGGAAGCAAAGAGATTCCAAAGGTTAGATTTAGCTGTAACACTCGTTTTTCTTTTATACTAGCTGCTGCCGCGCTACTCTACCAGCGATTGTAAATGTGCCTACTGCATTTATTCAAAAAAAATTGTATTAAGTTTATGAAAGCACGTAACCTAATCGTTAAATCGACATCATTTTTTGTTTGCTCCATACACATACACATACAGGCCGTTTAGTTGAATCGATCAATTCAATATTGGTATCTGCTATGGCGGCATTGCTACATTTATTCGACACTGTAAATAAGCTTGATATGTTTACCACAATTTACACGCAGTGCTTGAAAATTTAACTGTCAATCGATGTATTATAATTATGTGAATGGACTAAACACAATAAAAGTTGTTATGCTGCAGTTACATTTGGGGACGATTTACAAAAAAGTACCTCGATAGAATACAAAACTTTTCCATGAAAGTAAATTATGTGTACCAACTTGTATTGTGATCAGTCAAACGGTGTCAAAGTCTTTTAATTTCAAACAGATATAACATATCCATTTTTATATCCATAAATATATGAATATTATGTATTTTAATTACGATATTTTTATTTTTTCTAGGGAAAACCAAACTGCTTAGCAGGACTTTCATTCCTTGTTACTGGGGTTCTGGAATCGATTGAGAGAGATGAAGCGAATTCCGTAATTAAAGAGCTGGGTGGAAAAGTCAGTACGACTGTAGGCAAAAGATTAAACTACCTAATTGTTGGCGAGGACTCTGGACCAAAAAAACTTGCTGATGCTGAATCATTTGGAATTCCTATTTTGAGCGTTGATGGATTTTTCGATTTGATAAGGGAAAAATCGAGTGGGCCAGTAAAGATTGAGCCAGATAAAAAAATTATTGAAAACAAAACTCCTCAGAAAAAGAAAACTCCCACCAACCAAAAGCAAAATGCTGCTGCATTCACTACGACTAAGTTTAAGCAAGAAAGAAATGAAGTAAAATCAGAACAAGAGGAAACTAAAACTTGTCAAGTTAAATTGGAAGCAGGCGAAACTGAAACTATATGCCAAATTAAAGAAGAACTTGGCAAAACAGTTGATGATAAGAACATTGCATGGGTGGACAAGTATAAGCCAATATCTGTCAAACAAATAATAGGCCAACAGGGCCCTGCAAGCAATTGTACAAAGTAAGTAGATGCTTTGATTTTTAAATAAGATTTAATTGTACCTATGTAAGGGACATTTCAAATAGATGATTCATTATTTATTTGAAATGTCGATGGCGCTGTAGTCCGGACGAACAATAAGATATCCTTCCAATCCAACCTTTTTTTGGACTAAGAATCTTCTCCGCCATATAATAAGATGAAGCTTTTAAAGTCTTATGGAACGCGCCTTCTGAGTTGTTCTGACAAAAGCTTTCTTTTTAATTGGAAAGATCTGCTGTCGTATAAATATTTGGTATGAACATATGAAAATGTGTTTAACGTTTACGTTAAAGAAGTCAGTTACTGTGAACGCATTATATTCGACTGATAAAGAAAACTAACTTCTTTAGGTACCATTCTAAGATGAACCATATGCACAACGGACAAGATCTATAGTCTTTTACTGTACAGAGGCACAGTTGAATGTTGAATCCTAAGAACCATATGCACAATTAATACAAGTATAGTTCGATAACATATATTTAGTAAAATTCTTAAATCGTATCACCAAGCAGATTTAGTCTTATCATCGTTAATAAATAGAATACAATAGATAGAATTGAGTTCGGTGTATAAGTTGATTTAAATTTGAATCACGTAAATGTCAAACTACATAATAAACTTTCCTAGAATGCGGTCAAATTTTTGCAGCTGGGTGCGCCCTTTTTTAAGAAAATACAAAATTGTACATAATTAATTTTTTTCTTCAGATTATTGAATTGGTTAACCAAATGGCATACGAATCAAAGCGGGTCGAAAAAATTACAAAAACCAAATCCTTGGGCCAAAAGCGACGATGGTAGCTATTTTAAAGCAGCCCTTCTATCAGGCCCACCAGGAGTTGGTAAAGAAAATAGTGATTCCACATTTGAAACTTTTTAATGACAACTATTTTAGGCAAAACTACAACCGCTACGCTTGTTTGCAAGGAATTGGGCTTTGATGTTGTGGAGTTTAATGCGTCAGATACACGCAGCAAACGTCTGCTTAAAGAAGAGGTCTCCGAGTTGTTGTCAAATAAATCCTTATATGGTTATTTCCATGGAAATATGCAAGTAGTATCAAAGAAGCATGTTCTAATAATGGACGAAGTTGACGGAATGGCAGGAAATGAAGACCGTGGCGGCATTCAGGAACTCATAGCACTTATTAAAGATTCACATGTACCAATTATTTGCATGTGTAATGATCGAAATCATCAGAAAATGCGTTCACTTGTAAACTATTGTTATGATCTGCGTTTTAATAGACCACGTTTGGAGCAAATTAAAGGTTTTGTTAGGAGCATTTGTTTTAAGGAGAAGATAAAGTTAAGTAACGAGAAAATTGACGAAATTATTCTGGCCACCAACAATGACATACGTCAATCGGTTAATCACATATGTTTGTTGAGTGCAGGACATGAAATAGCGTCAAAATCAAATAGCACAAAAACTGCACAGAAAGACATGAAAATGGTAACCAAGATAACAATACGTTAACCAACTAATTGACCTTTCTTTTACTTGTTAACAGGGTCCATGGGAGGTGGTGCGAAAAGTTTTCTCTGCTGATGATCACAAAAACATGTCGCTAGCGGATAAAGCGGATCTATTCTTTCATGACTATAGCATGGCTCCCCTTTTTGTCCAACAAAACTATCTAATAGTATCTCCAAGTGGATTAAAGTCAGTATTACAGGTGAAAATGTGAAATGTTTTAAATAAAAAATATTCTTTCAGATCAGAAGTGACTAAAAAAGTTGCTATGACAGCTGATGCCTTGAGCTTAGGCGATTTGGTTGACCGGCGCATACGATCAAACTCAGCATGGACCCTATTACCAGTACAAGCTGTTTTAAGTTCCGTCCTTCCAGGAGAATACATGGAGGGCCATTTTACAGGGCAAATAAATTTTCCTGGATGGTTGGGAAAATATTCGAGAACAAATAAACGAAGTAGATTGGCTCAAGAGATTCACGATCACACAAGAATACGAACATCTGGTTCTCGACTTTCTGTTCGTATGGATTATGCACCGTTTCTCCTATCAAGTATTGTACAACCATTAAAAGACAGCGGACTAGAAGGGGTCGAGAAAAGTTTGGCTGTGCTTCAAGAGTATCGCCTTTTGAGAGAAGATATAGATTCACTTATTGAATTGACTACCTGGCCAGGAAAAAAGAGTATAATGGAGGCGGTCGATGGGCGTGTCAAAGCTGCATTAACAAGAGCATACAATAAAGAAGTTCTCCCATATTCATATTCTGCTGTTACAGCTGTCAAAAAGAAAAAAATCGAAGCAGCTGAAAACGAAGATCTAATGGATATGATGGAAAATGAGGAAGGAGAACCGACAAAAGTCGATTCGGAGGAAGAAAATGATACTTTGGAGAATGATAATCTCATTAAGGTATGGTCCTATGCACTAAATTTTTTGTTTATATTCAAACAGTTTTCGATCTGAAATTATGCGAACACCGGTTTTCTTCAACAGCCCCCTGCAACCACTATTCGTTTCACTTTGGAGGGCAGTTTTCTTCACTGCGTCATGACATGAGGCTTCCTGTTTTTCTATGAGAGTGTGTTCCGTTTTGCTTCAGTAGTTGCCGGTTCCACTCTCTTCTCATACATGAGCTTTCACTTCTGAACCGAAAAGAGCGGCTGGTTCTGATACAGTGGTGTGGTATAATCTTTGGATATCGAGGGCTTCGCGTCTCTGTACTGCTGCCATCTGTGAAGTACAGGAACTTTGTTTAATTGCATCTGTCCATATTAAGCATCCATCCAGAAGGATCGCGTGCGTAATTGGCAGCCTTCGTTTGTTTTTTGTTGGTCGTTTGCAATAAGTCTGCTAATGAATGTACTCACTCTTGGAAGCGGATTTATTATGATTCGAGGAAGGTAGGTTAGGTTAGGTAAACGGATAGGTAGAACAAGGTGTTCCTTAAAATACTATACTTAGGTTTTCTTGGACCAATTGTGATGCCCCTTAGGGGTTAAGCGTTCGTGTTTTATCGGTTGTCTTCATCCTTTTCCTTCTTGTGGTTACCAGACGCAGTTCACCCATTCCGATGTCCTCAAAAACCTGTAGAGATCAGACAGTAAGACATGAGAAAGTTCATGTACGTTTTATAAATACATAATAGCTTCCAAGTGTTCTGTTGTGACCGAGATTTGGACAATGACAAAGGAAGTGATGCATGTCTTCGGGGACTTCTTCGTCTCCGTAGCGTCTACATAATGTCGTCAATTTTGGGATTAAGTTCCACTGTGTGGTTTCTTAGGAAGTTATGACCAGTTAGAGTCCATACTAACTGAGATAGCGATGACCTGTCAAACTGTGGTAGTTTATTGGCCTGGCCACTGTATGTTCTAGCCAAAGCTTCCGTGATATTTCACAGGTAGTAAGCTCTTTCCAACTGTTGTTGGTTTCATACTAAGATTGAATATTGGTAGCTTGATCGACTGAAGTGCTGTTCAATGCGGACTCATTGCCGGTTTTGTCTCTGTGTCCAGGGACCCAGCATAGATTCCTGGTGTGCTGCGATCAAAGAACCTTGAGCTCTTCGCGGAAAAGGTGAGCTAGTTTGGATTTTATTTCTTTTTTATATCCGCGTGGCTGTCAATGAAGATGGCGATATCGCTGCGAGGTATTTCCAACATTGACGCCATACGGGACGTTCAGCAATTGCGACAATCTCCGCTTGGAAGACACTACTGATATCGAGTAGTCTGATTAAGCAATGTATATATAATTCCTCCGAGAATATACCGGCACCGGTTCCACAGTTGCATCTCTGATATATATGTGTAGATGGATATTGATTTTCCTTTCGTGGGTTCTCGCAGGAGAATGGTCTGTCAAAGTCCAGATTGGGAGTCATATAGTCAAAAATGACAGCGTTTTCTACGTATTTATCTAAAATCTGTGCATGCCCAAAATTGCAGGGGTTCTTAGTGTAGGTTTGGCTGATCCTTAGGACACTTTTGGCAGCAGACTCTTCCATGTAAAGGTCAAGAGGTTTTAGATTGACAATTGCCTCCAGTCGCTGTAGGTGTGGTTCTAATTGCGCTGGTTGTCCATATACAAGCTATTCTTTGTATTTTGGTCATTGACTTGGATTAATTGGCTTGCCACCAGACTGCGCTGCCATGTGTGAGTATTGGCCACACGATCGCTGTGTAGATATATACACAAGACAATTTTGGGATTTGGTCCCCAACTCCTGTCAAAGATGCGGTTGCATGCGTAGACAGCATTCGCTGCTTTCTTCACTCTTTTATTGACATTCGATTTCCAATTAAGTTTCCTATCAAGGATAATTTCTAGATATTTCGCACTGTCTGCCACTATAATGGTATTCCCTCCAGAGTTGGTAATTCGAATTGCGGTATTATTCTCTTATTCAATCTAGTCCACCACGTTATAATAAAGATATTAATTAATTTCTCAAAGGTTTTAAGAACGAATGATGTCAGACTTATAGGCCTGAAGTCTTTGGCAGTGGTATGGCTAGATTTCCTTGATTGGAAAAACCCCGTTGCATCCAGGAGATTTGAATGGAGAGAATGTATCTATTGCCCAGTTGAGTTTGTCTTCAGTTATGAGTTCTCTTGCAATAACAGACTAAGAGTGGGCACATTCAAAAACTTAGTTGTCTTGTCTGTGGAAAACCCGTAACTTGTCTTCAGGTGGTGGTTGTAATTTGACTAATTCTGAATCGGAATTGTTTAGAACCTCCCTCTCGGGTCGTTTGAAATCTGTGTGGTTCACTATTTCGTTAGATTTTCTTGCCGCATATCGCCAGAGCACCACATGTTTAACCTGCAAAATCGTTGGAGTATACAAAACAGTTTTGCTGTGCACTACTTTCCGGATATAACAAATGATGTAAGCCAACGTCCAGACTCTGTTTTTGCTCGCTGCACAGCACGGTGTGGTACTTCTATTGTATTAATGTATGTATGTTCTAACAAACAAAATATTTACGTAAAATAAATTCCGGAGGGATAGAAACTCTGGGATTAGGGATTCTTTTTTGGCGATGGCAATTTTTCCCGCAATGAATTGTTGGTAGCTGTATATTTAAAGAAAAAAACTGAAAATATTTCACAGGATGGGGGATACAACTAAAGCCTGTACCTACTTAGATTTTTTTTTTAATATTATTATTGTTAATATTATTTCGTTCTAGGCAAAGAAAAAGGCCACTACATCATCATCAAAGGCATCTACCTCAAAAGCGTCAACGGGAAGAAAAACAAGCTCAACCGTAAAATCAAAGGCGACGGCAACTGCTAGAAGCAAGAAGTAAAGCTTAAGAATCTGATGCATGTATAAACATCACTGAGTTTGTGTTAAGATGCTTATGCTTATTTTTATTTTTTTGTTATTTTTTCGCCAATAAATTGAATATAATATTATTTCATTCTCTCATTATGGCTGAGTAAAATTTTCTCTTAAGCATTATTGTTTATTCTTCGATATAACCAAAGCAATGAAGTCAACGTTATGACCTTAAATATTTCAGCTTTTATAGTCCTGTACTATTTAACATGCACTCAAAATACACACGATACAAATTTAAGAAGATACCCCACCAAAAAGATGATCCTGTGCAGTGCTCTTGTTAAAATTTTAGTTGAAACAGGACAATTAAAGATAAATAAATATGTAGTGGACGCAACAGGTACGTAACTGACATTGGGCCTAGCTTCTTACATCCATAGTTAGTTTAATAGAGGTGGAATAACCTAAGAAAAAAGTTGATACTCAAAACCGACAGTCAAGTCAGTGGTGAATAGTTGTTAGTCAAATCGGCATCTACTTAGAGCGATCGTAAAATAAATAACAACTTTCCAATAACGATTTTAAAAAATTACTATCACAGTTACTATCACCTTACATGGAGAATAAAAACGTATTGTGACTATTAACTATCGCAAATCAAGTAACAGAGTTCTACCTCGGGTTTTTCCATGATTGCTTTCTTAAAGGAAATCAAGACTTCATTGCCTTTCCCTATTGCATCTATTTGATTGAAAAAAGTATGGTTAGGTTAGGCTAGATTGATGGGGATTGTGAGATCGTTACAATAGACCAGGCACCATATCGTGCCCATCGCCATCCCCAGGGAACCATTACGGTTAAAACCATTACGGACCTTAACCAATTCATCCGCAGCTTTAAGTACGACTAGAACTTCTGCCTGGAACACACTGCATGTGTTCGGAAGTTTCAGGGCCATTCCTTGTATTAAGGAATTTTCCTTGACGCTGAAACCTGCATTGTTTAGTTCTTTAAGTGTATTATCTATGACTAGCACCCAGAGAAGAGGAGAGATGACCCTTCCTTGGGGGGTGCCTCTAGTAATAGATCTTTTTATTGAACTGGTTCCGAGAGGGGAGTTGATATTTCTTGTAGAGAGCATCTCATATAGCCAATTGGTAATGCTATGCTCTACGTTAATCTTTTCCAAGACACTTTTGATTATCTCCTTCCATTATTGGAGGTGAAGGCTGCCCTCTATTTTGCCTACTACTTCCTGTAGAGCTGTCTCTACTGATTTACCTTTTAAGTATGCATGTTAAGCATTGCATAAAAATCCGTTGCAACACTTGTTTCTTATGTAAATGTGAATAAGTCTTTCAAGTGTCTTGAGGAGAAATATGACGACAAACTAATAGGTCTGAAGTCTTTAGCTGAAGTATGGCTTGGTTTACCTGCTTGAGGTATAAAAACCACTCGTACTTCTCTCCATGCCCTAGGTACATAGCCTAATCGAAGGCAATGTCTAAAAATATTCCCGATCAAGTTCATAACTACCCCTGGAGCCCTTTGTAGCATGGCCGGTTTAATGCCATCAGGGCCAGGCGATTTGAACGGAGCGAAGGTTGGGACCTCTTGATTGGTTTCCTGAGCTGGCATACTTTTTCGTAAGCCGAGTTCACCAACTTGCCCAGGTTATCAACTGCCTTGTCTAGGTCTACTGAGGTGTCTAATTTTACCTTCGTTGGCTTTGATGTAAAGCGTATATTCCCTTATAGAGAGCCCTTGGATATTGGTGTTTCTGTTTATCCAGGGCTCTTGTATTAGTTCGGCTGAAACGTCGTGCTTGATTATATGATTGATCAAGCACGCCGTCGCAGCCTTACTGTGATGCAGGTTTATCTGCATCGTCTCCATCATCGAGTTGTTCCGCCTACGCTCCCTTGGTCATGGCCTTAACCAGGACTTTCCCAATGCTGTATCCCACCAACCCCTTTGTCTTCTCAAGGTTGGAGCGATTCCCTGTTTAGGCTCAGCAGGAAGTGCTGGCTAAATTCAGCTCCCTATTTTGTGCATGAAGAAGGCCGAGTAAGTTACTCGGGGTGCGTGTATAGCAGCGGAACCCAGACCTTTCTGGCCTTGGGCGGAGTGTACTTAGCCAACTCCGCCACCGTCACGCACTTAAGCTGAGCCCCGCTCCATACCTCGCCAAACTCCCTGAGAAAGCGTACGGATTCCTTGTTTCCACAAGCAACAACCTTGCGACCGCCATCCCATCCAGCGTCTTCTGTGGAAGACATTTTCTTCCGGAAGCTGCCGGTTTTTTGGCAGCCACGGTTTCCTTGGCCCTTTCAACTTGTCTTCTATCCCAGGGTCTTAGTGAGCTATCGTCACACCCCCTGAACTGCTCTATTTTGCGCTTCGCACTATCGACTTGCGCATTAGAAGCTTGTTCAGCTGATGTGTGTTCTTGCTCGTCCCTGCCTTAGCGAGTGCAGGGGATCAGAAAGCAGCAGAGTACCTGCCTACTGCGCCTTCAGTCCCCTTTGTCGATTTTTTCACCTTACGGATACCCGTGAGAGTACCAGTCACGAGTCACCTCATTTCTATCCCTATTTAGTGTACCAGCCAAATCACCTTTGCCCTATTCTGTTTTGGTAGGAGTACCTGCCAACCCACCGCCTGCTCTTTCTGCGGATACGAGAGTGAGTACCAGCCACCTCACTTCCAGCAAAAAAAGCATAATAATAAATTATTTTTGGTTTGACGTCGCCATCCACGCCAGGAATCGCCACAGTTCCTTGCGGCCTAAAAAGTGAGGAGTAGAAACTCTCACTCTCATTCAATAATGAAACCGGTCCCGCTATTGCGTCTGGTTATTAAAGGTTCGTTAATTTATTGATTCCTACTTATCCATTAAAAGGGTCGCGGGAGTCCAGGCAACTCCCATACAAGTAGGGGAAAGATTTCGGGCTAATCAAACCATATCATTCTGGCACCGATTCCATAGGACATCTTGGAATCTGAGTTTGGTACATTCACACACTGTAAAAACATCAATTAAAAAATGAAACAAGAACATTTTTTACTGTGGGAAAAATATACAAAAAAAACCCACATTTATTATCTCCGTTTCCTCGGTGTGAAAGTGAAACACACATCTCTCTCGGCCAGAAACCGATCAAGAACTATACTCTGTCCAATAAAAATTGTCAGTACAGAAAAGATAGGGTGTTTGTCTCTCAGTCTGGTTGCAATGAAACACGAAAACCGAAAGTTTTTTGACAAAATCCATAGAAAAATCCTTGATAATATCCTTTTATTGTACACATGGTATAGCCCGTCCCAAAGTACCTGAAAATATCTTGCGCAGGTCTCTTCACATCAGGGATTTTATTCTCTTAGAGAAAGCAAAACTACTTTTCCAACAAAAACTACAGCTAAAAAAAATGTGTGCGCATTTCATACAACAAGCATACCCCTGCTTGCAAAAACATCTCTCTCGATCGACGATCGAGGCATGACTGATTGTCCACACAGAACCGTCGTTGGCGCATGCAATAGATACACATTTACCCACCCCAAAGAAAAGGGAAATTTGCTGGGTGTTGCACTTCTTAAATATGTGTTTAGTAATGAAAGCCAGAGTTTTGAGAAACTATTAAAAAGGGTTGAAATGGAATTTCCGTTGTACTTTGTGCATGGTCACGCACAATATCGCTGCAAAAAAGATAAAGTAGAGAAAAGCATTAAAAATTTCATGCGATGAAAAATACATTAAAGAAGAGAAGAGAAAATTTCCCTTAAAAAAATTGCTACTGCGCATGTTGGGATCTTTCTTCTTTTTTGGGACGGACTATAACACTCTTCTGATGTGCTGCACCTTCAGTGCAGTCACACTCACACACACTGCTATGATAATAAGCGATCATGCTCATTCGGTGCCGTGAAATAAGGCCAAGCGAAATAAGGCCAAATCTGAAAATCTGAAAATTACATTTCTTCTTTCTTGCAGTTTAAAATATTGACACATACAAACATTCACATGTGCATCCATTTTTATATATATACATTACGTGATTGCTTATGTATGTGCATGTACGAGTATACGTAGGTACTACATCCCAAAAAGGTAGAGCTAGTAGAAATCAAGTGAAACGAGCAGTATGATCAACAGTTTTTTATTTGCAAAGGCAAGTAATGTTTACCATAAATCATAACATTTTACATGTGACGCAAATATTTACCTACTCATTTGCATTACTAACAGCAAAACATTTTTTTCCTTATTAAAGTACAGCTTCAACTCGCAACATTTGGCCTTATTTTGCTTTGGAAAAGTGAAATATGGCCATATTTTTCCCCATATGGCTTTATTTCACTTTCTTTAAGAGAAATAAGACCATATTTGGTCACACAAACTGATTTGGCCTTATTTCACTTTACTAAAGTGAAATAAAGCCAAGTGTTGAAATATGGCTTTATTTCACTATTGTAAAGTTAAATAAGGCCAAATCTGAAAATTTGGCCTTCACTTGGCCTTATTTCACGGCACCGCTCATTCTGCCCGTAGTAGTGTGGCAGACTGGCGGTGGTGGGGTGTATGCGAAATTTTAGGAAAATGACAACAACAATTTCTTGGTATGACAGTGGTTTGGTTTTTATTTCAGTGGCAATTCTTGTGTTTGAGTGCCGTGAGAGTATCTTTAGGCATCATTGTTAGAAAAAAAGCTTCTCCATAAGGCCTGTACTGAGGAGCTTTTACATAAATAAAAAGTTGTTAAAAGAAAAAAAATATTTTAGTGTTTTAGTTGTTTGGGGTGTAACAATCTCCCCCTCTGCCGCTGAGATCGTCTCAATGAAGTGACAGGAGTTGTGGCTGTAGTCTTCTTAGGTCGTCCTCGTCTTTGTAGGGTTCTGGTTCTGGTTCTTCGGTGATGTCTTCTTTTGTTAACGTGTATTTTGTCAATGAGGATACGTGGTATGTCCCTAGTGAAATGGTTACATCATCTTTGGAGGCGACTTGGTACGTGGAGGTCCCAAGTTGATTAATTAAAACATTATTGTCTATCTCTCTTTGGCACAAATTTGGATGTGACGTTTTTCGAAGCTTTGCTAAGTACATGGGTCGTAACTAGTACCAAATCTCCGATTTGAAAGTTAGGTTGTGGTCGTCGTTTCGTATTGAGATTTTTCTACGGTTTCTCGAACATCTTGAATAACTTCGGCCAATCGCAATGGTTTTGGAGTAATTTGGGGGATGAAATTGTCTGCTTGTGTTATAGCGCTAAGACCATGTTTAACGTCATCGATGGTTTGGGGTTTTCGTCCAAACGTGAGAAAAGAAGCTGTATAACCCGTGCTTTGGCATTTGGCCGTGTTCATCGCAAATCGTATGGAGGGTAAATCATCAGCCCAAGTTGTGTGGTTGTTAAGCGAGTTGGGTTTTCATAACCCGGTTCTTGCGTTCAACTGGGTTTGCTTCAGGGTGATAAATTGGAGTTAGTGTTTGTTCAATCCTTAGGCAATGAGTCAGCTGCTGCATTAGTGCGGATATGAACTGTGTGCCGTTGTCAGTTAAAAATCTTCGGGGAGTACAATAACGAAGACATACCTTATTTAGTAAAGTCAAGGCACAACTTGCTGCTGTGGCTTCAATGAGCGGAAATATTTCCACCCATCTGCTGGCATGGTCCTCAGCTTTATGAATCCATTTATATTCATCTGTTGTGGCGGGTAAGGGTCCAAATAGACCTACTGCTAATATTTCGAACCTTTGGTTGCTTGACACAGATTTAAGTAAGCCGATAGGTTTTTGTTTGCTGGGTTTGTATCTCAAGCATTGAAGACAATTACCTATATGTTTGGCTATATCATTACGCATTCCAGGCCGATAGTATCGAGACGTAATCCTATGGATAGTACGATCAATACCATAATGACCTGCAGTGGCGACAATGCGATAGTTATTAAGAATAGATTCGCGCTCATGGGATGGTACAACTAGTTGGGCGTTTTCAACATCCGATTCTGGTAAATATCTGTATAATGAAAAATGTCCCATCGTTAAGTAAGTAGCCGCGCGAAGTCCATCTAGAGAGATATTCAGTGTCATTTTCATATGATGCAATTATTGACTTAAGCTGATCGTCCTTGAGTTGTTCTTCTCTAATTAATTTGGGATTTCTCGCGGGAATGCCCACTTGGAAGGTGCAGAGTTTACAATCGGATTCGGTATGCTCAGAGTCATTGCATGGTGGTCGTGGTAACATGTCAGCGACTGTATTGATTCTACCTGGTGTGTACTTTATTTGAAAATTGTAGGGTTGTAACTGTAGGGCCCATCTGGCGAGTCTACCAGTCGGTGATTTTAGGTTAATTAGCCATTTCAGCGGCTGATGATCAGTTACTAGGGTTACTTCCTCTCCTTCGATGTAGCCACGAAATTTGTTTACTGCCCAGACTATGCCCAATGCTTCGCGTTCAGTGGTAGAATAATTTCTTTCAGCGGCGGTTAAGAGTCGAGTCTGGAAGCATACTCAATTGGGTGTTCATCGGCTTTCTCCCCCTGGACTAGTACAGCTCCGATCGCATAATTGCTGGCATCGGTTTTCAGGTAGTACGGTTAATCGTTACAAGCTTGTTGTAATACTGGTGCACTTATGAGTAAGGATTTCAGAGTGTTGCATGAAGTCTGCTCCTTCTTTCCCCATTTCCACGATGCATTCTTCTTCATAAGATTGCTTAACGGCTTTGATACATCAGCAAAATCTTTAATAAAACGGCGGCACCATGAGCAAGTTTGTAGGAAAGATATTACTTGCTTAGCGTTCTTTGGCTCTGCTTGATTTATGATGGCAGTAGTTTTATCTGGACCTACTTGTATGCCTTCATTTGTTATTAAGTGTCCAAGGTATTTAACTTTTTTGCAACAGAATTTTGATTTTTTCCGATTCTCTTTAAGGTTAAATGTGTTAAGAGTTGTGAATAATCGATTTAAGTCATCATAATGCTCTTCAAAATGGTTGGAGCAAATTATCAGGACGTCAAAGTAGGTCAGAAGGAACATGTCAGCAAGTCCATTTCGAAATCTGTCGATCAATCTCTGGAACGTTGCGGGTGCTTTCGTAAACCAAAAGGCATTCGTTTAAAACGAAACATACCAAATGGTGTTATGAATGCAGTTTTGTCCCTGTCTTCTTTAGCGACTTGTATATTGTATTTGGTAGTAACCTGACTGTAAGTCCGGAGTACTTTTAAAGAGTGTTTTCTGCGTTGAGTGAAGGAGGTCGTCGATTCTAGGTAATGGATATCTGTCGGGCACTGTAATGTTATTTAACAGGCGGTAGTCAATGCAGAATCGTATACCTTCATCCTTTTTTGGCACCAGCACAACAGGTGCAGCCCAAGGAGATTCGCATTCTTTGAGAATCTCCCTGCCTTAAGTTGAGCTCTTCTAGTGGCTGACAGCCGGTATGGTGTTGTCGCAATTGGACTATGCTCACCGGTGTTTATGGTATGGATTGCAAATGGTGTTGGTTTGGATAGGGCATCGAACACGCTTTCTTCATTTTTGAGTAATTCGTCTAAACGATGTCTCTCAAGGAAATTTAGCTCGACTCCTTCATCGCTACGAAGTTCGACATCAATGGTAAGAATTTCCATATAGAACGGTTTTAACGCAACTTCTGGGGGAAAAGGTTTCCTTTTTCTTTCTTCCGCTCGGGAGTCACTTCGTCGCTTCTAAGTGAATCTTGAAATATGTGTTGCATAGAATGAAGTGAGTATTCATTCCTTTTACTCTTAGATTTGCCAGTTTTTCTTTTTAGACGTATTTGAGGTCCAAGATACTCTTTTTGTTTTGGAGTAGCAGCAAGCGGTGAAATTGTTTTTAGGTTTTCTGGCCATTCCAGAAACGCGGAAATTCGGTCTGTGAGCTCCTTTTCACTTGCTGTCTGCTGTACTGGTATGAGGTGTAAGCTCAGTACATCTTCTTTTTGGCGTTAACAAGGTTTGTTGAACGACTAACGGTGTATTTCCGATGAGTGCAAGGTTTACTACATTTGAAGAAATCAAGATGTCTTGAGGCTCTTTAGCAATCTTTGTGTGTGCCTTGTCAAAAAAGTCGAAGACCTTTTCTTTTTGATCGGCAAAGTACCACAACCTTTGGCCTAAGTCTAGGACGATTCTATTTTGTTCAAGGAAGTCAATCCCAATCAGCGTTCTGTTGTCAGTTGGCTTTGGTAGCACGATGAATTTTATTGGCCTAAGTTGATTTCCTATAATAATGTTTGTATCACCAATATAGATTTCTTGGAATTTTGCGTCTCCGTCAGCAAACATGACGTCAGCATTAATCTTCGAAAATGTTGTTCCATTTTTTAGAAGGTGTAGGAACAATTCCCTTCCAGCCAAATTGGTGCGAGCAGCTGTATCCAAATTCCAAATACGCCATTCCCGTTTCTCTATGGGAAGCAATTTGTATCGTTGGCAGGTCTCTAGACAATGTGATTTTTATTGAGTTGAAGGAAACAGTTGATGGTCCCTTTGGTAACTCCTTACAAGTAGGACAAATAGATCGTACAAATCCAGGTGCCTTGCACTTGTAGCAGTGTTTTTTTGGCTCAGTGTTGACCGATTGTCTTGGCATTTTTTCGTCTCTTTCCTTTTTGCGACACTCATTCACAGTATGACCTTTATAGGAACAGTATATTTGCATCGTTTTTTTAACAATGTTTCCTCTTTAGGAGAATGTTGGGCGGATCTTTCAGCTATGGAAAGTTCTACCGCTCTAGCTTTATTGAGAAGTTCTTTGAAGCTTGTAATGCCGTCACGTGGAACTCCGTCACGTATGTGGATGCTTAATAGCCCATAGATCATGTCGATCATCATTTTCTCTGTTGGGATTGGATCACTCAATTGGGAAAGCAGTGCCCGTTTTGTGGAAATGAAGTCGTCTGTTGATTCCTTTAGCTTGAATATTCTATACTAGCTGACCAGTGCTCGCCTATCTTCACCCGCCTGCCACTTTTAAGACAAAATGTATTTTCATCGAACTACATCGAAAAGTTTTTTATAAATATGTTCCCAGCCTACCCTTGGACCTTTCTGTACGTTTCTGAAGCAAAAACAAAGACAAAAAATCGTAATTCCTACTAAAAAGTCTACACAAAAAAGATTTACGCAAAGTTTAGTTCCCTCTTACCCACCAAATGTCGACGAAAAGGAATCAACGCGAATGGAACAGCTTGACACACGAATCCCACCAGCCCATTTTCAAACTTATCACAATGAACAACACCCGAAAATGAATTCAACCTGAATGTGTCCACTGAAAAGAGCCGACTGCCCATTGAAGTGAAAAACATATGATCACGTTAGAGAGCGCACATACTAATCACACACACACTACTGCAACGATACTCACTGCTGCATGACTACTAGGGTTGAGCACGGATGTATGAAACAAATTTTTTTTTCAAATTCGGAATTCTAATAGTGGGCAAATGATGACTTATGCTAAAAGAAATATAAATGTAGTTTTTCGATCTTCTGCCTGCGCACTGACTTCAAAAATCAAAATTTGATACAAGATTTTACTAAACAGATAAGTATGGCTAAAAATAATATAAAAATAAATATGTAAGAGATTTATATTTGGATTGAAATGTGCAATCGCATTATTTTATATGTTTATTTATTGTCACCCTGTTTACGCCAGTATATGCACCTACACTCGTACTTCGTAAATTATATATCTATGATAATGATTTCATTTATATAAATGCATTCCTTAGAAATACATGGGTACAGTAGAACTGTATGATCGTATGATTTGCGACTGTTAGAAATGTTTAACGTTAATCTACATATAGATACCAAGTCTTATGTTCTCGCATTGTCTTTCTATGTAGGTATTTTGACGATTGTTAAGTTTAGTTTTTAAGTCAGTTTAAATAAAGCGCTCAAAGTTGACTGGTGTCTCAATTATTTTTATGTGGCAAATTGTGTCGATTTTGGAGGAAAAACCCTTACAAATAGATAAATTTGTCTCAAATTTAGGCATTTCCGACTTTATTGCGCCTAGTCATGACTTTATCGTCTACTAAGAAGTGGCAGCTTCCGTCTCAATCTTAACATCTCGTTCTAAAGCCTGGGTATGGCACGGAAGCTTTAAAAATAACACTTCACCTTCACCACCGGATTCCACGATACGATGATCCGAATTTCTGTGTCGCATAAGTTTTGCATAATCCGTGGTTCAGAAAGCTTTTCTTGCCAATTTATTAAATCGATATACGTTGATGCGTTGAAGTTAATAAGCGGCACTTCAAAAAGCCTGGGTGTTGAAGACCGTTCTCTAATGTGTTTATTGTTATATGTTACCATAGTAAGTAGAGTGTTCTCAGGATGCGCAAAATAACCATTCCTCTGAATGACAGGATCGATTACGTTCTTAGGTTCTTTTCGAAGATATCTGGAGGCCAAAACTGTGTTAAAAAGACGATGGTTTATTTTTGACGGAGAACCTAGACAGCGCTTAGACCTTAACAACAAACGTGGCCAAAGTCATCAAGTTTCCTGAAGGTGTCACTGTTGTTTATATAAGTGCATTATGCGGTTGGCCCGTGACATAATCTTGTGCAAGTACTGTGGATCTGTAGTTACATCGTTATTCATTTCTGGTACAACATTTCCTTCGATACCTACGTCGATATGTTTTAACAGGTAATTGTTCACAGGTTTCAAGTACTTTTCCCAAAGATCCAGTGTAACCCTTAGGATCCGAAGTACGCCCATCAAGTTAAAATAAGTGTTTTAAAGGTAGCTCATTCATATGTAGTAAACATATTATCCTTTGAAGTGTTTTTTGAAGTTCTGTCTCAAGTAGTCTTAGAACACCGCCGTACTTTCCCGTATTCACATTTGTACCGTCACAACCGCTAGCCATAAGATGATGTTGAGGAATCACTTTATCTGATAGAAAACTTCTTATTGCAATTTGTACTATTTTGGCCAAACTAGCCTAAGTAAATGCATATCCCATGTATATGGATCCTGGCTTGTAGTAGCACTATATTTTCTATTTTGGCTGTTGCTATACCTGCTACTACTGGAATGGTGGGCTCTTTCGTTTGCAGTTTCCAATTCCAATTTAAGTTGATGTCATCTCCATTCATAGTATAGTTATTTCATCTTCATAAGTATAACGTTTTCTTTTATATCACAAGGATCACCAAATATAGAAATTTAAATATACTTCGCGTTCTTTGCTTGTTCTTTTTTTAAGTTTAATATTTTTAAAAGACACGATAATACGACTGATGCACTCGGAAACAATAGTGAACTGATATGAAACAGAAAGAGTGGCTAACTAGATATTCAAAAAAATTAATTAAGTTTTATAGCTTACCGTCTCACTTGATTATGAAAAGGTCAATTTTTGGCTTATTTTAAGATTTTTTTTTAATCCGGCGATAATCTATGAAAAACTAAATGTAATATGAAAAAAGGATATATTTGTGTATAGGAATTAAAAACAAATATTCGGAATAAGAAGTTTTATGATGATTTTCTCAATTAAATCATTAATTCAGTCCTATTTTTGGAACCCAAGTTGTTATTAAAAGTTTCAGTGTGTCTGCGCGGGCAGTTATCGTTATCCAAATCGAATAATATTTTGCATATAAGGCACCTTTTTTAACTATTAGATACCAAAACAAACAAGTTTTTTTCGCTCCACCCTAATGACTACTGGCGGTAGTATCCACTGAAGGAAAATTATGGGCGATGTTCTGAATAATTGTTTTTAACATTGCTTAACTTAAGAACAACGCAGGGGAATGTTTTATATCTTAAACGGTTTAGGAGAAAATTTACTAAATTCACCTATTTTCTTATTTTTCAATCCGATAAGCGATTACTGAGGAAGGTCTGTATAAATAATATTTTTCTAACATATATCCGGTTTTGTGACTATATTGTAAGTACCACGTTATATTCCGAGTTAAAAAGTATCCTTAGTCCCGACTCAGAACAAAAGCAAGCACTATGCCAAGTTTCATCAAAATCCGTCCAGTAGTTTCTGCGTGATACGCGGTCAGGCATTTTTTATTCTACAGTTTTATTATACAGAATATACATACAGTATACAGATGATGTCTTAGTAGAGGCGTAGGCGTTGCGTAGTAGAGAAAGAACATTATCCCATGTCGTAGCTTCACTTTTTACGCCTTGCCACCAGGCAACAGCGCTGTCTTGTAAGAGAAGCGGGAACCCTTTTATTGCATCAGCATCAGAAATTCGTTCGATATCTTTGTATATGTTTGTTGTGGCTATGAACGTTTCTACCACCACTGGATCCCTTTCTCCGTTAAAACTTTCGGTGCAGTGGCTGAAGCTGCCTTTGCTCGTTGCTTGTGTTGTCAGAGCGGCGATGAGTTCTCTCAGTTGTTCAGCTGATGAATGAGCCATTTCTCCAACTGCGTTCACTTCTTCTTAAGTTGTCCGTTTTACTGTGAGGTATGGAATCGGGCCTCTAGTTGGGTGCCAACCGCATACTTTGGCGGTTGTAGGTCGGTAGAGCAGAAGGTGCGCGTGGTCGTCCGATCAAATACCCAGTTGTAATTTCGTGTGTTACACCTCTCTTGGTGCAAAAACCAGAGGAGTGGTATTTTATGATTTTTATTGATTGTTTTCAAAAAAAACTCTTACGAAACTTATTATAATTCTCAGAATTTGATAAAAAATCCTTTATGTGATATTCACCCACAAATATGCTGTCTGGGGACTGCAGTACCTGCTGAAGTGTCGAGCGCAGATGCAAAGCACGCACAACCACCCCAATCTGCAGCTACAAGAGCAGGAGCAACAACAACAACAGCAGCAGGAACTGCAACGACAACTTCAGCAACGACAACTACAGTCACAACAGCAACAACAACAACAGCTGCAGCAATTACAACAGGAGCAGGAAGAACACAATCAACTACAAACACAACACCAAGAACTACAAACACAAAACCAAGAATTGGAAAATATAATCCAATCGTCGGGATCCAATCTTTTGAAGCGGGTCAATTCCATCAAGCAAATGATCGAAAGTTTCAAGGAAGAAGATATGGGTAAGCAAAGTAAACGTTTCAAATAACGAGTCTTTTATAAATTTAAATTTATTTTAAAGAAGTAGGCAAGAGTGCGAAGCTCTGCAAAATGAGTTTCCCACGAAGATGCTTAACGATTCGGATCATCTCGTTACTAAGAAGTATTAAGCCACTTTAACTATTCAGAATGGGAATGAGTTGGATACCTCATCCCATATAAACGACATCTATATCCAAAAAACAAATGCTCGTGGACGTCCGAAAGGCAGCAGGCTAACGGCATGTGGTAGGGCAAGGTCTTCAGTCCCTATTTCGTTTGCAGAAAAAAAAACTTTTTTCCCAAAAACCAAAGAAATTTTGTCGTGGGTCGGGAGTCCTCCAGGAGTCGGACTTGATTTCACCGATTTGAGACTCCCTTCTGGACGAATCTGTAGAAGTTGATTTGATCAAAAGAAGAGGCATTGCGATCCATTAAATCAAACATAGTTGCGAAAAAACAAGTGGGGGATTATACATGCTTGACCTGCAATAATCATTTACAGGACCGCAGCATCTTCTGTGAAAGCTGTCTATTATGGCATAACGTATTACAACATGAAATTGGTAATGACTACCTGAGGAGAACAAAAAAAAAAAAAAACAAGAAGGAAAAGGATGGGACTTCATGGCATCTTTTAAATAATACGTGTCTTGTAATTAAAAAAATTTTAAAGATATATGCTAATTGCCGTGAATAATGTGAAAGTGAAAGACTTTTAGTTTTCACTTAACTTTATCACTGGAAACTAAAATCTTTTCTCAAATCAGCAGTATATTTCGGACAAGACTACTGTCATCTTTGATAAGGGCATTCGAAAAGTAAAAATATTATTTTGTTAAAGATCCGCATCCGGCACATAAGTTATATATTAAAGTGGTAAACCATTGACATGCTATAAATGGACTGCTAGTGAAATGTCAGTTTCATACAAACCTGCAAGAAAAAGTGAAGCAAACATAACCACTAGCCGTTTTTGTTCAGTGCGGCGAAAGTATGAAACCTCTACGCGCCATTGCTATTTTTTTCATAGAACACACATTTCGATATTATTGTAATATTCAACATCCTATGTAAGCCAAACATGAAACAAAAAGAAATGGTACGAAAAGAATGTCACTGAAAACTATCGAAGTTTGTTTACAACTTATAGAAATTTGTATATTTTAGCATTTTAGTACTTATAGTGCCATATTGGATGTATTAATAAATTATTTTATGTTAATATCATGGACAGTTCCAAAAAGATGTAATGTGGTTACGGAAAGGATAATGAAGGAGTTTGGAATCAAATATGACAAGGAACCGGATGTGGACAGGAAGAAGGATAGTTTACGTAACCAATTGTGGAATTTTCTTGCTAAAAGTCTTAAGATATATATCGCAAGGTATATACTTTTGATTTATAACGACTATAAATTAACAATCAATTCAGAACTGGCACGGACTTGGGGAATCCGACTGTCTAATTAAAACAAAGCATTGTGATGGCCCTAACGGGTGTTGACACAATGTGATTTCTGCCCAGTGCTCTGAATGTCAAAGTGAAGAAATTCAAGTAAGCGCGGGTAAACGGCGGGAGTAACTATGACTCTCTTAATCAGTGGATCTTAATTGGCCCACTTGAGATCATAGATGTGCCTCTTCTCCACCTCCGCGTGGTTCCTGCCGGAAACAGACTTATGTCTGGCTGACGGAGTAGGCTTAATAGGTCCCTGGGGTTGCCAGCCCCTTAGATCTTAATTTGTTGGCCCTCAAAGAATAAACATGCCTCGGATAAACCAGCCAGAGTCCACTGACTCTGGTAACCAACAAAACAACTCACCCCAACAACCCACCCCATCATCCTGGAACTGTCCATCTTGTTCCAGAACGTTTAGTACAAAAACAGGCTTAGGAGTGCACCAACGCCGAGCCCATCCGGTAGAATTTGACGAACAGCGCCAACGGACAGACATCAAAGCCAGATGGACGAGTGAGGAAACAAAAATGCTGGCAAGGAAGGAAGCAGAGTTGGAGGAACAAGGGGGCGTTCGATTCATAAATCAAGCCCTAGCGATCTTCTTCCCACAAAGGACAATCGAAGCGATAAAGAAGGCCAGGCAAAAAGCCTCATATCGACAGGATGTCGCCAACTACCGGACCCAGATAGCAACCTCCTCCTCACCATCGAGCTATGCACCAACACCTGCACCTAGCCCATCCGTCGACATCTTCCTGGAATACCTGCGTAATCTACCACCTCTAGCAACCACCCAATACCGCAGCCATATCCTTATCAACATCACCGATCAGGCCGAATCCAACGGGAAAGAAGAAACAAGAATGCGTCTTGGCCAGTACCTGAAGGACATCTTCCCCAACACCTCGCGGACCAGAAGCCGAAACCGTCGACCTGCACCCGAACCGACAAATAGACGACAGCAGAGACGTAGGCAGTACAAAGAAGTTCAAATCAACTGGCAAAAACATCAAAGGAGAT